>OX401418.1:21319460-21919460 GCA_947846245.1 Cerastoderma edule | reverse complement strand
GTTAAATACCATACAAACGAACAAAAAAAAAAGTCTATTTACATTGAATAAATTATTGAGTGTGTATTGAGATCCAGAATCATTGCAATAATTTGAAATCCAATACATAATGTCTGTAATTACTCATATATTGTGACACATTCTGAATCAATTTTGTGTTCAAAAGCTATTTTTCATTCAATATTATACAGCAATACAAAAACTATATTGTTTCAATGACATTTCATATGTGAACAACACTTTTGATTGAAGCTTTTCAAGATTTCTGATTAACCTCTTAACCTAACACTCTAAAAAGAGATGCAAATTGCAAGATGGCGAAAAAATATAGATTGAGATTAACTCTTACAGTGCTGGAACTGATTTCATGCTTATTCAAACAGGTTGGATCCAGGCCAGCCCCTTAGTAAATTTCCGGCCAGCCTGTGATCTAACCTGTTTGCTACTCTGACTGTCTTTCCTCAACAAAATTAAGCAGATATTTAAGGTTTTGGAAAGCAGATGACACAAAAATTTATTTTTAGAAAATTATTTGGCATTAAGGGTTAACCTATTCATTGACATAATGGGAATGGGATTCTTCCAAATTGAAAGCAACAACAGATGGTAATCATAAAATATGATAAAAAAAATTAAATAGAAGAAAATACTTTAGAGTCATTATCAAATAATTAATAGACATTGTAAACAGTTTGAGCAAACCACTGTGTAGATTCAACAAGCTACTTGTGATAAGCAGTTTTATTCTTCTTTATTCTAAATACATGTAGTATTTACCCAATTGTACATCTACAATGTATATTGAATTGTCATCATATTTACTTAATGATTGTTGTTTGCTGGGATTTTAATTTTGGCGAGTCTAAAACTTGTTAAAGGGGCTACTGTTATAACGTTAACCAGTTTCACAATGATATATTTCTCAAGTGGTCCAAATTGTAGCCATTCCTTTTAATTTCGAACAGTCACACAGTTTTTTAACCTAAATTTTTCCCAGAATTCAAAATCAGATTTTATTAAGCTTATAGGCTTATAATGTTGAAAAAGACACACTTATAATATTGAAAAAGACAGACAGAGACATAGATTAATGATTGAACAGTAACTTGAGTTTTCACTGTAAAATAATGTAGAGTTTTGGAAGCTTCGAGCAATGAAAATAGTATTTCTTTACATTTGCTTTAGTAAGCAAAATAGAAAGTAAGCATTAATCTTTTTGTCCTTTACATGATGGGTGATTAGCAAAGTCAATTAAGTACCTGAATTGAAAATTGGGAAGGGGCTTGAACCACCCTTCCCCAATACCTTTCAAAGCTTATTAGCAAAACTAACAATATTACTGGAGTTGAACAATAGGAAGGGAAGCAGGCTTCCCTGCTCCTATCTTTAACAGTATATACCATATGCCTGACCAAACAATACATAGGTCTCAAAGGTAGAAAGGTAGTTATTGATGTCGCCCCTCTTCATACAGATGAACCAGTCAAGACGTGAGATCGACGAGACTGAAATCGAGCTCAAGGAAACAAAAAAAGACAACGAACGCCTGAGAGACGATAGCCAGGCTGAGTTAGAACAGGCAAGGAACTCTATCTCTGTTTGTTTATATTGTAAAAGTTACCACCCTTTGTAGGAGAATTAATCAAATTTATCTTTTTGTGTTTGGGGTTCTTGTTTAAGTTTATGTTGTCTAGTTTAAGGCATGCTAACATGTTTAACTTACATAGGGCTGCATGCGTTTGCTATTGGTATTTACTAGATATTTAGTAATTGCTTATTAATCATGTAACTATTGTTTATTATGATTAAGTGTCATGGTGTTAGTTCTAACCGAGTGTTCTTATCATGACTTAAGATTCTTATCAACAGGATCCTTATGAAGAGAATGATGGTGATGATGATTGATCATTTTGATAAACTTGCATCAGAGGACTTTTGTTAAACCACATTAACAATAGTAGAATTTGCTCATCACAAAGATGCTCTCATTTTGTCACAATAGTTTCCATCCAATATCATAAAGAAGACGTTACATAGTTTGTAAATTATCATCTGCTGTTTTTTCCAATTTGGACCACCCATAAAAGTTCTTATATGAGGGGATAGATTAGCAGCTGATGAAGATTATAGCAAAAGGTTGTTTTTAAAGGCACATGAAAGGAGATTAATGCTATATCAAACTATATAATTTGGTAAATTTTTGGTCAGGTTCAAATAGTTATCACCAAAAAAATCCATCAGCACAACTTAAACATGACATCCAACAAGAAATAACCCAGTTTAACCAGTTTAATAATTCAGATTGTGTGATTTTTTTTACCCCTGACCTTGACAGTTGATACTCAAATATTTGAACTGACCAATCAGAATTTGTTATTTTAATATGTAAACAAACAGGTTGTTGATAAACACGATTGAATTGGAGACAATTATATTTCAAGCACAAAATAACTTATGTTAAAGGACTCTATGTAATAGGGTCTCAATGCATTCATAAATTAATTCTCATGAATTTTATGAACATGATAAAAGAACTCCATATATTTTTTCAGTAATTTATTTGTACTTCTCTCCTTTTATGTGCCTTTAAACAGAGAATATCGAGATGCTGTCTTTCCTTCTCTGTTTCCCCCCTTTTCTTGAAGTTAGCACTCTAAGGTGCAGGTATGGGACCAAGATTCGTAAGCTGTGAATATACCCCCTGCTAGAGGAGTCTTGCGCGCCCAGTGGTGTAAGTGGTAGACTTAGAACTCGTGGGTTCCCGAGTTCGAGCCCCACCGGCATCGCTGGTTTTTGGGAGTGACTTTTGGCAAGTCTCGTCAGAGCCCTAGTCTAGCACTGGTGGATCCAGGAAAGCTGTTACATAACTGAAGAATTGTTGATACAGCATTAAACACTTTCCAAACAAAAGTCCCTTCTAAGATCATTCAAGATATATACAGGAACTTAATGTGCCTTGTTGTTCTTTCCTGCGACTAAATAATGTAACTTTTGATATGTGTTTAATGTTTTTATCTTTGTTATTTCTTTGATGTTCTTAAAATAAACTTTTAATGTGGAAATGATGCTGACATTCATCTCTAACGATAGCTTGTGTTTAATTCTTCAGCATTTGTTTTATTTATAGATCTATTTTATTGACGTCTTACCCCATCATACTTTACTTTGATACCTCTGAGGCAGAACATTTAAGAATCCACCTGGTCAAAGGGATAAATAAATTTACAACTTTTTCACATTGGTTTCTACTATATTACTTAAAAGAAAACTTCTGTTTACATTTCTTCGCATTTTTTTTGTCTGCTAGTTCCTTCAGTTTGAGACCCTTATATTTTTTGTATGTGGGTGGAATGGGTTAACCATTAAACGGAGGTACTCTCATTTTAAGGTTCCTGTATCAGATTCATTAAAAATAAAAGTTGAGATCAAAAGAAAAATGCTCATGAAAGGTGATTTTCCTTCTCTTAATTATTTAATGTTTAACAGCATTATGAAAAGAAAAAATTGATGCACACACATCTAAACTCTTGTTTTGATACTTTCAATTGATTATGGACCAATAACATATATGACAAACAGGCTAGGTATATTTACTTATTGAGGGCTAATACATGTATATCTTTTTCCAGCCCCCCCCAAAAAGTACTGTTATGCTATACGTTTGTACATATTTATTTCGTTGGAAATATTATATTGTTGGCACTGTTCAGAATAACATATTGATGCCGCTGACTTTCTTAATCAAATTCTTGATCTTTCTTTTCCTCTATGCTAGAACAATTCACTTAAGCACATGTGTTTTGTGTTGGTGTTTTCACTATTTATTCTTCTATGTCACAACTATAGTGTAAGTACTGGTAAAATGAATTTGCTTGAAATACAGTTATCAAAGTTTATTTCAACCATGGTATGTCAATTATTATTAATATTGTTGACTTCTAATGACGTTGATGGGTCAAGATATCCATTGATGAATTGTCTTCATGTAGAGAAGTAGCTGGTGGTAACAACATTTCAGGAACCTGCATGTATTGCTAAACTGACTGCTTTTATATAACTGGATTGCTGTTGAAAATGGCATAAAATGGAAGTAGTTGTTGTATAAAATTTCGTTTATACTTGATTAATAAGGTGATGGGTTGATTATAGTAGCATAAGTTCTATAAACGTTGATTAAAGTAGAAAGTCTATCAATTCATATCTTGCCACTATACTAAAGCAATCGGTACAGATTCGATATTAGAATTAGGTGGTGGATTATAGAAGAAATTATTTCTTACAGCTGTTAAATGAAATACAAAAAAAGCGATAATGATTAAGATGGACTCAATGACTTAATCCAGAAATTCTACAAATCTGGTTATGATAACCACCATATGTCACTGTTAAGATCTTGCTATTTAAATGACACAGGTACGATCTTCGAGAAATAAGAAAAAGACAGCGTCCTATTCCACATACTCCCAGGTATCTATGTGCACACTGCAGTAATGGGGCGTTTTGGGTTGCAATGTTTAACATGTACCAATTACCATCAAGGCTTTTAAGATAGTAAAGGGTTTAGTGAAAGACCATAGCAAGTCCTTTATTTAAGTGAAATACTTTCTTTTAAGGAAAGGACTTAAATTACTTAAGTCTTGCACTAAATTGATGTTATGTTGCATATGACTTGACAGTTCTGGTTTGGAGGTAAACAGCTTTGAGCAAGCTCCAGTTAGACTTAACTCAATGAAACTCTTTTCTGATTGGTTGACCTTGTGGTGCCTATATAGTTGTCTTAAAAATCTCAAGGCCATTCTCCACATGAAATTGAGTTATGGCTGTATCTTTTATAAGAGAAGTCTGCCTGCTTAGTCACTGAAGGGTGATGACCATGCTGTAAAGCCAGAATAGTGCTCATTTACAGTAAAACTATGTTCAAAATAATTGACAATTAACATAGAAATACTTAAAATTCACTTTTAAAGAGTAATTTAGCTGATGAGATGTTCATCTGATGCCTTTAGGAGAGTGAAGACAATAAAGTTGGTTTACAAATAGCGATAAAACGAGGTGAGCCGAGAATGACCAGGTGGATTTCATAATATGTTGGGGACCGATGAAATGGGAGAATCTCCCTTCTGAATATTCACATTGCTGATGTTGGATAAATGACAGAATTCCTATGTGTATCGCGTGACTTTTCTTATCAGATGCCCGCCACTCCAAGTGCTCATGACTGTTTTTAGCGATAAGTCAAATGTAAACAATGAAGTCAAATTGTGAAAAAAGCACTTTGAAGCATCGCTAATAAATAGTGCTGGCGTTATATTGTCGTGATAATTTTATGTTTTTCTATGTTTTAATATCTTTTGATAATTTATAATACATTTTACCCAGTTTTTCAGTTTTTGGACGACATTCTGGCTTTAATGATACATCAAGGTCTAATAATAGGCGGTTGTAGATGGGATATTCCTCCATTCTTTAAGAGTGGGCTGTTACTGTATAGTTGTGGAATTGTTGATGCAATGGAAGATCCTAACAGTGCCAGTACTCAAACTGAATGAAGGGTTCAGATAGGTTCATGTTTAATTTAGTCAATAATAAACCAATCAGAATTCAGAATGAATGAGTTGGGTTGATCTAAACTGAGCATGCTCCAGGTTCTGTGATCTCAAGTCATTTTCTTAAGTCATCCATTGATGGTTTTGATGGGTGGAATTGCTCGAAAAAGTAGGCTTGTAGAAACATGATGTCTGTATTTGTCATTGCAAGATTCATTGGCACTTGCCTCTTCATGCCTTCAGAAATTATCAAAATGAAAGAAAAACTTGCTGTCATTGGATAAGTTTCACATTTCGTCTTAAAGATTTCATCAGTGCTCTCAAATTTTATTTAACATTTATGTTAACCTTTATAGTGCTTGAACTGATTTCATGCTTATGCAAACAGGTTAGATCCAGGCCAGCCGCCAAGTAAATTGGCAGCTGGTCTGTGATCTTACCTGCCACTATGAGTATGTTCCCTCTTCAAAGCAAAGCAGATATTTAAGGTTTTGGAAAGCAGAAGACACAAAATTCTATTTTTGAAAATTACCCAGCATTCTTAAGGTTAAGATTGTCTTTACATGTTTTGGTGAAAATGCTGAAGGTCAAAGTCGCAATCTCAAGGCTTTCTTCTTAATCCATAAGGAGCAGATGATAAGTAAAAAGACTTTGTCATGAAATGTTTTTTTGCTCAAAATGATAAAAATCCCATTTTCTCGTTGCACTTTCAATAGTTTTGCTTCTTTATTATGGATTTCCCTTATATGTTTATGATTGGCTATGGTCTTCTGCTGCTAATGTTTTGAAACATGAAAATGATTAGATAGGGTTCATAACTGATTTTGTTCATACTCACATGCTTCATTAACATGATAGTTTCAATCATAACACTGCATTTTGCACAATTCCAAATACTGACCCTGTTAATCCTTTCTCTAATATGTGGTTTTTGGATTTGCCCAAACTTAAAACATTTACATAGCAGACAACATTAAAAGGTAAAAAATAAATAATGTTTTCTTAATGTTATTTCATAGAAATTATTGTAATGTGATAAATAAATAACATGTTCCAATCAATTTCTATTTTTGTCACAAATGTTTGAAATTCCTCGTATGGTCTGCTATATATGTGTGGTCAAACAATTATGTATTAGGCAAAGGGTATAGCTGCCATTGAGTTATTTAAAGCAAATCTTTTGCTTGGATGATCAATTTTTAGCAAGATATGCCTTTAAACTACAAAATGTTACAAAGTTTCACTCCGAAAAGTAGTTGTCATTTTAAACCATTTCCCTCCCTCCCACAGGGGAATTTGTGACAGGTCCAAATTCAAAGAAACAAAAAAATGGGAAAGAAAATATTTAATTTCCTTTGCAGTGTTGGTTAGAAACCATTGTTACTAAAGGATGAATTGCTCATCTTAAGCAATTAATCCTTTAGTCACAATGGTTTCTAAAACCTTTTGCAGCAGATGCAATAAAATAAGGTATTATGGAGGAAGGCGAATTTTTTTTTTATTATTATTGCACTGATTCCATATAATCCGTTGATATTTTTCATCGATTAGCGCCAATCATTTTCTGCTATACATTTCGCATGTCATAGGTAAAAAGGATAAAAATGAATCCATTCTTAAAAAAAGACGGTTTCAAGGGTACACAATGATTTGACAAAATTGTCAAATCTACATTGCACTAATTCCATGTCATCTATGGATATTTTATCAATTAGCGCTAATCATTTCTGCTTAACATTTCACATAACATGGATAAAAATGAATCCATTCTAAAATAACCTGTTTTGTTTCACAGAAGGGTACAGTACAGCAAAAGGAGGTAAAATTGACTTGATTGTCAGATCTATGTTGTTGGCATGCATTTCAGCTCACAAGAGGTTTGGTGTTCAGTCTTCAGAATTGATATGATGGTTTCTAAATTAAATTTATTTTGAGTCAATAATCGATTGTAATGATGTTAAGGGTATAAAGGTCAAAGGTCAAGGTCATAGAAAGATATGACTATCGGTAGGCATTGAGAAAATGTGTTACATATTGGTTGTGCCACCCAAATTTCGCTTTTAAGTGTATTTTCTGTGCCTGTATTGCTCTTTGTCCTTTTGATTTGATTTAAGCAAGTATTGGTTTTGGTAAGAAATAACTCAGATATAAATATAATTATTGGATGCATCTGGTTGAAACATCTAAGAGAGCTTTTCTTAGAAATACCATTCTTTTATTGTGAAAATGTTTTACATATTGGTAACGCATCATCCAAATGTGGTATATAAGTGTGTTTTCTGTTCATGTTTTGCTTGTTGGTCCTTTAATTTATTTAAGCAAGTATTGGTTTTGTTAAGGAATAACTCAGATATAGACATTGAATGCATCTGGTTGAACATCTAAAAGTGATTTCCTTGGAAATACCATTTCTTTTATGGCCTGTTTCAATGCTAGACAGGAAATATGTTGTATCCTAAAGTATGTTTTGATTTGTTTTTTGAGTTTGTCTGTCTTGACCCTAAAGTTTGCTTAAACTTTGGAAGAACTCTGTTGAACTTAAGGTTACAATTTGAGGTGAAAAGTCTCTTGCAAGTATGATTCTTAGCTGACTCATTCCAAATGCTTATTTCAATCATGACATTCAAAGTCTTCGTATTGTATTTCTACTCATTTTTCATAGGAAACGCATTAATCGTTAAATGGTCAAATGTCAGAATCACAGGTTTTGAGGTCCATACTCATGCTGTTAACAATTTCTCTTGTTTTTTCCTAATCTGCCATTATTGTTCTCAAGTCATTCTTTCACATTTCATTTTGTCATTTGTTCATATGTCACTTTTTGAATCATTTGATTTTATGCATCATATATTTCATTTTAAATGCTGCATTTTATCAATTATTTTCATGCACAATTTCATCATTTATTGTCATGTTCATTTTTATCAATTATTTTCATGCACAATTTCATCATTTATTTTTGTGCACTACTTGGTCATTTATGCATCAAATTCATTATTTACTTATATGCGATTTTCGCCAACCAAACTTGTCATCTGATGAGGTCATTAATTTTGTCAATTATGAATAGTTAACCCTTAGAAAGCTTGGTTATTTTCTAAAAATAGGTTTTTGTGTAGTCTGCTTGCCAACATCTGCTTAATTTTAATGAAGAAAGATACTCAGAGTAGCAAACAGGTTAGATCACAGGCCAGCCGCCAATTTACTTGGCGTCTGGTCTGGATCTAACCTGTTTGCATTAGCATGAAATCGGTTCCAGCACTAGAGGTTAATAAATGAAATAAATCAACCACCTCCCTTCTCATTTTAATCACCTTTTCCATGATTGTCATCACATTTTGGTTTTATGAAACACTGCAGTTGCTAATCACTAGGGTGAAGGTCTTGTTTGTGACAGAATTATATGGGTGACAGTGGTGCAGTGGTAGAGTGTCAACCTCTTGTACCATAGGTTCGAACCTTCGTTAGGCGAGGTGAAAATTGTCGAGACTAACCCACCAATGGACGTGATATACTAATTTAGTTTCCAAGAAGCAGTCATAAAGAGTGACTTTAATAAGCTTTAAGCTTCCTTCACAATTGATGTAAAATAAAAAAGTTCAAACTTCACAGAAATCTAAAACAAATATGATAAACTCTTATTTCCATCTAGACCAAGGTTTTGGGTCTTGCAAATCTAGATGAGGGTGAGCCTCTTAGTGATAATATTTCAAGTTTTGTGAAGGACTTGTTATAGGTTTCTGCTGAACCATCAATTCCAGATTTCTTTTAACTAGATAAAAAGGTGATGATATTTTAAGGGTCCAATGCAAGACTACAGCGAGTTCTTCGCTTTTGTTAAGGAATTATTTTTGTCTTGCATTGAACTCCCAATTTAAAATAATCTATGTACACATACTGTAATTCTTTTGAAAAGTAAAACATTATTATGCCACAAATTAGACTCCTGGGTAATGTTTTACTAAACAACTTGTGGGTAAAAACCCTCAACATATAAATGAATTTATCTGAAGTATTGTTGAAATCAGGGTAAAACCTCTCACCTACTTAATGATTCAAACTGAAAGGGAGATAACTCTTTTTCTGTTTACTTCTAGGTGAAGAACCAACTCCACAATAGACTTCAAGAGTTACAGCCCTTGCCAGAGCTGTTGAAGAACACAGAGTTGCGTCTCCATGACACGGAGGACAAGCTTATGTCCTCGGAGAGGAACAACACAGACAACAAGAGGATCATATCCGAACTCTCGGCCAAGGTAATCTGTCTTTCCTATTTAGAGGTTTGTGTAATTTGTCCTCCCAATTCTTAAGTACCTCCATAGAGTTAATCTGTATTTTCTAGTCAAATTATATTCTTTGTTAAGTTAATCTGTCTTTCCATTTCAAAAGTATTCACTGTCAATGCCCCCTGTTTTTTCTAGTAAAAAAAGTAATCATTGTTAGGTAAATTTTCCAGTCAAAAGGTGAGAGGTAGTTTCCTGGTTAACTTATGGAATGCTGATGGTTCTATCCTGCTTTACCAGTCCTTATGGGCATTAAAGTGTGGGGTAGCCCTCCATCATTAAGAACTAGGACTAGCAATTTAACTGAATTTATGTTGAAGCCCTTATAAATACATTACAATATGATTGATTTATCGATTCAAGAACAGTGGTTCTTATCAGAGTTACCTACCATTGCATCTAGCCTACATCACCTGTTTACATGTTTTTTACCTTGACCATATATTGCATTGGAACTGGAATGGAGAGTTTAACCTTGCAGTACAAATATTTGTTTTACAGGTTGAAGCCCTTACAGATCAGTTAGACGGTATGAAAGACAAGATGAGAGGATCACAGTCTGAGAACCAGTCCATGAACGATCGTGTCGGCACAATGGAGAGGTAACTTGATTGGTCTATTTGTTTTAGCCACTCCCTCTGGTGAGATTTTGTGATTGGTCCAAATTTATACCAAAAGAAGGTTTCTTTTGCTAACAGAATTTAATGCAGTGCTGATATAGATTGGGAACATTTGAATCATGAATTAAGTTTAAACTTATTCATTTTACATTGATTGTGAGGGAAGCTTGAAACTTATTATATTCAGTCTCCATTACTGCTTCCTGGATACTACACCAATACTTGCGCTGATTTGTGGTTAAGTCCCGGTAATTTTCAACTCGCCTCACAGGGATTCGTACCCTGGACCCTTGATACAAGAGGCTGACGCTCTACCATTGCACCACTGTCGCCAACATGGATAGCATGGATAGATGCACTTGCTAAAGTGGTATTTTGTTGAAAATGGCTTATAGCTTTATTGCATTACAAATTGCTTACAAGATATCTTATAGTTTTCATCAAAGATTAATTTGTGGCAAGCACCTTAGAGAACATAATTTTCTGTTTTACAAAAAGTCTGTACATATAATTCAATTTTTCAAAATTTGGAAAGTTTAAATGAAATATAGAGCCAGATATCTTATGATATGAATATTATGCTTTTGTCACATTGTTTTCAAAAGTCCTCTTTTGAGAGATACCTAGACCCAATGGTGATAATGGAGAAAGCAAATAGATCTAAAAGAACTAATTGAATCAATTTGTTTCACAGACTAGAGCAAAGGGAACTCAGGTAAACTTTAAAGATAAAATCACGAAACAAGCGGAATGTTTCAAACCGATTAGTCTGCATGTTTTACAAGGCACACATTCAAAGCACATTAAGAACTTTAGTTTATAATATGACTTACAGCATGATTTTCCAAAGAATGTGGAAAGATACAAAAAAATCTGATCAAATATTGTTCTTCATTGCCCTACTTTTTATCTGATTAGTTTCTGTACAACATCAACTTCTGGGAAATCTTTTGTTTATATTGTTTTCCATCTCTTTATCTTTATCTAGAATATTTTAACTAACCTATCAATTTTAATAGTTGGAGGTACGGTATTCATATTTTTTTATCATATTTTTATCATGCACATTACATAATTTATATTTTGTTCACCTTTTTGACAAAAGTAAAATATTTAATTCTTCAATTTTGTCTACCCCTTTTCAGAAGAATCAGTTAAAGTATTCTAATTGTAGGCTTGTTATTAGGTGGTAAATTAATGTAGGAATAGACATAAAGGAATGTTTGGCTTAATTGAAAAGCATTGTTAAAATTTTTCTCTGCTGAAGGATTCTGTTAAAATTTAAAGGAAGAGCAGACAGGTCATATAATTATGCTATGGAACACAGCATTTTCATTTAACTATTCACGAGAAACCATTGTAAACAAAGGAGAAAATCTGCACAATATTTTGCCCCTTTGGCACAGTGTTCATTGAAATGATATGCTACCTGTGTTTAGCAATTGGTATCATATCTAATTACTCATTAATTTAATTTAATTACTCATTTATTAGTTGTAGTATCTCTTATTTCATGATAAGTATTTGTTTTGTTTTGTCAAAGCATTTCCTAAAAGCCGCGAGTCAGAAAGTTGATCTCAATGTCTTCTTGTTAGATTTTAATCATGGTAATCTAGCTGCATGATATATTTAGAGTATGGTTTTTTGTTTTTGTTTTTTTACATTTTTCATAGCTATTCACAAAAAATCCATTTCCCAATACTTCCAGACTTGACACATTTTTAGCTGAAGCCTTCTGGGAAAATTGTGAACACAATAGAATAATACCGCTTTATAAAGTCATGGTATCCATATATTTTATACACACACCCCCCCCCCCCCCCCCCCCCCCCAACACCACATGTTTGTCAGAGAGGTGTACTTGCAATAAGATCTTTTGAATTGATAGCAGTTTCCATGCACATCCATTTGTTGGAAGGTTGTATACAATTTCATTGGTTAAAACTGTTATAGATATCCATTTATAGAAAATGTGTTGACTGGTAACTTATCAAGTTATTATGTAAATATGTTAAGGTAGAATACCTACTATCCACCATTTTAAAACTGATTCTTTTGTCGGATTGCTTTGGTGGTTATTGGTATACATCAGTCATGGCCAAAACTATTCGGTGTTAAGCAAATAGTTCCTGCCCCTACTGATGTACACCAAGAGCGACTAAAGTAATCTGGCAAAAGAAACAGTTTCAAAATGGGGGCTAGAGGTTGTTCTTGTATTTAAAAATCAAGTAACTATGTAAAATAGTTCAACATATATATGACTTCACTGTTTGTATTGCAGAAGACTACAAGAAGCCGAGGAACAGAATCGGGAACTACTAACAACTGTGGCCAGACGTGAGGAGGCACTCCATCAGAATAATGTATGGTTCAATTACTATAACTAATACTTTTGTGTCGAGGTTTCCATGCATTACTATTTAGAGGAATCCTTCACAGTTCAAAGGTTGAGAGCAAGGCTATATTAAGTTCTTCATCTTAATGGAGGACTTATTGTAGACTTGCATCTAACACTCAATTTGCCAAAGAGATACTTTAGTCTTGACTCTGGATATATACAGGCCTGCTAATTTCCAGGCCTGGTCCTGATTTCAGGCATTGAGATTTAAAATTTTCCTTCTTTGTTGATATTGAAGGTGTTTAAATTCAGGCGTCAATTCAGGCACGCCTTAACAATAACAGGTCTCTACATACTTACTTTGTTGCACATGTTGCAGACGACTATAAAAACCATTGAGACAAAAGGGAGTCTCCTTTTTTTGATTGCTTTCTTTTGACGCTTTGAATGATAGAAAAAGAAATTAAGTGAGTGTAACATAGTTCTTCATGATCAAACACTACTTTTCAGTTACGATTAGAGGATCGGGAGAGAGAAAACGCAGCACTTACACGACAACTCGAGGGCGCACTTGCCGATTTAAGACGTCAACAAGAACAATACAGGGATAAACAAGCTGGAAAGGTACCTCGCCGATCATTAAATGATTTCTTATATTCATCATAAAAGAATTTCAGACTTTTCCAAATTGAAAGAGTTTGCAGACGACATTTCAAAATGTAATGAAATTGGAAGACAATCTTCCGATATGGCAGAAAACATTGTGGGAAAAGGAGAAATTGCTCTTTACAAGCAATTTCTCCTTTTCCCACAATGTTTTCTTTAGTTGTCTGTAACAAAGTGGTCAAATGTCGTTACTGTTTGGCAAAGGGTTAATATGATGTTCAGTAGAAAAAAACAACGTGATCAGAGGCAATCACTATGAACAATTTATCCTTTGTCACTGTGGCTTCTAAAGTCATATAAGTCAAATTATAATCAAGCTCATAACATGAGAGTTTGGGTCTGTCCCATTGGTTTCATTGTTTGTTTATTTCGTATGAACCATTCTTGTATCTCGGGTCATTTGTTCTAACGTAATGTAGTCTGCAGCAAATTACAATGTCCTCAAAACAGGGGAAGGTTTCAGTTTCACATTACTGGTGTTATAATGAAATACATGTAGCGTACTTTAAATCATGATGGCCAATCGAAGACAATTATCGTTTTTCAGGAGCGTACACTCCAGACTCGTGTGGTAGACCTGGAGTCCCAGCTCAGTCAAACAAGGGCGGAGGTGGCACGCGTGAAACGAGAAAAAGAAGAGGTAAGTGGGTCTTGATGGTTCAATGCAAGACTACAGTAAGTGCTTCATAAACATGAAGCACTTACTGTAGCATTGCACTGAACCCTCGGTATATGAATACACAGATTATGCATGCAGTTAACTCCAAACTAGGCTTCTAACAAAGCCTTCCCTTTAATAGGATAGCTTTTTGAAAGACATAATATTGCGTTATTAAAATTATTTTTATGTTGTTTTTATTAGGAACCATTGTTATGAAAGGATGAATTGCTAATAACGGTTCAAAAGCCTTCCGCAGCAGGTGCTTTATAGTGAGGTATTTTATTGAGCATGTGGTAAAAATGGCATTAGAATTGGGGGCAAAAAATGCTACCAGGGAAGCCAGACAGTAGCACATGTAATAGAAAGACTGTACTTGTATTGGATCCTAGAGGTGTGTATACAATTATTGTTGATTTGGCTGCAACTGCAAGTTAAAGAGTAATCACAATAATTATTGTGTTTTTATTTTCATAATGGCATTTGGATTGTCATGAGAGGTTGCCTCTGAGTTGTCTTACCCAATGGTGATTGTTCTGCTTTGCCCAACCAGACCTTATTGGCAGTCAAGTTTTGGTTCTTCTTTAGTCATTATTAGCTTCCTCCATCATAATGAGCTTTTCATTGCAACATAACTGAATTACTGTTGATGCATTGTAAAACATTAAAAAAAAATATATATAAAAAGAAAAAGAAATGATCACAAAAACACATTTATTTTTCAGACGGAAAGAAAGTTCAATTCCAGACTCTACGATTTAAAGGATCGTCTTGAACAGTCCCACAGCACCAACAGAAGCATGCAGAATTACGTTCAATTTTTGAAGAACTCGTACGCCAATGTTTTTGGGGACAGTTCAGTAAATATGATGCCCCCCTCTACCCCCATCAGACAGGCATATCCTTAAAGTGCCCCTCACTGCCAAATCTATGAATAGAACAGACTTTGTATTTACATTGATATCTTTTTGATATTTATAAATATGTGTATAATCGTTTTTTTTTATATTATGATTGTTTGTATTTATTTAAAATGAATTAGGCATTAATTCTTGTTATGGCGAAGAAAATGAATGGATGATTTGAAAGGAACTTGTAGATTTCGTTGTTTTCTTGAATAAGTTTTAACCATTCAATCCATTCCCTCCGTTACACTGGTTTTAAAATGTCTGCTAATGAAAACTCAATAAAATACCAAGACTTTAGGGAGCAATTAAAATAAAACAGTTTTTTTTTCTTCTTCTGATTCATAGTAAAAGTCATTTTACTGATACTACTGTAATTATTGTCGTCTACACAGGACAACTCTCAAAACTCCAGGGAAAGGGTAGTCCGAATGATCCAGACATAGATATTTCATTTTACCCAGTTACAGTTTGGATCATCAAAGTTGGGGAAGAGGGGGGTTTTATGGGTATAACACATAATGTGTGGATTTGTATCATAGTTTCCGGTAATGTCTCTTGACATGCCTTTTAGACCATCATTTCGTAGGATTTTGGTACCAGCTGAATTAGAAGCCTAGGTAGATGACAATTTTTGAACGGGTAATCAATTTCTTTTTTTTGTCAAAACAAATACATGAGTCTTCTCTTAAAAGTGTCTCAAGTGATGCCTTTTTTTCTGACTTGCATTTCCTGACAAAGATAGGTAAATATGTAAAGTGTGTTTGTTTTTGATCAATGTGGTTATAAGCTGTGATATTAGTGAACATGTATTTAGAAGAATTAGGGTACACAGACATATATTTAGATTTTATTGTAGATGGGAACAGTTTTTTTTCTTCTTTAGTTACTGTCTCTTTTTTTTTTTTATTCAGGCTGTAAGATCTTTTCTATTAGTAAAACGTTTAAGACTTTTAGCATTAAGAATTTTATTCTTTACTGTTAAAATGATGTCTGTTTAAACCTTTTACCAAGTACGTACATTATCATATGCAAATAAAGCAGACACCATTAGAAAGCATTTTGACAATTGGGGAAATCCTAATTTTGAGCAGTTTTTCTTCTGTCTTTTTCTGTATTACTGATGTGGATTTCACAAATATTTTTGTCATTGTTACATGTAGCAACAAATATCTATGATTAAGTGCATCATTATCGAAAGGGTTTTGTATTTTTGAAATAGACACTTCATTTTTATTTCATTTGTCTTTAACAACTTAAAAATTAGTTGGACTTAACCTTCATTGCTAAGTGGCTAAGATGTTGAACATCAAATTATCTGAAAGTCCCCAATTTAGGTGGGTTGTGAATCCCAACAGTTAAGGTTTTGAGTTTCACGAGAGGTAATTTTCGGGCTGAATTATGAAATGACGATATATTTACCCAGTTTAACCAAGCTCTCATAGGCAGTACGGTTTGAGGTCTTCTATCAATCATGAGCTGGGATTCAGAATATCAGAATGTAATTTAAATACTATTGATGTGTTCTTAAAACCCAATTAAACCAAATAGACATGGTATGGCCCTAGTAAAGAAGATTTCTCAACAATTTCGTCCATTAAGAAGGTGCTAACTGTCATTTAGTGCCTTTTTTATTTCATCTATGAGGCAGTTATCTAAATACACATTTTTTGTGTGCGTGATTGTTGTTTTTAAGAATTCAATCTGTTGTTTCTTTTTTTCCGTCCATTTATTGTAAACATCTGCATGTAGAAAGAAGATTTTTTAATGGATTCCTTTTTTATTTATGTATTTTTAATCAGCCTTTTGAAGAGATTAATTGTCTCCAGATCATAGTTTTACTGATTTCGCCTTTTCGCCATTAAAAACTTTGATTAAAGAAGTGTATGTTCTCTCTTGCTAACACTGAATTTTCCTAATGTTAAATATGAACTTGAGAATCTCATAAAATTTAAGGTTCAATTTCATAAGCACAAATATGATTTTTCATAATATTTGGAATGCAATTTCATAAGCATAAATATGAATTCTCATAAAATTTAAATTGTAATTTCATAAAGCATGAATATGATTTTTTTTATAAAATTTGAATGCAATTTCATAAACATGAATATGAATTTTCATAAAATTTAAATTGTAATTACATAAAGCATGAAAATGATTTTTTTAAAAAAATTGAATGCAATTTCATAAACATGAATATGAATTTTCATAAGCTCAAGTTAGCAAATGATTTAAGAGCCTAATTCAACACTAAAACATTTAAAATGTAGTGTCAAGCCAACTTGTTTAAACTATTCCTTGTAACCCTCCTTAAGCCTTCAGTTGTTCCAAGGGAGAATGCATCTTAAAACAATGCGACAAATGGAGAATTTGATCTTCAGAATGTTTTCATGATCTATTTTCAAAAAGCTTTAACAACACATAATTGTAACAGTTTATTTTTCATCTGTGGGAAATTATATCTTAAGTTTTTTGTTTAAGCCTGTTTTGAGTTGTTTAAGTTTGCTTCAGAACCCTAGACTAGCACTGATGAATCATGGAAAGCTGTAGCATAATTGAAAAATTGATGACAAGGCTAGACTTCAATATGTTGAAGGCATTCAGTGCAACACTCGTGAAAAGAATAGTAGCTACATATAAAAGCTGAATCAAAGTTATTTGTTTTTTTAAATTTGCCGTATTTAAGGTTATCCAAATGATGCATAGTTCTATGAGATCGAAATAGAACAAACATGGAATAAACAAATATCCTCATGTTGTCTTGTGTATGTTTTATCCTGTCAACATGTAATGAATTAAAAATATATTTCTAAAGAATTTGTGTTCAACAAATGAGTTTTTTAAAAAGCCATGTTTTTTGTTTGATTGTGCAGATTCCTAACCTGTTTGCCAATATCTATTGTAAGATGTTTGCGGCAGAAAAGAAAAATCTTGTAACAAAGGTAGTGATTAGTTGAAACATTTAAAATTTTCCATCTTTACCGTATTTCTCTACGTAAACCTGTTTTAATTTACTGTTAAAATCAGCTTCTTATTGGCTTAGAATTGAAAGCAACAGCAGACGACAAAAATAGCATACCAACTGTTCAATGCAAGACTATGTAAGTGCATCATATTTGTGAATACTTTATTGTAGTCTTGCATTTTACCTTTGATGAACCAGATGACAAAATTTATTCTTTCATTCATATGGGCCACGTCACACGAAAAGGGGCACTCGGACATAGCAAACAGTGTAGCCCCAGACCAGCCGCCACGTCACTGACGTGGCGGCTGGTCTGGGGTTACACTGTTTGCCATCTTAGAGGACATCAAGTTCTACCTTTAAATAAATACAAATGATAACTGTTGTGACTAGATGCTGGAATAATAGCGCTAAGAAAGAGCCGAGTCAGCGGTTTTTATTTATGTCCGAGTGCCCCTTTGTGCGTGACGCGGCCCATATGTTTTCTTCATTCAACAACATTATTTCAGTTATGGTGCAATGCCCAGTAGAGGATGATGAAGGAACACCCCAAACTTGACTGTACATATTAAGGGCTTTTCAAGCCAGGTAGAACCATTTGCCTTCCTTAAGTCAACCAGGAACTTCCAAGGGTCATTACAGGGATTTGAACCCACTCCAAGAGGGACCATATGGGTTCATATTCTGTACTTTAAACACTAGGCCATGGAGGCTCCAAAATGGCTTCACATTTAAAGTAACAGCAGATGATATGAGAAAAGCACGACCTCCCTGTCTCAAAGCCCATATGAATTGCTTGCTCTGAAAATAGCTGCCTTGTACAAATGGCTTTGCCAACTACCCTTTTATAAACCAGAGCTGTCCATACAGTGAACATGACTATCTGACATGTTTAAGAGAGCTATTGGGACAGTGAAGTATACTTGTTTCTGAGATATAAATATACACATTCTAAAATAATTTGCACAAAACCAGAGTCTGAACTTTGGGCTTTATAAATGACATTTAATAATGGCACTGAGTAGATTGTGGGATGTTTTAATCCATTCCCTTCAGCAGTTAATGAGATACCAAAAGGTGTGATGTTTCAACACATTACACTCAGCAGTTAATGAGATACAAAAAGGTGTGATGTTCCAAACCATTCCCCTCAATAGTTAATGAGATTTCCAATAGTGTAATGTTTCAACCCATTCTCCTCAGCAGTAAATGAAATATCCGAAGGTGTGATGTTTAAACCTACTCCCTTCAGCAGTTAACATGATTTCCAAAGATATGATGTTTCTACCCACTCCCCCTGCAGTTAATGAGACATCCGGAAGGGTGTTGTTTCAACCCATTTCAGGCAGCGATAATAAGATATCCAAAGGTGTGATGTTTCAACCAATTCCCCTCAGCAGCTAATGATATATCAAAATGTGTGATGATTCAACCAATTGCCATTAGCAGTTAATGAGATATCCAAAGGTGAGATTTTTCAACCAATTCCCTTCAGCTCTTAATGGGATATCAAAAGGCGGGATGTTTAAACCCATTGTCCTAAGCAATTACTGAGATATCCAAGAGTGTGATGTTTCAATCCATTCCCCTCAGCAGTTAATGAAATACCAAAAGGGGTGATGTTTCAATCCATTCCACTCAGCAGTAAATGAGATATCCAAAGGTGTGATGTTTCAAAGCATTCCCCTCAATAGTTAATTAGATACCAAAAGGGGTAATGCTTAAATCCATTCCACTCAGCAGTAAAATAGATATCCAAAGGTGTGATGTTTCAAACCATTCCCCTCAATAGTTAATGAGATATGCTAATGAGTAATGTGTCCTCCTATTACTCTTCAGCAGTAAATGAGACATCCGGAGATGTGATGTTTCATTTCCCACAGCAGTTGATGAGATACCAGAAGGTGTGATGTTTTAGCCCATTTCCTTAAGCAGGTTATGAGTTACCAAAGAAATGATGTTTTTTAATCCATTTCCCACAGCAGTTATTGAGATATCTAAAGGTGTGCTATTTCAACCCAATCCTATTAGCAATAAATGAGCTATCCAAATGCGTGATGTTTCAAACCATTTCACTCAGCAGTAAATGCGATATCTGAAGGTGTGATGTTTCAACCCAATCCCCTCAGAAGCTAATAGAGTATCAAAATGTGTGATGTCCTAACCATTTCCCTTCTGCGTTAAATGAATTATAAAAACGTGTGTTGTTTCAAACCATTCCCCTCAACAGTTAATGAGATACTACTATCCATATGTGTGATGTTTCAACCTTTTCTTTCAGCAGTAATGAGATATCCAAAGACGTGATATTTCAACCCATTCCCCTCAGCAGTAAATGAGATATCCAAAAGTGTGATATTTTAGCCCAAACCCCTCAGCAGTAAATGAGATATCCCAAAGTGTGATGTTTCAACCCAATCCTATCAGCAATTAATGAGATATCCCAATTCGTGATTTTTAAACCCATTTCCCTCAGCAGTTAATGAGATATCCAAATGTGTGATGTTTCAACCCTTTCCCCTCAGCAGTAAATGAGATATCCAAGGTTGTGATGTTTCAACCCATCCCTTCAGCAGTTAATGAGATATCCAAATGTGTGATGTTTCAACCCAATCCTATCAGCAATTAATGAGATATCCCAATTCGTGATTTTTAAACCCATTTCCCTCAGCAGTTAATGAGATATCCAAATGTGTGATGTTTCAACCCTTTCCCCTCAGCAGTAAATGAGATATCCAAGGTTGTGATGTTTCAACCCATCCCTTCAGCAGTTAATGAGATATCCAAATGTGTGATGTTTCAACCCATCCCTTCAGCAGTTAATGAGATATCCAAATGTGTGATGTTTCAACCCAATCCCCTCAGCAGTAAATGAGATATGCAAGGGTGTGATGTTTCAACACATTCGTTTCAGCAGTTAATGAGATATCCAAAAGTGTGATGTTTCAACCCAATCCCCTCAGCATTAAATGAGATATGCAAAAGGTGTGATGTTCCAACCCATTCCCTTCAGCAGTAAATGAGATATTCGAAGGCGTTATGTTTCAACCCAATCCCTTTAGCAGCTAATTATATATCCAAATGTGTGATGTTTCAACCAATTTTCCTCAGAATTTAATGAGATATCCAAAGATGTGATATTTTAACAGAATCCCCTCAGCAGTTAATGAAATATCCAAAATTGTTATGTTTTAACCCATTCCATTCAGCAATAAATGAGACAATAATGCAGTGTATGCCCAATGTCACAAAGGTGCAATATGCCAAATACAACTATTATGCATACTATGCCCTTTGTCATAAAGTTTCATTATGACAAATGCGACAATGATGCATATTTATGCCCGATGTCACAAATGTTTAATATGCCAAATACAACAATTATGCATATCTATGCCCTTTGTCACAAAGTTCCATTATGACAAATGCGACAATGATGCATTTTCATGCCCAATGTCACAAAATTGCAACATGCAAACTGTAAAAATGATGCATTTGTATGTCCAACCAGTGTCACAAAGGTACACTATGGCAAATGTAAAAATAATGCAAGGTGCATATAATGCCTAATATGACAATAATGCATTTGTATGCCCAATGTAACAAAGGTGCTTATAATGAATAATATGACAATATTGCATTTGTATGCCCAATGTAACAAAGGTGCTTATAATGAATAATATGACAATAATGCATTTGTATGCCCAATGTAACAAAGGTGCTTATAATGAATAATATGACAATAATGCATTTGTATACCCAATGTAACAAAGGTGCATATAATGCATATGACAATAATGCATTTGTATGCCCAATGTAACAAAGGTGCTTATAATGAATAATATGACAATAATGCATTTGTATGCCCAATGTAACAAAGGTGCTTATAATGAATATGACAATAATGCATTTTTATGCCCAACGTAACAAAGGTGCATATAATGCATTATATGACAGTAATGCATTTATAGTCCAATGTAACAAAGGGGCAATATTATGCCCAGTGCAACATTCATGTTTTTTTATGATTTTTATACAAATTTTGCAATTTTTATGCCCAATGTAACAATAATGCATATTTATGCTTTATGCAATTATAAATGCATATTCAAGCCCACTGTAGCAATGCATCTTACTGTGGCATAATATGCCTAACATTTCAATAATGTATTTAAATGCCCAATGTTACTGTAATCCATCTTTATGCCAAATTTTACAACATTGTATTGTTATGCGAATATAACAATAATGATTTTTTATTCCTAATAACAACAATGCATTATGTAATACCCATTTTAACAATGATACATATTGAAGCCCACGGTAACAATGCATTTTTATGCTGTACATTACAATAATGCATTTAAATTTCTTTTATTTCTAAAAAAAATAGAGTTTATTTGTCTGCTATACCATTCAATTTGTACTTAAGGCCTTATGAACAATATCTATTCATCTAGGGGTAAAAAACAAAACAAAATTAAAACAGCAAATGTTTTATTTAGATGACTTTATTCCAACAAAATCAAAATATCCATGATTTTTATAATTATTTACATTTACTACAACATCCATGTAACATGAACAAACATGGCTTGGGTATCTAACTACATGTATACATTTTCACTCTTTACCATCCAACAAGCATATTAATGCCCTTGATTTAAAGTTCATACAAAACATCTGAAATCCAATATACTTTTGATAGAATATTATGCTTTTGTACTAGAAATATTTGTTGGAAAAGGGAGAAAATGCGCTCATTTCCTGAAAGTGTATGCAAAGATGATTTTATTGTTATATTCTTTGTCAGCCATGAGCTGTTTATATGCTTCAGTCGAAATAAAATTTTCTTATGAGCAATTTCTACCTTTTCCAATAATTATTTCTGAACTTGTTTGTAGCATACCAATAAATTCTCAATGTTGTTTGGTAAAGGTTATATTATAAAATATCACAGTTTTTTTAAACTCCTGGTTATATTGACTAATAGTAGTTTCCAAGCCTCTAAGCCTTGTGAATTACTCAGATTCGTGTCTTTGAAGGTTTTTAAGTTTGGCTATGAATGAAAAACAGCCTCCATAAGTGAAGCAACAAAAAGAATAAGCAACAGGTAAATCTTCAAGATACTTGAGTTATTTTTATTTGATACATGATATCTTAACAAATTATATTGTCCCCTGTTCCATTACTTTTGCACGAAAAGAACATAATAACTTACTCTCTACAAGATCTTGGGGGAAACAAAATTATAAAGACTAATTTAACTATTGAAAGCCCTGTGTGAAAAGGAGAATTTTCACAGGCAAATTTATCTCCTTTCAAAAAGTTTTCAAATACTTAAATGCAAACTAATTTTACTTCCTATGGCTATTCTCATAGAACAGTGCAGCTGTTGTACAGATTTTAAAAATTGGAATTTTAATATCCAATTTTTCTTACTTCCGTGAACATACAGTTTTAATTGGAAAATACTTTTCCATCCACAATTTTTTTGCAAAGCCATCTAATGCAGATGTGCACAAATCCATGTGTGCATTGGGAACCGTTAACACATACAATCTGTCAACATTCTTGTGTCCAACAATAAAAAGAAAATAATACAAAACTGTCATCCCATTTTGCCTGATGTTTTTATTTGTTTTCATATTAAACACCACAATATTCAATGTGCACAGCAAGGATGTCGTCTAATGATATTCAAATAAGGTGAAATTTCAAAGCAATCAAGTCTTTACTGTCATTTTGTCTCAGATATAAATAACATAACATACATTACATACTTTGTAATTGAAATCTGCAGATACTTTCAACATGGATCAGTCAAAAATATGCAAAAATGGGGTAGTTAGTAAATAGAGAAAAGTCGCAAAGGACTTGTACAGTGCAGAGATGTTCATTCTTAAACCATTTCAATAATGGAAATAATTAAATAAATCCAGTTCATGAGATAAAACAAAATGGTATATACATTTATTACAAAACATGATAATAGACTGAAGAAACAAACATGAAATATAAATGACTCACAAAAATACATTTATACTTTGGCAATAACAACAACAACAACAAAAGTAAGTCATGTACAGAAACTCCTCTGCTAAAAAGTCAATCAGATTCCCCCTGCTATTAAACTGGATAAAATAATAGATTCCCTTAACCCTTTTACCAAATGCCAATTTTTTACTGTGCCAAATTGAAACAGTTTGCTGACAACATTTCAAAATGTGATGAAATTAAAAAATCATCTAATAGGACAGAAAAATTTGTGGGAAAAATGTGAAATTGCTAATTAAGAGCAATTTCTCCTTTTCCAACAATCTTTTCGAGAGTCCTCTTCAACAAACTGGTCAAATGTTGTTATTGTTTGGTAATGGGTTAAACAGCATTGAGACCAGTTAATTTTAGAATGCCTAGCGTCTGATTATTACTGTATAGGGACTAATTCAGGTGAACATGCGTGCGTCAATTAGCCCAGAAATCGAGTCAATTTTGGGGGAAAAAACAAACTTGTTTTGATTGCAATAAATAAGACTCTGTCATGGGAGTGTGTTTATTTGATAGAAAAAAAAAAAAACATTATTTTTTCAATATCTGAAGGAATTTTGCGAATACTTCATTGATTGATGAAGAAGTAGACGACTGTATGGGTGGTAGTCGGATTTTAAATTGGAGTGTCGTAACCCTCGTTATCATATTACATAGCAATAACCTCAGAATAACTATAGACCCCAGTGCTTATGAAGAAATTGGTTCCTTGAGTTATTATCGATTGTCACATGCAATACTTTCTCCCCCAAAAAAGTATTCAATGACTTTTTTATTAGATGTGTAAAAAGGTATATGCAGAGTGAACAGGTAAATCATAAAGACAATTATGATAAAGAGCAAAACATATGAGAATTAGTTTGATGAAACTGACATAAGAAGTCCTTTACAAATGTGAAACACTAACTATATATAGTGTTGCGTTGAACCCCCAAGCAAAAATAGGGTAAAGAGAAGAAATCACACATGGGAGATACAACTCTTATCTGGACTACATCAACAATCATGATATGTAGCAAACAAAGTCATTTTGTATAATTTAATGTTAAGCTCAACAAATGACTTTGTACAAAATTTCTATATGAATTGTGTTTCAAAAAAAAGCACCAGAAAAATGACAATGGTAGATAAAAAATTTGATAACACCCGTAAGCTAAAGAATAGAAAAAAAGCAGAAATAAATTTTAACAAGTAAATTTTAATGTTTTTGACGAGAAATCCCAATTTATGTAATAATATTTCCAAACAGGGCTTTGGCTATATATAAAAAAGATTCATATAACCAACTTATGTTATATTTTTGGACTCATTCAAATTGAAAGCACCTGCAGATGACAAAATGAGTATTAAAAAAATAAACACCTTTTTATAACAATGGGTAGAGAAAAATGAGACAGAAGAATAAGGAGAAATTTATCAATTTGCTATAGCAGTTTCTAAAGGCATCATTATGGAGCAAGGGGTATCCTTTAGAATGCTGGGTATTTTTCGAAAAATTGATTTGTGTGTCATCTGCTTTTCAAAACCTTTTATATATATGCCAAATTTTGATGAGGAAAGATACTCTGAGAAGCAAACAGGTTAGATCACAAAGTCTCCAAGAAACAGTCATTGAGAGTGAATATAAGTTGCTTCAAGCCTCCGTAACAAATCAATGTAAAATAAATAAGTTTAAACTAAAATCTAGACCTATATAATCAAGACAAATAGGTTTCAAGATGAATGCGGCTATTATAATTGTACGGAGGTTATCGTTAACATGACTTAGATATCCACACTAAACTCAATCATACTCGTGACTGCTTTCCCGTATTTTTGGTTTTGTGGCGGGGATTTCTTCCTCGGCTCTGTACGCTTGATTCACCCGCTTCACCGTATCCATTGTCGAGGATTCTCCAACCAATCTGAAATATTGTTAACATACTTTTATTTCGCTATTTCATCTTACATTGGTTTAAGAACGCATTAACCCACATAAGAAAAGGCAGATGTTTTATATGGGTGAATGTGATGTTCCGTGTCAAATATTTGGTCAACTTATATAAATTGTTCCTAATGGTCTGCCAGGTTATTAAAATGTCATTTTAATGCAACTATGATTTATGTCCCCTGTGAGGATTTGATCCCGGTTCTCCCGGGAAACAGTCCAAGACATAACCATTGAGCTAAAGAGTCGGCTCAGTAACGCAGAGGTTACATCTTGTCCTGATTGATTGTTGCTATGCTGTAGAGAGTGAGGCGGTTACGTAACACAATTATCTAAAAGGTTTCAGTAAAAACTCATTTAGTAAAATAAGTCTTATGAACAAGCTAGGTAATACCAAAAAAAAAATTTCACCCCCTTTTAAGAACTTTATCATGCATTATATGTGGTATTTTGTTCATTGAATACATTTCTCAAATATACCTTATATCATATTGTTACTATCTAAGTAATAATCCTATGGTCGAATACACATAATTGGCCATTTCGAAACTCATTCTATCACCCGATTGCTTTTGCAGTTCCTGGTACACATCAGTGTGGGTCAGAACTATTCCCATTGAACCAATAGTTCCGAACCCGACCGATGTCGGAGCTTTTTATTACTATATAACAGATACCCACAATTTCTTTTAAAATCATGCACTTTCGCCTAAAAATGAGTTTACCTCAGGGCTTTTCTTTCCCCTTTTACAATGCCCACATGATTTCCCCCCCCTAATTACCCAATTTTACTATACAAGAAAGGGTACCAAATTTTTCCCCTCAGACTCAAAAGGCCTGGATGAATGCTGACAATGACCTAAGTAATCTGATGATAGAAGAGTTCCAATATGGCCCATTATGGGTGTTCTACCTGCACCCTAAACGTATAGACAAGTTTAGCCCATTACCAAAAATTTAGACATTTGACCAGGTTTTTGCAGACAACTCATCATTGTGGGAAAAGAGAAATTGCTCTTAACAAGCAATTTTCAGCAATTTCTCCTTTTCCCACAATGTTTTCTGCCCAATCAGAAGATTATTTTCCAATTTCATCCCATTTTGGAATGTCGTTTTCTGCCCAATCAGAAGATTATTTTTCAATTTCATCACATTTTGGAATGTCGTCTGCAAACTCTTTCAATTTGGGACAGTCCAAGACTTGACGTTTGGTAAAGGGTTAAGCACACTTACACTGTATCCATTTCAATGTCCTCCTCTTCGTCATCCGAAGGCACCTGTAGGTACGGATTGTCCGCCGCGGGCTGGAATTTGTAGCCCGTTGTAACGAAAAATATGACGGTTGCTAGCTCTCGGAACAGTTCGTTTAACCAGAGGTACTTGAATGGCACTGTCATCTAACAAAAAAATGAGAAAGAATTTTGTAAATCTGAGCCCTGCCCAAATCAGATTGAATGGGTTTAATGCAATACTATAGCAAGTCCTTCAAAAATGTCAATAACATATACTTTTATAAATTTATCTCAACTAACATTGGTTTTACAATGGATTGACATATTTATGTAGCAATGCCAGACTCAAAATGACCTACCTCAGAAAAGTCAGATATGCATAAACACGATATTTCACCTCCAATCTTTCACCCTGTTTTTTGTAGAATATCATTTCAATAATCCTTAATATAAAGAGATTATTGCTGTTTCAGCAATAATTTAGCTGGACATGCTTCTAGAATGAAATTCAGGAGTGGAATTGAAAACTACCCCTTTTCCTCTAGCCTGGAACTAGTCTAGCTGTTATAATGTTTTCCACCCTTCCCTCAAGTGCAATTGAAGAAAGCATTTACTGTATGCATTTGCATTTAAGTTTAAAAGGGACTATTCGGCTGTATAGCCCAACATATGGTTTAAAATAGGTTCAATAAAAAGTAAGTTTCTGTATTCGAAATTCATCTATGTTGTGTTTAAATGAAATGTATCACAAACTGAATAGAAATTGGAAAATAAAAAAAATACCTCCATACAATTACTTATTACCAGTCCCAAACAGAAATTGCCCAGTCTTTATCAAAAGTCAGAAAGGGAAGTAATTAAGCGTCAATTCATATGGTGTTTTACATCGCATCAACATTGTTTTAGTTATGCTGCAATACCCTTCATGATGGAAGAAGACCCCTTATGGCCCTATTTCACTACAACCACAAATCCCACGAATCAACAAAAATAGCTTAATTTTAAGATTCGTAGATGGATCGTAATCATTTCGCGCAGTTCTTAACTCATTCGTATATATTCGTAGTCGGTTCTTGCAATTCTTGAGCGATCCGGAATTTGTGACAAAAAGTTTTGAACTGTTCAAAGTTTTGGCCCCGAACTCCACGATTAAAAAAAGCGTAGCTTATTCGTTACAACTTCGTAGTGCGTTCTTGGGCATCGTAACTGAAACGTAATCGATACGTAGGTAATCGGGTGTATTCCTAACTCATTCGGGGGGATCTGTGAACATGTGACTTGACCACGAATCGACTACCAATTTGTCACGAATCCTCCCAAATCTTAAAATTTAGCCACTTTTGGTGATTTGTGGGATTCGTGGTCGTAGTGGAATAGGGCCATAATGGCCCTAATACCAGAAAAATTGCAAAATATCTCGAAAAGGGCCATTACACAACTGCCACAAGGGCTTTTCAAGCCGGGTAGAACCATCAACATTTGGTAAAACAGTAGAGAGACCACCTCTCATGAAAGCGTCAACTCAAAACCCCAATTAGGGACTGTTCTATTCAAGGCAATGAGACAAAGACTTACCCTTAACAAGTAAACAATGATCCTGGTGAAATAGATATAGCAGACCACCTGTAACAAAAGATGCAGCATTTAAATACAGGAGATGAAACGTTAGTCTTGTTTAATTGGTGATAGCTCCAACGACTTTAACATCTTATAATTTGAGAGGAAGTGTACCCAACCAATTTTACTTTAATACTGTGTCAACAATTTGTCAGTCACAATATGGCATTCCTTGATTCACCATTACTAGGCTACTGCACTGAGCATCTCCAAACAAAAACATAACCACATGTTTTAAGTTGAAAAGGGGTCATGATTCTGTCTAAATGTAATTGTTATGTTTCTTGGTCCACACAGTTTCCTTATGATGGTAACAGAGTGTAAAAAGCTTGAAAGCAAAAGCTTTTAAACTTAAGGCCATATGTGTATCTTCTATACTTCCTAACCAAATGAGAGCTATAAAAAGACATAAAACAGTTCTAGAAATGCAGAAATATATGTTCATATGACACATCAAATCCATTAACATTATGTTTGATTAATCATTAGCTATTAGCTATTCATGGAAAAAATTGCCATCCTTACAAAAAAATCAGTAAATGATTATCAATAATAGTTAAACTCACCAGTATATAAAACTGTCTGAACAATTTTAATTTTATCAAACTTATTTCTGCTTTACCATCCGCTTTTGATGCTTCTTGTAAGTGTCGAATAGACCTGAAATTATCATAAAAGTCTTTCAACTCTTCACCAAACGATAACGATGTTTAACCACTTTGTTGGAGACGACTCTGGAAAACATTGTGGGAAAGGGAGCAATTGCTCATTGTTTTTGTTTGGTCTAAATAAAAAATCGTATTTGGATTCTATTACATGCAGTTCCTTTAACCCTTTCCCAAATGACAAATTTTTGACTGTCCCAAATTGAAAGAGTTTGCAGACGACATTTCAAAATGTGATGAAATTGAAAAATATTCTTCAGATAGAGCAGAAAACCTTGTGGGAAAAAGAGAAGTTGCTCTTAGTGAGCAATTTCTCCTTTTGCCCACAATGTTTTCCAGAGTGATCTGCAACAAAGTGGTTAAAAGTCATCATTGTTTGGTAATGGGTTAAAAGACAGAATCCCGTTTTGATGGTAGTCAATAGATTTGTCTCAAAGAAACACTCCTTATAAGTTAGTAATGGGTACCTACAACATAGGGGTTAAAGAAGCATTAATAGATTAGCTCAAGAAAAACCCCTACATTTTGACCAAAGTGTTCTCTAGAATTTGGAGATATATTTGGTTACCTCTTAATTTCAAACGAACTGTAGAATTGCTATAATAAATAACATTTAAAAAAAATATTTGCAGTAATAGAATCTTTAACCTTTTCCCAAACAATAACAACATTTGACCACTTTGTTGCAGACGACTTTAGAAAACATTGTTGGAAAAGGAGAATTGCTCGTTAAGAGCAATTTTTCCTTTTCCCACAATACTTTCTGCCCTATCAGAACATTATTTTCATCACATTCTGAAATGTCGTCTGCAAGCTCTTTCAATTTGGGACAGTCGAAAATTTGTTGTTTGGAAAAGGGTTAATCATGCTTGTTATTTTAAACTATTCTTACTATTAATCACGTCTCTGATAAAAGGCTTTTTGACATTTAAAAAATGAGAGCAACTAAGGGGGTCAACAGTATGGTTGTTATTACAGTGTGTACAACATATTGGAAAACTAAACCCAAAAATCAACGTTATCTGTTTGGAACATTTCATAACTACAATGTTGTTATAATACAACATCTTGGAAATATAAAAAAACCAAAATCTTAGTCAATGTCATCTATTTGGAACTTTTTGCAATCACAAAGTTGTTATAATTGGACATCTTGGAAAAATAAATCCCCAAATACCACAGCAAAATGTTCGAACTATCATCTTCCAACTATAACTTACCAGACCACAGGAAACAGTATTGCCCCACAACAAAGTAAATCTATGAGGATAAAAATCTCCTTCCAGATTGTGTATTCTGACTGGCCTTCTTCACTTTCCTCTATAATAATCCAGGCTATGTTGTCCAATATCTGAAATAAGAATACGCTTACCGGTAAATGACCCCCACTTATCTAAAGATCTCAAAGTTTTCCTTGCGCTTTTTTTGTTTACTTTAGCAGATATTTAAGGTTTTGGAAAGTAACTGACACAAGAATCTATTATTAGAATATTACCCAGCATTCTAAGGGTTAACCACACTTTTCTATAAATTTCCAAGTTTAACTCATGTTTCTTTTTTAATTTTCTAACGTTGAAAAAAACAGCAGATGGCAATTAAAAAGTTTGAAAAATAATATTTCTGACGTTATAGTGAATTTATAAGAATTCTGAATAATTTCTCCTTTTGTCATGTCTGTTTTATTTAACCGGCTGCTCTTGCCAAGCCTAATTTGCTAAGTAACTAGTAAGTTGAACTTTGAATACAAGGGTCCTTAATTTAAGACCTTGGTAATGTTTTAGGACACTTGGCCAGGGACCTTAGATCATGACCCTGAACACATGTGTGAAGTATCAATCGATTCCATACAGTGGCGAATGAGATACAAACCCTCACGTAAAAACTTAACTAAGGTGTGACTCTTATGCCCAGGTGAGTAATAAAGCTCTCCTTATTTTTAGAACAGTTAAGCTATTAAATGAACTAAAATAAATATGAAAACCTGTCAAACCTACCTGGAGAGGAATTACAATAAGAAACAGTTTTTTCTCTCTATCTGACAGTACATGTTTGATGAAAGCCCAGCCTGAACCAATCAGAATGATAGTTATAAATAGTAGCGCTCCTCTTGTCCTGAAAACAGAATAGATGTATTGTCAAGAAAACAGATCTTCCGTCCTGGCTAAGAAAGTGTTTTGCCAAGAGGCACTCCACAATTTAAAGAAACCAACTATCAAGAATTCAACCAGGTTAGTTATCAAATCCTCCATCCTAACTCCAACTTAACTACAATTCTACCTTTAACCTGCATAATAGGCAATGTTTCTAAAATTTAAAACCTGTAACACTTTACATTCTTATCAAATATTGAAATGGGCTGGCTATTTCAAAGCATTATCATTCTTGACCATTGGAAATATACTAAGAGAATTTGACAAGTCTAAAAATATCAACTTAAATATCATGAAAGAAACAGACAGTTAAAATAACTTTGTCAAACATAGGGGTTATTAAATTGGGGTAGGATGTTATATCTAAAAACATATTCAAAGTACACTGCAGACTCATTATAACACGGTCGTCTGGAGCCATGATGCTAGATCCGCGTTAATAGTGGGGTTGACAAATTTAACGCGGGGTCCCTTACGCGCTATATGCCAGACCATAACCACTTAAGAAACAATCAGATTCAAGAAGTAGTCTATTCATATTTCAAGATTGTGTTGAGTTACGGACTTATCATTGAATTTATTGTGAATAAAAGAAAAGCAAATAAAAAACATAATCAAAACTTACATGTTTAACTATATATTCCTTTTTATTTGTTTCATTACGATTCAAGTTAAGGATCATTGATAGAGGCACGTGCAGTTTAAATACACACTACAGAAAAAGGAGGGTGGATTCAGTTAACCCATGTTCTATTTATAGATTTAAACTCCAAGTAAGGAGTGAGTAAATTTTATCGACAGTTCTCCCAGCATGTGTACCTAATGTTTTACCATTTAAACTAGGTGTAAAACACTCCCCTGAATAAGCGTGTACAAACTAATGATATTATGTAATTCATCAACACTATGTACACATAGATTTAAATCTTCCCTCGGGTCACGGATTGTGTACGTATAAAGGCCACGCGCTTTGTTTAAAAGACCGTGACAAACAATGGGGATTACCCAGGGAGTTATTGATTTTCACGCCTTCGGAGTGCAATTTGTAGGTAGACTTTCTATTTAGAATGCCGACCGCGTCATTTTGCAGAAAGGGGGAGATTTAGGCTATTGTTTAAGCCCTGATGTGCTTGAAATTTTGGGAGCCATAGGAGACCCGCGTTATAATGAGTATCACGATATAACGGGTCGCGGTATAATGAGTCTGCAGTGTATTTAAGGTTGCATGAAGATTGAATAACGGCATATTGGCTGAGAAAGAAAACAAGGCTAAAAAGGCACAAACATGTGTCAACATGTATTGAGGGAGCAGAGACATGCAGTTTATCAATTAATACATGAAATGGTTGCCAGGAAAAAGTTTGTATAGCTCCTGCATATTATGAAAGACATGAAGCATTGAAGCACCAAGCCTACATTTAGGTCATAATTATGTCTATGATCAAATAATAATCAACAAATATAACAATTTAAAATGTTTCAAGAAGTTTCCACAAACACATCACATATCACATTTAAAAAATCAAGCATAAAAGACAATTAGTTATAAGAGCAAGACATGAGGGTCATTTTTCTTTCAAATGCATCTTGTGAACTCTCTATTATTGGTACCCTTTCGAATTGTATCAATAAGATAATTATGATGGGTACAAACAAAATAGTACCTTCTGAATATATTTTGCAATACATGGTATAAGAGGCTGTGATGGGGCCACTCTCCACAGCTACCATAAATCATAATCCAAATTGTTGTATAAGCAGCACAGTAACCATAAAAATTACTCACAAGTATGCTATATAAAACAACACAGTAACCATAAAAATCACTCACAAGTATGCTATATAAAACAACACAGTAACCATAAAAATCACTCACAAGTATGCTATATAAAACAACACAGTAACCATAAAAATTACTCACAAGTATGCTATATAAAACAACACAGTAACCATAAAAATTACTCACAAGTATGCTATATAAAACAACACAGTAACCATAAAAATTACTCACAAGTATGCTATTTAAAACAACACAGTAACCATAAAAATTACTCACAAGTATGCTATATAAAACAACACAGTAACCATAAAAATTACTCACAAGTATGCTATATAAAACAACACAGTAACCATAAAAATTACTCACAAGTATGCTATATAAAACAACACAGCCCAGGCCTCTTCATGAATACCCTCCTTCTGTATGTAGTGGAAATTAATCTACAGATAGAAACATAAACATGCATGAAAATAGAGGGTATAAGTTATTCATTTACATCACATCGACATCTGTTTGGTCATATTGCCATGCTGGACTCATCATGATAGACAAAGACCCAAAGTTCAAATGTCTACAAAAGCTTAACAAGCCAAGTAGAACAACCGGTATTCCGTAAGCCACTCCAGAGACTGCTTCTTATGAAAATATGAATGTCGTCTTGGGGTGGGGGATTTGAACCCACACTTTGAGGCGTCATGTGGTTTCTAGTTCTGTACTCTAACCACTTGGCATCAGAAGCCCAGTATATATTAGTAGCAGTACTGCAGAAATATACACAGAGATGAATTTGAATTAAAACTGCAATTCGAGGGTTCAATGCAAGACTACAAGTAAGTGCTTCATAAACATGAAGCACTTACTATAATATTGCACTTAACCCTTAAATTGCAACAAAGATTCAAAGGTTTATTAGTAGAAACGATTGTGACAGCATTATTAATTGATTATTAGAAGCAAATGCCATTTTGACAAACTGATTTCTTTAATGAGATGTCATGAAGAAAAGAGTAAAAGCAATAAAAGGGTATCATTCACTCCGTTCATAGACAGACCAATCAAATCAATGTTAGAATAATTCCAAAATACCCATTCATAAACTTTATTAGCTGAAGCAAAATTACTTGTTTGTAGGAGTACAACATAATTCAAACAGTATTTCACCAGCAGTAGGCTAGGGTTTTGCAGTGTCTCGCACACAGTGAATTTTGTACATAAGGACAGTGTTCTCAATAAGAACAGGCCACAGGCCAAAATGACCGCTTCAAATTATGTTCTGTCCAGTTCAAATTCACAGAGATGTTAAAAAAAACCACCTATCCCCCCCTCCAAGTGGCCTGTTCAGATTTGTTTTTTCCTGTTCAACCAAGTCTTATTGAGGACACTGAAGATAAGATAAATAAAATAACTACTTACTGCATGGAAAAGGTTTGCAAGACTCTTTACAAACACCACCACAAGCATTAGATAGTGTATCTTGTACACAGTGTCTCTGGAAAATACAAACACTTTTCAAAAAACTCTTTACCATATGCACAAGGACATTTTTTTAATCTGAAGCAGACGACTTTAGAAAAGCTTTGTAAACATGTGAAAAAACCTTTCAATTCTGGGGTTGCGATATGTGAATAGATTGAAAAAGCATTGTGGCAAAAGGAGAAATTGATTGTAACAAGCAATTTTTTCATTTTGCCACAATTCATTTTGAAAGTCGTCTGCTGAAAGACATAAAACTGTGGCGTTCGGTTGTAATGTGTTAAGTAAAAACATAAAACGAGATTCATTTGTTATTGAAACAAAATTAGTTTGTGCATATTCAAATGTTTTTCATTAATTGATTTGAAGAGCAAAACAAATCAAGTTTATTCAGAAATTCTCAATTTTGCAACTGAACTAAATGTTCTTTGTCTTGTCCTAAATTTGAAAATATCCTTGAAATAGCACACATTTTAAAATCGGGAACAAAAACAGAACAATGGATTAAAGATTTGCAAAGAAAGCCAATGTTGTAAAGCCAAACACATAGGGGCTTATGAAGAACTATGACTTGGTTTAAGAATTACACAACCTACCGGTATTCCCACATTAAGTATTTTGAAAATATCTGAAATTCAAACCAACAGCAGAAAATATGCATTTTCTTGTGGAACTTGGTAGAGATAATTGTAGTAAAAGAAAAAGCTGCAAATTTCATCACATTTTGACATAAAAATAATGCATTCCAAAAAAAGAATTCTTATCATGCTAATGCCAGAGCCTTTTCTCTAAAAATTTAGAAGCGGCCTAGACTAAATGCTTTTGGGAAATCATACCAATGAAATTGCTGAAATGGAATACAAAAAAACCTGATGTAACTTAAAAAAGTTTACAATAAGGAAGGTGCCTCTTATTGGTCCCTGTTTTATAATGAGAAAACTCTCGGTGAGAGTATACATGACTCTGGTATATATAAAGTAAATATTTCACTTACTTGGCTTTACAGAGGACAGTGTTCCACACTATGGCCACCACTATGTACAACAAACTCAGACCAAAATACAGGTGTGGTAACGGCATGCTGCCTGCTGACAGGTAATTCCCATTGTTGTCTTCGACCAGATCAATCTGGACAAACAAATATAACATGTTTGAATGGTGTTCAAGGCATTTAAACAATTGTTCAGTTATGTTCTGGCTTTCCTGGATCGGCCAGAACTAGGCTAGGGTTCTGAAGTGTCTTGCCAAAGGATACTCCCACAAAACCATAGTTGTTGATGGGACTTGAACCCAGGACCCGAGTTCCAAGTCTGCCATCTTAACCATTGGTCAAACAAATACAACAAAAATGTATTAGCAAACTACAGTGGAAACTGCCTGAACCCGTTCTCACATATGGGTCACCTGTGACTAGACCAAATTCAAACAGGCAGCAATAGGACGTTTGTGACTGGTCCAAATTGAAAGCAACAGCAGATAACAAAAAAATTGAAAATGGGATGAAATTTCAATTTCAATTTAAAATATCAGGTAGAAACCATCATAAGTAAAGGGTTATTTTCTAATCGAGTGCACCTCTTTTTCTCCAAGATGCTTCCAATGATGTGTCACATACCAATAGTGCGTTTTCATTTAAGATACTATCCATGTTTATCAGTGTCGACTTACGCAAATATTTTATGTAAGCCGTCAAGGAAAATAGTACCCAGATCTTGAACTTTAGTAATAGATTTATTTTTTAGCATTATCAACATTTTTCTCAATAGTTCCTTTTATAGGCCCCTGTTATATAGAGTGACAAAGCCCTGATCATACAAGTGTTTTACTTACAACCATGTTAATCTGTGAAGCCTCTATGTCCCCATAGTTAAGACAGTTGTGGAAAATCAGGTTATACATGCCTTCTTGCTGATCCTCAGTTACAGCCAACATGAACTGAAACAAACAATCATCTTCATTAAAGGCACATCAAAGGAGAGGAGTACAACTAAATTACTGAAAAGATATATGGAGTTCTTTTATTATGTTCATAAAAGTAATGAGAATTAGTTTAGGAAAGCATTGAGACCCTATTAAATAGACTCATTTAAGATAAGTTATTTTGTGCTTGAAATATAGTTGTCCCCAATTCAATCATGTTTATCAACAACCTGTTTGTTTACATATTCAAAATAACAAATTCTGATTGGTTGGTTCAAAAATGAGTGTATAAACTGTCAAGGTCAGAGTTGAAGAATCAGGAACTCTGAACTATAAAACTTGCTAATCTGGGTTATTTCTGGTTTACTTTCACATTTAAGTTGTGCTGCTGGTGTTTTCTAGTGATAACTATTTGAATCTGTCCAAGAGTTGACTAAATAATAGAGTTTGATATAGCATTAATCTCCTTTTATGGGCCTTTAATGATTCCTATATGGGATCTAAATTGTGTCAACATCATTTCAATTATGTTGTGATGCCCGGCTCAAACTGATAAAAGAAAACCCCAAAACTTGCAAAAGAACTTTATTTACGTGTCCTTCACTTATTTTTAAGTGAAAGGCAACTTAGTTCATTGTAACTTTATTCTTCCTGGATATGAAATTGGTGATAACTTATGTAATTTGGCTAAAATGGTTTGCGAAATCGGTCATAATCCCAGACAGTAAACTGAATTGCATTGAAACAATTGTGACAAAAATATAACTTACCCATTATATACATTTTTATCATTCAGTCACATTTCATTTTGGAGCAGACGATTCAAGTGAGGTATTTGGGAATAAGGGTTGAAAACAAAAAATAAATTAGACTCACAAAGAAGTTATAAATCTTTGACTTGTCCCCGCTGATAAACATAGGTAACTCCTTTACAACAGCCGTAGGCTGCTCTCCAGCCTTTCCTGGCTGTACAGTAACATCGTTTGTATCATCCAAGGTTGGCGGAACTAAATAGTTAATCATAATTGAGTGATCAATTAACTCTTAACCATGTTAAGACAACATTTTTTTTTTCTTAAGCAGACAACTTTAGAAAAGCTTTGTAAACATGTAAAAAACTTTTCAGTTCTGTTGTGATACATGAATCGATAGAAAAAAGCATTATGGCAAAAGGAGAAATTGCTTGTGACAAGCAATTACTCCTTTTGCCTCAATGCTTTTTTGAAAGTCGCATGCTGCAAGACCCAAAAATGTTAGGAGGCAATGCGTAAGACTTGGTTTAACATAGCATCAACATCTTAACCAGATTTGTTACAATCCCTGACTCACGATTTTTTTGGAAAATCCCAAACTTGTCTGCTTCTAAGGCTGATCAAGCTTAGTAGAACCACAAGAGAGTCATTTATGTTGTGTCAGAGGGTGCCCATTGGCTTTGAAATTGCAATAACTTTGGCAAAACAAGTGAAATATTGGTATATTACTTTTTTCAGTATAGCATTTCCTAGGAATTTTCGTAACCTTAAGGTTTCGAACAATACATAAGTCATGAAGGACTAACTAAAATTTGCATTGAACCCTCAAAAAATGATTTGCTGTTCAACCTGGCTATACTTGTGCAAATTGTAGACTTGGTAAGCTGTTTAACCCTATTTTTGGAATAAGTGCAGATATTTTCTTAATCATCATACCAATATCTACTTACGTGGTGCATTTTGATCTACCATGTTAGTAATTATAAGATTCTGCAAAGCCTTGCCTCGTCTTTCTATCAAAAGTCTGTAAAAAAGATATCTCAGTTATACAAAACATGAAATAGTGATACAAGTCCAATAAGAATAAACATAACATAAAACAAAACGCATTTGTAACCCTAAAAGGAAAGATAAACGTTTTAGAATTCCAGGGAGCATATTGTGAACCATTTCTGCAAATTAAAGGCCCATTAAAGGAGATTAATGCTATATCAAACTATATTATTTGGTAAACTTTTGGACAGATTCAAATAGTTATCACCAGAAAACACCATCAGCAAAACTTAAATGTGAATATATTTTTTCAGTAATTTATAATTATTTGAACTCCTCTCCTTTGATGTGCCTTTAATCATTTTTCTTTCAACATGATGGTTTCAACTAGGGATGGGAACGAATAGTGAAATCACTATTCGAATATTCGACTAGAACTATTCGAATATATTCGAATATTCGATTTTAGAATTTGTTTTGATGTCCGAATGTCTGCATGTCCGAATACTAGTACACTAGTCCTCTGTTCAAACCTTTTGTGTATAGCCGATATCTGTATACATCTACGTGCATACAACTCTGGATCGAATCGTCTTCCTACACGGGACCTTGTAGTCCGGTGCTACTAAGGTCATCAGCTTGCGGAACACGACTCCCTCTACAAGGCTAAGTGGTAGGTAGTCTGATACAATCATGTCCGCGATGGTCTGTGTAATGGTTTCGTTGTCCGCCTTTGATTTCTTCGGTGAGTTGACAAACAGGTTCATGGTCGTCTGTTTTACAGTTTCGGACGTCAAAACGGATGGATGCTTGCCATTCAAGTGATTCAGTAGGTTGGATGTTGTATTCTTGAATACAAAGTCCTGGTTACACAGGTTACAGGTCGCCTTCGACTTGTCGGCAGAACGAGTAAAGTAATTCCGGACACGTGATGGATACATTGTGATGTTTATCGAATAGATGTAGAAATTAGAATGAAGATAAGTTTGACAAATTATTCTGAAGAAAAATATACTTTCTAACACATTATTTGATTGGTCTTCGTGCATATGCAATCATGATTACGATTGGTTATTGAAAGAGTAATTGTTTAATTTCACGACAAACAAGTTACGTGATTGGTTGACACTGACAATTGTCAATAAGCGTGATTGAGTTGTTTTGGATAATAAGGAGCAAGTGCAGATCATTAAGGTGTTAGATTTAGCGGCTTAAAATCGACTATTTTCACACTTAGGAACTAATCGTTTTGCAAACTGTCAAAAGATGTGGTAATTTGTCACAGGTGTTTTACTGTGTGACATACGTTGTAAAAACATCGTAACTGCACCTGGGAGCTAGGCACGTTCTTCGTTATTTGGGATCGGTTTAGAGGAAGAAAATGAAAATAAAACAACATTATTTTTGAATAAAATTTATGGTAAACATACAGTCATATGGGTTCATTAAAATCGAATATTCGAATACTATTTTGCTATTCGAATATTCGACCAGCTATTCGAATATTCGTTCCCATCCCTAGTTTCAACCCAATATCAAAAATAAAGCTCATAATATTTCATTATTAACAATTGCCATCTTTTAACTTCTTTTGTTTTGGAGTCATCACACAAATCCCTGCATGAGGGAAGAAGTTAATCCAACACAAAAAAACTATAAAGATGGTGGTGGTGGTAACAACAACAACTTACTTCCTGTTCTTAAAGTCCATCCTAATAAATATAATGGAGAGTTCATCATTTTTCCCGAGACCGATGTTTCCTGTTGTGTCTTTCAAAATACATTGATCAGTGTAATCCTCCTGTAATGGAGATCAATACATTTATCATTAATTGCAGATCAACCCTTTCCCAAACAATGACTACATATGACCACTTTGTTGCAGACGCCTTTAGAAAACATTGTGGGAAAAGGAGAAATTGCTCATGATGAGCAATTTCTCCTTTTCCCACAATGTTTTCTGCCCTATCAGAAGATTATTTTCCAATTTCATCACATTTTGAATGTCATCTGCAAACTCTTTCAATTTTGGACAGTCGAAAATGTGTTGTTTGGGAAAGGGTTAATTTTATTGTCTAGTCTGAAAGAATATGCTGAATATGGACATTTGATGAAAGGCATTGAAATAAGTGGGTTAGAAAACCTTTATTTCATCAGGGTAAGAGAGATCTGATTTTGATTTAGTTGTCCGTAAATGTCAAACACATGTCCATACAATGGTTATAAATTAAATTTCACTAAATTTCATTTGTCCTTAAAGGCTTTGGGCCAAGCTTGGCAATATGGCAATTTGATTTTGCCATCCCTGCTCATGAAGGGGAGGTCAAATGTAAAGCAAAAAAGGTTGTTTTTTTCCGGAGCAAACACTTACCCTAACAGCTTGATACAATTTTCTGTTGCCCAACAGCTTCTTAACCCTTTCCCAAACAATAAAGACATTTGACCACTTTGTTGCAGACGACTTAAGAAAACATTGAGGGAAATGGAGAAATCGCTCGTGACCAGTAATTTTTCCTCTTCCCACAAGGTTTTTGGCCTATCAGAAGATTATATTCCAATTTCATCACATTTTGAAATGTTGTCTGCAAACTCTTTCGATTTGGGACAGTCGAAAATTTGTTGTTTGGGAAAGGGTTAACAGATCTTTATTTTTGGGGATTTGGGAGATGCAGAATTTTGTGTCATTTTACGGGGAATGTTAATCATTTGGTCAAATGACACCTGATCATTTCACCCAAACCAAAGTAAACCAAAGTAAACCAAGTGAAACAGATAAAAAGTGGTACACATCATAAAGTATGCAAAACTTTAGAATGATTATGTTTCAGTTTTCTTTTTATTATTTGACCAATTCTGCCATATGAAAATTTTTCACGGGTCCAAATTGAAATCAACAGCAGATAACAACAAAATATGGTGAGAAAAAACTTTATCATATTACGTGGAAACCATTATGACAAAAGAATACATTTCTCACTGTCATCTTAGTAAAAAGCTCCAAAACTGATATCATCACTAGTGATGATATGACTTTTTGATATCATCACTAGTGACGATATTCACTGTGACAAAATTGAAAATTAATACACTGAGAAATCCCAGTATTTTTCACAGATAGGAATATAATAAATGCTCATATCATTGTCAATACTCACCATGTAACCGCTAGCTCCAGAACTGCTACTCACATCCAGAGTAAAACCAACCTGGAAATATGAAGGAATTGATGTATTGATGGCATTTAACATAATAATGTTATTGGTAAAAGATGAAAGCAATAGTGCAGGACAATCATTCAGAATGAGAATAATATTCCTCCTAGTACTGAGATGAAAACCAACCTATTATGGTGAGTGACTATAATGGCAGCACTGACTATGCACTATGAGCAATTTCCTGGTGAACAATTAATGTTTTTGTCTAAATGGTTTCTCCATGATAACTTTTAATTTCACCATTCCAAATTGTGCATGATACTATGACGAAACCATTAATACAAAAAGGATAAACTTCTCATTAGGAGCAATTCATTCTTTGGTTTCAGAAGTTTTTTTAAGTGTTCAGCAGCAGATGCGAACAATTGAATTATTACAAAGATTTGGTTTTTCATGATTCCAGACTGTTTGAAGCTATGACTTACCGATGTATTGGAACTTGGAGAATCCAAATCAATTTCAGGTGACACAATCAAGCTGGTTACATTTACACTCAATGTTCCTTTTTTCAAAAACCCATAACTGCTTAATGTAAACTGTGGTCTTGTATCAGCCTGTGGAAGAAACCAAATTCAGTCTAAAATTAAGCACAATTTTAACAAAAGAATGTTATTACAAAAGCCCATGTCTCTTTTCTTCAGTCATCATTTGTATTTCCATTTTTTGTTTTATTTATCTAACTCTTACAGTCTTTTCTTTTGTTACTGTTTTTTATAAAAAATAAAATAAAATCATAACAATACAAAGTGAAACAGGGTGCAATTTTTACCTAATCATTGTTGTCAAAGAGCCAAACATCAGAGTTCTTCCTGCAGTCAAAATGATTGTGAACAAAATCTTGTGAAAAATCTTTTGACATGCTTCGCATGATTTGGGGAAAGTAAATACGCACAAATTCATTCTCATGAATGTCATCTAATCATGCAAGTCACATCACAATAAGCTCTAAACTTTAACTGTTTTGATCAATCTCAGAATTCTTTTTTAGTAATAACCTCTTTTCTACTTGGATTTGGAACCAAACAATAGAAATACTTAAAAAAAAAATGGATTCTAAGCGTTTCTTTTCTAGTGAGAGTTATTGTGAGATTGGAAAAATCATTAAAACAGAGACCTGGAAGTGATCAATGATATAACTATTGACACTCTGCAACACAAAAAGAGAATCCAATTGTTATTACTCTTGTATTTCCCTTAACTTAGAAATATGCAATGTGAATTAAGAATTATAAATCTATTGGAGCATCTATGCATCTAAAATCCGAAATGTAAAACGATGGAGTGGTTGGAATTGTATTTTACAAAGAATATAAGACATGACATTGTTTTCTTCGTCAATAGGTATCAACTATATACATGTATTACTAAATAATTTGCATTGTTATTCATCCACAGCTTTGAAAGCAGCCAAATAAACAGAACCGTGTGATGAGGATTATTTACCATGTTATGAACTTATACTGGGTATACCAAATACATACTGGGTATACCAAATACATACTGGGTATACCAAATACCATTGGCCTAAGAAGTAAATTTCGAATATATTAATTCCAGTCCTATATATTCAAACATTTTAAGGTTAATATGAATATTCATTCATATTTTTGTTAATCACTATCATAAATAAGGAAAATAAACTGGTCGTTACCGTACAAATTATATTCTAAGTTTGCAATTTTGAGACCTAAAAAAGGCACAGGAACTCCCAATTACCGATGATGCAGTGACCCGGATGTGATCGGGTATAAAAATATAGATTTAACAGCAGAAACATCTGCATGGAAATTACTTCAGTTATTCCTAGTCGAGCATGAGTAACAAACAATCTCCACTCACCAAAGCTATAGTGCGCGTTGGTTATTGAGCAAAGAATTGCAATTCAAACATGAAAAGAGATGAGATCATTTTGAGTTCATTGTGTGGGTCAAGCGACAGAAGATGGGATAAAAGACATGGCAACTAGCTTAGCTCGTTGTTCCATGAGTAAACGCCATTAGCATTTTGTAACTGATAATGTGTTCATTCCATTTTGAATTTTGTATGGCAAAACTGGTTTTCGGTATTTCCGTCTATCAGTAAGTGATAACCAACCTATTTCAGTTCAGATCAATTTTTGAGGAGTAGCAGACCTTGTAAGACCAGTTACTATAATGATGCACATCCTTGTGTTGTATTCTTTCGATTAAAACCCTTTTCATAACAGTACAATTATCTAATGCAGAAAAACGATGCATACGCAATAACTGATATCAAGAAAGATATAGAGATCTGATTTGGAGAGTATTTCTGGATTTTAATTTTAACCTTCCTCACCATTCCTAAACAATTAGGTGCAGTGGCTGAAATACGGTTGAGATGATTTCTCAATTTCCCATCACTACATATGGTTAAACATAAATCGGTATGAAGGCAAATTATATTTGAAAAATAAAAAAAGCATCTACTGTCTTGTTTTAGTCTTGCTTTGGTAAAAAAAAATATGTAACTAGCCATTGGTACCTTAACCAAATCAGCAGGGTTTGAAGACAAGTTCAAAAGCTTTGGAAATATCAAAAGAGACCATGGCCTGGGGTCCTAGTCCGCGTGTATACCCAACACTAGGTGTACCTGGTATACGTGCGGCCAAGGACTCCAGGCTTAAAAGACCTTTCAAAAATTTCTTTATGGGAGAAGTAACTTGATCATCATTGTCAATCAATAGGTACATGTTAGAATAGCTCTGTTAACATCCAGATTAGTGTTCATGTATAAGAGTATATGAAATAAAGTAAAATTTTGCAAGACTACCAGTATATCTGTAGACAACTCTTTCCATTAATTAGCCTTAGTAACTGAGAGGGATAATGAATCTGAAATAAGAAATGTAGAACAATATATGGTTTTGAAACTGCATTTTGCAAAGATAGTACAGTAGTAACAGTACATTGTTTTTTTCGTCAATAGGTAGCACCTATATATAAATTACGATATTTGTTATCTTTTCTGAGACTTTGTCAATATTCTGTTTCCAGTGCATTTTTCAAACAAAGAAAGTTCACTGACGAAAGTTGATATATCCACAAAACAAAAACATTTACCTCGAGTGAAAGGTGGTGAATCTTTCCTTCGACAAGCATCCGCGAGCAAATTAAAATTAAAACATAGAAGAGGAAATATTTTTTCCGTTCGTACGCCATGTTGGATGTGATTAGACCGATTATTACAAAGATTCTGATTGGTCTAGTTAGATGAGAAACGACCATTGAAAACTGAGCTAACATCCGTGAATGTCTTTATTTGGGAGTGACCTCCCTTTAAAAGAAGTATTACTTTACCGCATTTAGCTGAACATGCACCGGGGGAAAATACTTAAACTTGACATGAAAACTTCTAGTGACCAATTGAAATCATAGCAGCCATTACCATATTTAAAGAAGACGATGTCTACAGTTTTAAGACATATATTAGAGAGAAAAAACCCAGACCATTAAGTGTTTTCAGATGCCTTCAGCATCTGCGTTTTGTGGAAAGGCTTTTCAGTCAATTTGTTCAAAACAAAGACCTTAAACAGTAGAACCTAGGGCAACTTCAGATAAGAACCGGTCCAAAAATAAATGTTCCTAATCTTTTTCATGACTACTCATGCATTTACAAATTCAATAACATTGTAAGAATAAAAAGAAAGCGTATGAAAATGTGTATCTTTAATACAAAAAAAAAGGAAAAGGGATAAAATATCAGGACTCGATCTCACGCGGATATCAAATGAATTGAGCCATCACGCATTCAACTACACATGGTATCCAAAGAATTAATTTATTCTTCAAACTTTAGCTAACAAATTGAAGACAATATCGACTTCTTAGAACACGTTTTACACCACTGTTTTCGTCAATCAAGACTTCCCGGGCATTTTTGTGAGCTGGGTTTTCATTGATAAACCCGATGTGTTCAGATTGCCACTTGCGTTGATGAGGTCAAAAAGGTTTTGGCTATTGTTCATAACAAAAGGTGTGTTGGTTTTACATAGAGCAAAAAAAATACACATTTATTTTCATTCTGCTGTTAAATTTCGTTTCTTTCGTTTTTTTTCAAATATCATCATTTGCCATTGTGAATATAGGGGGGCCAAAGTATATTCCATAGGCGTAGGAGCGTTTTCAACATGGGGGGGGGGACTTCAGATGAAGACCGGTCTAAGAATAAATGTTCCTAAACTTTTTAATGACTCTTCATGCATTTACAAATTCAATAACATTATGAGAATTAAAAGAAAGCGTATGAAAATGGGTATCTTTAATAATAATAAAAAAAGAAAAAGAAAGGGATATGCCAGGTATCGATCTCACGCGGATATGAAATGTATCGATTTAGAAAATAGCAGCGACCAAACTGTCACATCCACGGAATCATCTTCTTTCAGAATGAGAATAAATTATTGTTCAAGCTTTAGCTAACAATTGAAAACAATATTGAGTCTGACTCCTTAGAACAAGTTCTATTACACCATTGTTTTTGTCAATCAAGACTTTCCGGGTATTTTTGTGAGATGAGTTTTCATTGGATAAAACCGATGTGTTCAGATTGCCATTTACGATGATGACGTTAAAAAGATTTTGGTTATTGTTCGTTACAAAAGGCGAATTGGAATTAGATAAAGCACAAAAATACACATTGATTTTTATTCTGCTGTTAAAATTCGTTTCTTTTCTTTTCAAATATCTTCATTTGCCATTGTGAATATCGGGGGGCCAAAGTATAGTCTGGCCCCCCGGTCTGGATATTGGGGGCCGGACCCCCTGCCCCCCGGCTCCTACGCCTATGGCCGGGCCACCTGGCCCCCCAGCTCCTACGCCTATGTTGACTCTTTCCGACCTCGCTCATAACCGTCACGAAAAGATTAAGACCATTTATAGATCTATTTCAGTTATTGCAAACCGTTTAAACTTTTTTCGTGATTTATTATCTAAACTTAGAATAGGCGTTATTTTAGATACCATTGTCACGTGGGTCTTCGGAAACGTTTTTTACCGCTCTTGTCACGTGACACTAGGAAGGCCAACGACAAATAAATCATACGGTTATCCGTCTCCGTGGACTAGTGGTTAAGACGTCCCCTTCGGTAGAGGCGTTTGTCCGTAGAATGTTTCTCGTGGGACTTGTTCCGAAATGGCCTTAACGAACAATTTCCTTTTTCAACAATGTTTTCTGAAGGTTATTTTCCAATTTCATCACATTTTGAAATATCGTCTGCAAACTCTTCCAATTTGAGACAGTCAAAACTTTGCGTTTGGTGAAGGGTTTGGTGATAATGAAGCCACACCTGAAGACGTCATTAAGGGGTGATCCATATTCTCTGCTGAATTGTTGGCGGCCATTACCGTTAGTACATGTACAACAGTTGGTATTATTACCAAATGGTGTGACCAGAAGAACTGGTGGTAGGCAGTGGAATGAGACCAGTGCTACTGGGTTCTTTTTCTGCATATGGTCTTTGCTCTTGTATATAGGCATTGGCGTAGCTTCCTTTAGGCCTTTTAGGCAGATGTCTACACTGTTATTTCAGAAAGCAATGAAAGAATGAAAAACGCAACAGAAATGGCATCTCTTTCCTGTAAAAAATATTTTTCTGCTCTCAAATACATGCCAGAAGGCATCTGAGCGATTTCAGACAGCATTTTCCCGGGAAAGCATGTCCCAAGACTATCCTAGAGTGACGTGCTTACACATTACTTTCTGCCAAGCTACGTTCCTGATAGGTAGGCCTAGTGGAATAAGAACAGTGCTGATGGATTCTGCTTCCGCCTATAGTATGTGAGTCATTCATGAATGCATTTTTAGGGCAAGAGTTGGTTAAGATGAACGACAGCATTTTGGTTGCTGATCTAAGATAGGTAGATATTTCTGTGATGTGTCCTACGCTGTGTCAACCGGGATAGGTCAAGGTCACTGAACATCCTGATGGTAAGGTCAGGATTCTTGGTGCCGTTTCACTAAACGACTTACGGAAACTTCTTGCATAAGTAAAAACTGATATACATGGATAGCATTATAGATAGAAGTGAAATATTGTAATGTGACACGTCATTGGAAACGTCACTGTAAATAAGGGGGAAAAGTTGTTTTGAACTTACGCAAAGTCACAGCGTGAACAGTTAAGTTAAACGCCACGCGTTCACTGAAGTTTGTTTTAAGGAAATAATTGACACTTTTACACCACAACTTTCCCAGTTACTCAACGCTACTAGCAATGTAAGAGTCCTAGACTGCTGAGGCAAAACTTAGCCCATACATGTTCATCTCTTCATCTGTTAATTTGTACTATCTTATCCCTTTATAAGCTAGAATAAGATTTTTTGCTTGAGAAAGAAAAACACAAAACATGACAGTCGTTTATTTGCACAAAAAGACGAAACAGTTTGTTTAATGGACAAACCTGCTAGTAAACTTTTTATTATTAAACAGAAATTCAACCTAAGCAAGCAGGCCTAATCACTACAAAACTAATAGGAATCAATTATTGTCAGCTTTGGTGGAATTTCGATATATTTTTCTCGTTGGTGTATTTACTAGACGAGTTAAGACGGAAAATGTCATTAGATTAGATTAGAGACATTAACTGACACAGGTATCATATGTGTTCTCTTAGTTAGTGCCGTAGCTACATTTGTCAGTTCTGGAACGGCTTTCCTGGATGCACCAGTACTAGGCAAGGGCTCGGAAGTGATTTGCCAAGCGCCACTTCCAAGAAACCAGAGGTCTCGATGGGGCTCCAAATCAGGACCCCCGTGTTCTGAGCCCAACACCTAAACCACTGAACCACGTAGGACCCTGAACCACGAATGAGTTTTAAATTTGCTGATATTCCTGATTTTAGTTTCTTGTCTTATTCGTTAATTGTCCCCCAATCTATTTGTCCAAAGTAGAATTAAGACATCAAACGTGCAATGCGAAATATGAGTCACGTAGGTGAATCCAAATATGTCTCATGCGTTCTGCAATGTTCATAATCTAAACTGTCAATACAGCAAGTGTTTGCAAAACATGATCATAAGAATATATATTGTGTACATATGAAGACAATTCAAACACTCAATGAAGCGTGTTGTCACCACTGTCTGACGCATGCATCTGTTCTTTATCAGTCACAGCTTCCCACCCACTCTATTAAAGGCGCTTATTCAAAGATGTGGGGAAATTTGGAAGTTTGGAAGTTAACCCTTAGAATGATGGATACTTATCTAAAAATAGAACGTGTACATAGAACATTTTGTAAACGGCTTCTTAATGTCAAAATGTCAACGAATACACTATCTTTGTACTCTGAATTAGGGAGATTTCCTCATATTATAAACAGACACATTCGCATTGTTAAGTATTGGCTTGAACTTCAGAGCTCTAAATCTCCAAATTGTATTCTATCTGCAATAATTGAACACCATCGTCGTCAAATTGAAATTAACAGCAATGTCAACAACTGGACGAATAAGGTTAAACATTTACTGATCTCTTCAGGCTTCACAGAAATTTGGCTATTTCCAGAATCAGTGACATTAAATGTATTTATTCCAGTATTTACAAATAGACTTCGAGATTTGTATATAAACGAATGTCAAAATGGAATCCAGCAGTATTCTTCCTTACGTCTTTACAAAGTATTAAAGTCAAACTTTTCTAGAGCAGAGTACATAGATCTGATAGGGAAAGGTTCATTAAGAACTATGATAGCAAAAATTAGATTATACCTCACATAATTTATCTATTGAAAGTGGTAGACATAGGGGAATAAACTTTGTCAATCAACTGATGTTGAGGACGAATATCACTTCATTTTAATTTGCCCTTATTTTAAAAGATTAAGATTGCACTACATTGAACGACCAAATATGCAAAAATTTATTTGTCTGCTTAATTCTCAAAACATCAAAATACTGACAAACCTTGCACTGGTTTGTAAAAATGTCTTACAAAGTAAAAATCAGTTTATGTCAAGAAATGATAACTAGATAATGTTTTAGGATTGTTGAAAACGTTTTTAACACTCTCATACACAACTTTGTAGAAAGAAAACCATCATTGATGTCACTAGTCAATACTTAATCTTAGTTAAATTTTCACTTAAGCAAGGCATCGATGGATATTTATACACTTTGTCATCATGATTTCTGATAAAAGTAAAATAGAACTTTTGTTTTCTTATCTCAGAGCAATGCTTTTGGTTAAGTTGAATTGTATATATGAAATGACACTATTTTCATTGTTATGTAGTTAATTGTATTCTGGATCTAACCTGTTTGCATAAGCATGAAGTCGGTTCCAGCACTTTAAGGATTAGACATCAATTAATGTTATACTATACGCACTAATGAATAGTCATAGGGGCTAAATTAGATCGTTTCAAATTCTTTTAAAGTTGTATAAAGTAAATTAATATGTATTTCAATCCAAAAGTGTGGCATCGCTTTTTGAGACCTACCGCATATGTTCTGCACATACTGAGATAAATTGACGCTTTCTAAATCAATTATGATTTCAATAGCTACTTTTAACTGTATACCAAAATCAATGTGAAGGACGTACAATATAAAGTAGACTCTATTGTTCGAACGTAACCTTATTTGGACTTTCAAATTTTCTTTTCTGTGAACAAGCAATATCAAAAAAAGATCTTAGTTTGCTTACTGTGACTATTTTTCAGTGTGTATCATATAACCTTGTGAAGATTTTAAGAAATTAATTTTTGAATTCATATTTCCTCACATCTGTGAACAAGAACCTTTAACATACACCGACTCCTTCTTTGTCACGCACATTGTGCATTTTCTTTATTTTTGTGTTACACATATGTATTACTTACGCTGTATGGACAGAACGAAAGAGGTGTGCCATCCCGATACCTTTCTGCTCATTTCCGTATTCATGCGAGTGCAGAGGGAGATGCGCCGCCGCTAAACCAATTTACCAAACAATCACGAGATTTGACCCGTCTGTTACAGACGACTTTCGAAAACATTGTGGGAAAAGGAGAAATTGCTCTTCACGAGCAATTTCCCCTTTTCTCACATTGTTTTCTGCCCTTTCAGATTAATTTTCAATTTCATCACATTTTGAAATGTCGTCTTAAACAAATGCAAACTCTTTTAATTTGGGACAGTTGAAAACTTTGAATGCGTTTGGTAAAATGTTGAATAGTGTATAAAAAAGAGAAAAACAATCCATAACAAACGAAACTAGCCCCCAAGACAAAAATGAAAAACACCCCACCTTTGCCAGGCTCATCATAAATGGAGGAAAAACCATTACTTCACTATATATAAGGACCACTGATCAATACAAGAAAGAACCAACGGCTTTCCACAAGTCAACAGAGGGACTACCTCTCAAGATGATTCAAATCTACCCTACGATAGAATATTGGAATTTCTAGAAACAGATTAAAAACTATGTCGCCTGCTTGCCAAACCCTTAAATATCTACTTAATGCTGTTGAGGAAAGATACTCGGAGAAGCAAACAGGTTAGATCACAGACCAGTTGCCAATTTACTTGGTGGCTGGCCTGAATCTAACCTGTTGGCATGAGCATGAACTAGGTTCCAACGCCACAAGGGTTAACAACAATGTATCCTGATAAAGGTCAACGTAGCAAATCTGTTTTTGGATGAACCTGTTTGGGGATAAACGCCGTGTCACCTTTTTCCTAGAATCCACCTGTACTAGACTAGGGCTCTGCCCAGTGTATTGTCAATATTCTTTTCAACGAAACCAGGGTCGTCAATAGGGATCGAACACAGGACCCGGCCAACTAGTCCAACACACGAACCACTCAGCAACCAAGGACCCTTTCAATTTGCACACGCCTCTACCGCAAGTTGAAAGAATATGGGCAGTAGCCATGCTGCTGTTGCTAGTGATCTGCTGACTTGGTCCCCTATCAGGGCTTTTTCTCAATATATCACAGGGAACATAATTAAACAAAAACAAGTTCTGGCTTTGTGGGTAATAAAAGAACACCGAAACATCAAGATCACAAGTTTAATGCACATGTACAATATAATATATTCTATAATATAAACATTAACACAAGATTATATTATATCCCACTAAGATGGTTAAAGGGCAAATACAACAGATCAAGCAAGTCCATTCCAGAAGACGGGATCATCAGTGTTTTAAACCCTTTCTGTGCACCAAATAACATACAACACTTCTATCTATAAAACGCTGTTGTTGCCTTTTTGGACATGGCGTAATCCAAAACATTCCAGCAAAAGGAAATTCTTTGTTTGAGATGATGAAATGCCTTCAGTTCGTGATGATACACTTATCTTAAAGTAATAACCATACCTGTTTTACAAGTTTCTTTGGATTTTGAACTCAATATCTAGAAACTATTTTAGCAGACGAAGACAGTGCATAGTTTCTTTCAGGGCATTTTTTTTCTTGACACTTAGGTGTAAGCATTATTCAAATCTATTCCATAAGCCTTCTGTACTGTATATTTGTGAAAGTCTACAGTTTATGTAAAATCTACAAGCATAACAAGTCAACAACACTTTAATGTCGTGTCTATAAACTAAATGGTGATTCTACATTGCCAGTAACTCTTTTTATACTCATACGTATCTTTTCAGCAACACCTTTCAGAAACCACTGTGTTTTAACAATATAACTAAATAGGAATTATCTTGTTTTTCTCTCAAAAAGACATTAGTTGTCCTCCACTGTTAGTTTCTTTCAGGAACACTCATTAAAACCCCTATGAGGGAAAGGGTTAATTCAAATGCACTACAAAGGCTTATCTGGCACATAGGTGTAAGGGAGACAACTCAAGACATGAAGCAAGATAAATAGAAGAGAGTAAAAATGTTATGTGACCGCCAAATTCATCTTTTTTCGGAGTCTGCTTAAAATGCTCTCAACTTTCTTCTTTTCCCCCTCCTTTAAAGGTATTGTCTGAAGTAGAGAAAAAGAAAAAGATAGGACTGTGCATGGCAAAAATGGGTCTTAACCCTTTCCCAAACAGTAACGACATTTAACCACTTTGTTGCAGATAACTCTGGAAAACATTGTGGGAAAAGAAAAAAATAGTTGCTAAGAGCAGTTTCTCCTTTTCCCACAAGGTTTTCTGCTTTATCAGAAAAATATTTTTCGATTTCATCACATTTTGAAATGTGGTCTGCAAACTCTTTCAATTTGGGACAGTCGAAAATGTGTTGTTTGGGAAAGGGTTAAACAACACTCCAGAATTTGGTGATTGATCCAATTGTAATCAGTAGTTGTTCATCAAGTTCAAAAAGGTAGTTTTCAAGGTAAAGTGGGCGACATTGGTGCAGAGGTAGAGCTTCAGTCTCTTTGCATAAAAAGTATGTTATTCAAATGGTTTTACATCACATCAACATTACAATAGTTATGTTGCGATGCCAGACTCTTAATGACTGAGGATGACCCCATACTTAACTGCCCATAGTTAACATGGGTTGTACATTGCGTCAACATTATATTAATTATATTGCGATGCCAGGTTCTTAATGATGGAGGAAGACCCCATAATAGTACTTAACTGTCAATAGTGAATATGGGTTTTACATTGCATCAACATTATTTCAGTTATTTTGTGTTTCCCGACTCTTAATGATGGTGGAAGACCCCATACTTAACTGCCCTTAGTTTACATGGGTTTTTACATCACATCAACGTTATATGAGTTATGCTTCATTGCCCAACTCTTAATGATGGAGGAAGACCCCATACTCAACTGAACAAAGGGGCTGGTCAAGCCAGGTAGAACCATCGCAGTTCACTAAGTCAGCTGGAAGACTATCTCTCATGAAATTCCATATGGCGCACTGGAATTGGGCCGACAGGCTCACTGGAATTGAGCCGACAGGCTCACTGGAATTGAGCCGACAAAGAAGGGGCCATGTGATTTCAAGTTTTTTTCTCTAACCACACGGCCACTAAAAGTACAATGTTAATAATAGTTTGTAACCAATTTGCTCCGCAACAAACAGGTTGGATTCACCAGTACTAGTCTAGAGCTATGGATAGTCTCTTCAAAGAATATTTCCACGGAACCGGAGGAAATGATAGAGCTTGAATAGAGGACCCGAAGGATCTCAGAAGGCCACCTTGTACATTAGGCAAACCTTGCATTTCTTCATTAGGATCAGCAATGTCAACAGATAATCTGTATTATCATATTGCATTTCAGACAATCTTCCTGGGTAACTTATCATCTCAGTGAAAATGATTCAGTCACAAACAGCTACTATTCAATCTATCCCAGCAAAAAGCTTCATGCATATTAAACAGCACAATTCCAATTTCAATCCAAACAACACTTTGACTCGATTAATAATGTAATAAAGATTTAATACCTTGTCTACTTTGTGTTTTGTAATTTGCCCATCACTGTTGACATAAAATGTAGAAATGGCTTCATCTTCACTATTAAATGGAAAGAAAGACAAAACTTAAGTTATTACTACGAACATCCTTGTAATGCACTTGTCTATTCTAGGAAATTAAAGGAAGTGGGGGAGGGGGAGGGACAAATATTAAATTGCATTATCTACAATGTGTAAAGAAAGTGTCAGATGATTTAACTCCCTTGCGAAATTTAGACCAAATTTCTGTATTTTTTATTTAATTATATGATGTTTAACTCTGAAACTGATAATGTTTTTGATTAAGAATATCTATTTAATGCCTATATAGACCTATCAAACATTATCTAATTGAATGGTTATCAATAATCCTTAACTATTATCCTTAAACATAAATATCTTATAAATCAACTGTATAGCCTACATACACATTAAACCATAGTAAGTAGTTAATTGAATATTGTCCTTGGTCATGTATACAGTCTAACTTGTGTTAAACAGTCACCCTTTTAAGCAGTCAACCTGCCTTAAACAACCACTAAAGAAAGTCCAATTGTTAGATTTATAGTGTACATCAATTTGTGTTAAGCAGCCAACCTGTCTTAAACAGTCAATTTACTCTGTCCCACAGGCTGGCCTCTTAACACAAGTTTGACTGTAAAGTGTTTAAAACCCTATTAAACAATACTTAATCAAATGTTGTTCTTAATCATGTATACCTGTATAATGCCCATAAAACTATCACACACTTGCTAATAAAGGCTATCATTCTTAACCCTTACCGAGCTTGAGCCAACTTCATGCTTATGCAAACAGGTTATATCCAGGCCAGCCGCCAAGTAAATTGGCAGCTGGCCTGTGATCGAACCTATTTGCTATTCTGATTATCTTTCCTCATTAAAATTAAGCAGATATTAAAGGTTTGTGAAAGGAGGCGGTACAAAAATCTATTTTAAGAAAATTACCCAGCATTCTAAGGGTAAATCATAAATCATTAAAACATTTACCCTTACTTACTCATAAGCATTTTTAAACCCTCTGTCCAAGAGTACCCGAGGGGCGGTGTGAGTGAAGAAGCGGATGTTATTGATGTAGTATAATCGCCAGTGGGCAGTAACAGTTCCCTCCTCCATATCCAGTCTAATAGCAACAAGCTGGAAAACAACCACAGAAACATTTTGAGTTATTTGGTTTAAAATCTTTTCAACTTTGTTTATTCTTTCTTTTCTTTCAAGATTCATGTGATAAATATTTGTCAATGTACATTATGTTAATGACTACAAACTTTAATGTTTGTGTCAATAAAATTATTTCTGTTCTGTTACTAACCCCATTATGGCATACCAACAATTGTTCATGAACCAACAATTTTTCATTGTCCAGAGGTGTCGGTGGGGCTCGAACCCAGCACCCCCAGTTCTAAGTCTGCCACCTTTACAACTGAGCCATACAGGACCCCAAAACAAAAACCTTGTCATCATTTAATCACTTACTCATCCACAAACAGAGAATTAACCTCCATTAGTTGGTGTGCTGGATGATCCTTGCTCTCGATGTTAAACAATTTCTCAGTTCTGAGTTTTCTAGGATTAACCTGTACTTGGCTAGACCTCTGAAGTGCCTTACTAAAGGAAACAATTAAGAGAATTAGACAGTATTGGTATTCTTAATGACCTTAGTTCTCAACGTCATCTATTTCTCAGTTCAAGGTTTTCTAGGATTAACCTGTACTTTGCTAGAACAGCAGTTGCTTTAGAACAGAACATTAACCTCTATTTTTGCTATTCTTAATAATCATAGCTCTCAAGAAAGTCTTACAGAAACATGCTAGAAAACAACTAAAATGATTTTTGTGTGTATCTATTTGGTAAAAAAGCACTGCCAACATTCTTTCAGTTCTGTAACAGCTTTCCTTGGATTAAGCAGTACTTGGCTAAGTCTCCAAAGTCTCTTGTCAAAATACACTTCCATAGCACAGAACTAACATCCATCTCTTTGACAATAGCTCATAAAAACCCATCAACCCTTTTCCATCATAATTTTCCAACAAAGGGTTAAAAATACCCACTCACACAAATAATTAATATAGATACTTATGTTTAAAATTGGCAAAAGTCTTGTATACCAATTGTGTTAAAAGAGCAGAATGTTCATCCCAGAGCAATTTCTTTTTTTAACCAATGTCTTTATGGGGGTTTTCCCCAAGTTTGACAAATAAGTCATCTTCCATACTTCATAGTCAGCATATCCTGTTTCTTATTGCTATTGCTTGTAAATCAACATGCATTGAGTTGAAGAGTAACCCTGAAAAATAAAGGTTTTCCTAACGTCTTGCACTGAGGCTTTGATAGGTGTACTTACATGAAATCTGTAGGTAACATATGACAGGTTCCCAAGTATTCTCATTTTAGCCAGCGCCATTCTGTATTTATCTATACCCCTGGTCGAGAAAAAAAAAATCAATGTTGGTGCATCTGTAACATTCGTTTTTCTATTTCATGCTTTAGGTTCATTGTGTTATTTGTCACATCAATAGTATTATAATCAGAGTTTTCCCTTGACCCCTAAACCCGTTCCCAAACAATAACGACATTTGACCATTTTGTTGCAGACGACTTTAGAAAACATTGTGGGAAAAGGTGAAATTGCTTGCAACCAGCAATTTTTCCTTTTCCCATAACGTTTTCTGTCCTATAAGAAGATTATTTTCCAATTTCATCACATTTTGAAATGTCGTCTGCAAACGCTTCAAATTTGGGACAGTTGAAATTTGTTGTTTGGGAAAGGGTTAATTTATGCCAATTTTTAAACCCTTATATATAAAACTGTGAATGGAATTGATGAGCGTTAGGGCTCATTATCATACCACGGAATTGGGGGTCATTTATAATATAAGTTGAGGGTCAAAGAAAACCCTGTCCTAAATATTTTGCATAATCCTAACTCACAATTTTTCAAAGAACACTAAAAGCTTCAGTGAAACGTCATCAGCGCTTGTTACAAAACAATTCATTGGCAGCAATTATAACTAATATAGCAGATAAACCAATCAAATCGACGATAACAAAGTGCGTTGTAAGGAGACCAATCGAACATATCAGAACACAAAAGACCGAAAAAATACTCTAAATTAACAACAGTGAAGTCGTCTTTTGGTAACTGTTTTCAAAGCACTACAAAAAAAGCAATAGCTGGACACACGGACTGTCAGAATGCGATTTACAATGGTCCGAAAATAAATTTGCAGGTCCGGACCAGCACTTTTGTGATTGGACTGTGAAAACTGGTACTTACTGACAACTTGCAGGATATTTGGTGTAATTGTTTTCAAATATGATGTTCTTGCTATGGAGACCCTGACTGAAATCCTCTGATTTTGCATGCATGGCAAGTATCTGAAAATGGTTAATTAGATAAACCAATGTGACAACATGTTTAGCTAATAGCCTGGATACAGGAGTAAAAATGTTTTTTATACACATACAGTTTTAACCAATCTAGTAGATAATTCAAGATACATTTTCCCAAAACCTCAAGCCTAGGCCTCTTCCCAATTTAAGGATAAAAAAAGCACTGCAATGTCGAACAGGAGTTTTCTGAAGAACTTACATCCGGTATCATGGTAGTTTTAGACTTAATAACGTTTCACACCCTATTTAATAGTGGTTGCTAAAATCAAGATTGACTGTCCTACAAAAATTGTTGTAAATTGAACAAGGGATGGCAAAATTCCCTTTTTTTCTGCTTTAGATTTTCTTGTCCTAGGATGCCAAATATTTTCTGTGCTTGTCTGTCTAATAATTACACAGTAAAAAGATTGACTTGTCCTATCAGGCTTTTGGACAAGCTGGGCAATACAGACAAATGATTTTGCCACCCCTGCAGAAGTTTCATTAAGGCAAAACCTCGGTAATGAAGAAAAGTCAGAATAACAAAATTAAAGATTAAACAGAGCAGATGCCATTTTAAAATCAAGTTTCATATTGTAAGAATAATCCTGGATTAGAATTTGTATTTGCCAACTCCATTTATGAAATTTTAATTTTAATGTGGAAATTGAAAATTAAAGGGAGGTAATTAATATGAAATAAATTACAAAATTGTTGATATTCGTTTTGTAAATATAAATTCAAAATCAGACAAATTTTGAAAATTGGCTCGGTTAATGACATCCAAGTGATGCATATTTCATCAATTACATTTAAACTTATTCCTTAACCATAACCATATTCAGTTTTCCATTACCCAGGTCTTACCTTAAGAGCTGGTTTTCCCCTGCTAGTTTGACCAGAAACCCCAGCCACTTTGCTCAGTTTTATGATAAATCTACAAATGAGGTCCCCCACACTCCTGCCTACTTTTGCAAATCCTCCTCCTAATACAAATGTTAATTAAAACTTGTGGAACCAATGGAAAAAATCCTAACCAGTGTTTTTTTTCCTCTTTAAGGAATGCAACCCCCTTCCCCCAACACTGAAAAAAACCCAAAAAAACAGCTAACATAATCCAGTCTCACCTGATCCTCATAGTATCGAGCTACTTTCTGTAGTTGTGCATGGGTGGGCCCGTCCCTGTCAGGGTTGCCAGAACTCTCCCTTCGGCCTCCATTAGAATTATAATTCCTTTCTGAAATGTCCTTTTCTTTTGGAGATAGACTTTCCTTTTGGGACAAGTGAGAACATTTGTTGAATTCTAACTTGTATGACTTCAGGTCCTTGTTCGAAATGTTTGATGCCCTAACAACATCGGGCTTCTTGTAATCTGCAGCATGGTTTTGTTTTATAACACTGCTCACAAGGCCCCATTGTTTATCAATTAAGTACTCTAGTTCCAACTTTTGGTGATTCGGCAGTACCTCCAAGGATTTCTGTAGCTCCTGTCTGCATAATTTTCTGGGAGTTACTGGGTTAGCAGAGGGCAACACCCTGTCTGTGTTACCAACATCAATGTCAGGAAAGCCATCCAAGCAGATACTTCCTTGCACTTTAGATATTTGTTCCTGAAGGACAAATAATACACAGTTGTTACAGTACACTGACTTATTTCTGGTCATTGAAAGACAATCAAACAACTTACTGAATATGTAACTGGATAAAGGTCAAAGAAGTAATATTGTAACCTTGTTTCAAGTACATGTTAATGACAAACACCACATTTAGACTCATTAAGATTCTATTAAATTAAGTCGAAATGTTTTCAAGTATATCAGTTAACTTTTCAAATTCATAGGCGTTCAACAAGCTTTAGTCTATAGAGAAAGATCAAAGAATTATTTTATTCAGAAAACCCAAATCTAAGCTTGTCACCTTTATGGTGAGACAATTAAATTAAATGTCATTCATCAGAAAATTCTTTCTTTAAATCATTTTTTTTTATCAAAATGAGTCTCAATAAATGTGAAGCCTTTTGTTAAAACAGAGATATATTTAGCTTCGTCTAGTTTGACAAAACATAGGAATTATTCTTTGAGCTCAATATCAGTTGAGGAGCGGCGCTCGTTAAGGAGCATCGAATTTCGGAATGACACTGTTTTTGTAAGCAAACTTAAAATATAACAACGCGAAAAACATCATGACCAAGATTGGAATCAACAATGCTTATACTTACGATCAATCATTTGACAATGAAACATTGTAGCAAACGAATAAATAGACAGCGTTATCGGTTTTCGAGTTTTTTGAGGTTTACGCAATCTACGGGAGGTAACTGCGAGATTAAATGTGACCTTCAGTCAAAATACGTAATTTGATGCGAAAGATTATCGGTTTACTCACCGGTTCTTTCAGTGAGGTAACTATCGAGTAAGAAAGCTTCCGTATGTCCAGATATCTCGGCTTGACATATCGAAAACAAGTATTCATCTTGGTTTTATTGCTCCGATCTCGACATGCCTGTAGCAGAACAATCGGAACTACTCGGGTATTTCCGTGAGCTGTGAAATACACCTCGGATATAAGTGTAGGGTTACAATTTTTCGGGTAAATCGGCATCCGCCGATGAACACCTTTTCTAAGCGTGCATGTTAAGTAGTTCAATGTGTATGGACGTGTTGGACATCCTTTTTAATCACTTTTGATCAGTAACTCATACCAAATGGCGAACTTGTTGTTGTGACATGTATACTTGTTTCCTCAATCAAATTTAACGACTTTTTGGATTTTACATTCAAGATCTATTTTTAGAAACGAAAGAAAGTGACGTCATTCTCGCGGGAAACAATATGGCGTCATCCCTATTATTTCAGAGGTGTTTTCTATTGGATAAACCCGATGTGCTCAGATTGGTAGCAGAAATCGGCTGGTACTTATTTGTTAGACTCGCTTCGGTAACCAGTAAGAGAATCAAAGTACGGGTAGTAATGCTATCTCCCCATCATTCTCCTACGCAGTGATCTCCCTTTTCATTTGGTTATGAGCATAGACTGTTCCCTGATGTTGTTGGAAATTCATCATGTCTTCTTTTTCTTGAATTCAGGTAAGAAACGGTTAATTTACTTTATTTCTTAGATAAAGTAATGTTTTTAATTTGCAAGATCATCTTCTTTACCTATGGTAGCACACAATTAATTAGATACAATATTAGAATAGATTCGTTAATTGGGACTGATTCACATCCTTATTGAATTTTTATCTCTGATATTTAATGTGCATGTAGTTATCTACGTTTTCAATTCTTGAAAATGTTACATGTTAAAATTTGAATAAATAGAGACTGTTCTCGGATGGTTTGGGAAATTCAGACCAAAGGCAGTTGTCAAAAATATGAGCTTATATCTCCTTACGATGAAGGGCAGAGGCAGGCCACCTCCAAGCTGCAGCTATATCCCACAATTTGACATACACAGAAATAGTGCTGCCTGGGCCTCTTCTTCTCTTCGTAAAAAAAAATCCGATATGAAGGAATGGGAGATTTACCGGAGAATTAAGAGACATACCCATATAGTTGCATATACTCGTTTTGACAGTGTAAACCTATCATATAATTATTATGCAAATATACGCTCGTTTGAACAGTTACCAAACACTTGGTCGACCTAATCGGTCAACATTGAGAACATTGAACAGCATTCTATGAACTAGAAAACAGACCCGTAAGTAAATTATCTATTGGAAACAAATGTTTTTCTCCGTTTTTCGACTAAGAGTGCGTCAGCACCTTAGTCCATTGAATGTGCTGATAGCGCTGATAGCGCTGAAGGACTAATGTGCGTTTAAAACAAAATGATTGAGGATACATTTGAAAATTTCTTTGGGCACATCTCGAGGAAAACAGCTGCTCCTTTTACCACCATTACTATAATTATTATTTCTGTGAACAGGGACTGAACGATAGTCTATTTTTCGAACATCTGGACATTTTACGATTTCCCATAAGGCAACAGTTATTATAATATAGAGCAAAACAAAGCGAGTAAATCCGGACTACATTACTAGTTCCAAGAAGGTATTAGTCCGCACAGTGAATGCGGATTTTTAACGAGTAATTGGGGTCAGACCGCTGTTTGTGTATCGATAAAGTACCGTCCCTCAAATAATGGTATGTAAATTCAAGGGACTAAGGTGCTGACGCACTCTTAGTCCAAAAATGGGTTGAGAATTAAGAAAAAAATCTTCCATGAGTAGACTATTCTTTCACCGCCACAGTATTTATAAACAACCAGGGGCATGTTCATATTGTTTATAAGTTTTACTGTCGTCTGCGAAGTATTTCAGTTTGTGGCAGTGGAATCAATATCGTGGTGAAGCGCCCACAACCTTCGTCTATGCGTTATTAACTTATATCTTGTTTGTTTATTAAGGGTAACTTTCAAAGGAATTGTTGGAAATAAGGATATTTCTTCAACGACCTAACCATTCGTTCACCACTTTAGTAATTATAAACAACCAGGGGCATGTTCGCTATAGTTTTAATTTGTTTTCAACTGTGGAGGTTCCTTTCAGCAGGCAACGAATACATTAGCAGGTAAAGCATTAAGAGCAATGGGGTCACTTTTTAGTCTAACAAACGGTTATGATGTAATATAATATTTAATCTATTTGATAGTTACGTAAACTCAATTCTTAGTTACAACAGTGAGGTCTGTGAATTTTTTGAAGCAGAAAATATAGAAAGAGTACACAGGAAATATTGTCAACGAATCCTCAATGTTAAACAGTCAACTTACTCCCTAGCTTTACTATCCGAACTTGGGCGGTTTCCACTCATTATAGAGAGATAAACCCGCATTATTAAATACTGGTTAAAACTTTTTAGTAGAAAGAAAAAAAATTATTGCCTACCAAAGTAAAGAAATACACGATAACCCAGAAACTAAAAATTGGTGTAATAATGTAAAGCACTTACTAGAGTCATCCGGGTTTACCGCTATATGGTTATTTCCAGAATCAGTGCAGATAGATAAATTCATACCTGTATTCTCATCTCGAATGAAAGATATTCATATAAGCAATTGGCACGAACAAATTTCACGTTCAACACCAATATAAATTTTTTATAGTCTTAAACCAAGTTATGAAACATCGGGATACATTTATATTTTAGAGAGTAGACCGCAACGAAGTATGTAAAGTAAAGTAAGATTGCCTTCACATGATCTAAAAATTGAAAAGGGACGCCATAATGATATTTTAAGAAACGAAAGATATTGTGGTTTATGAACATTACGTGATATTGAAGATGAGTACCATTTTACATCAATTTGTCCTTATTTTAAAGACTTAAGATCCATTTACTTACCGAAGTTTTACATCGAACACCCTAGTATGTACAAGTTCATCATTCTGCTTAATACTGATAAAAAATCATTACTCATTAAATTTTCTAGTTACTACAAACATGTATTTATAATAAAAAGAAGTAACTATTCTATAGAATAGAAAATAGTTTCAGGAATGGTATTAATTTTATCTAGGTCGTCACTCTCATCCTGTATGTCTATCACATTCTGCTTTTTATGTAAATGTATAATTTATAAATGTACATGTCATTTTCATAGCATGCTTGTAAATATAGAATTGTATATGAGCCTATGTGCTTAATGTTGAAATAAAATTATGTTATGTTATATTATGTTATGCATTATTAACTTAACTCGTTTGTTTATTGAGGGGGACGTTCAAAGGGATTGTTGGAAATGAGGATGTTTCTTCCACGACCTTATAATTCTTTCACCACTTTAGTATTTATAAACAGTGACAAAGATTGTTATAAACAACCAGCGGCATGTTCATATTGTTTATAAGTTCTATAGTTGTCTTGTGTATTCCTTATAAACTTTAATCTCATTTGTTTGTTAAAGGGGGGGGGGGCGTTAAAAGGGATTGTTGACCAAGAAAATTCTTCCATGATCAAATTGTTTTTCACCACTTTAGTATTTATACAACTAGGGACATGTCATCTGCGAAGTGTTTCAGTTTGTGGCAGTGGAACCAATGTCGTGTTGAAGCGCCCGCAGCCTTCGTCTATTCCTTATTAACTTAAATCTCGTTCGTCTATTATTAGGAACTTTCAAAATGATTGTTGAAAATTAAGAAATGTCTTCTATGAGCAAGTTGTCCTTTCACCACTTTTTATTATCTTCGTCTGTACGTTATGTCGACTACTTGTTGGAAATAATAGATGTCTTCCATTCATGAGCAATTTACATGGTATATAACATAGGCGTAGGAACATTTTCAACATGGGGGGGGGGGGGGCAACTTCAGATAATGTTCCTAATCCTTTTCATGGCTATTCATGCATTTACAAATTCAATAACATTATAAGAATTAAAAGAAAGCGTATGAAAATGTGTATCTTTAATAAAAAAAAAAGGAAAAAGGATTTGCCAGGTCTCGATCTCACGCGGATATCAAATGAATTGATCTAACCAAAAAAGTAACAACCACCGCACAGTCACAACCACGGATGTATCTAAAATACATTCATCTTACAACAAAATCAAAAAAATAAATTATTGTTCAAGCTTTAGCTAACAATTGAAGACAATATTGACTTCTTAGAACACGTTTTACACCACTGTTTTCATCAATCAAAACTTCCCAGGTATTTTTGTGAGCTGAGATTTCATTGGATAAACCCGATTTGGTCAGATTGCCATTTGTGATGATGACGTCAAAACGATTTTGGTTATTGTTCGTAACAAAAGGCGAATTGGTATTAGATAGAGCACAAAAAATACACATTTATTTTTATTCTGCTGTTAAATTTCGTTTATTTTTTTTTTCAAATATCATCATTTGCCATTGTGAATATTGTGGGAAAAGTATACTCTGGCCCCGGTCTAGATATTGGGCCCCTGACCCCCCAGCTCCTACGCCTATGTATAATACTAAAAAATAAGTGCTGTACGTTAATAGTTAATAGGAAGAAAGAAAGTCGCGTGGCTGTGCTTACGTACGAACATACGTGCGTAAAATTATTTTAATTATGGTTTACTTAGGGTTGGTTCCCAGCACAGGTCCTCTAGGGTCCTCTTCGCCAGGCTCGTTATTTTCATTAATTGTATTTATCCTACTTGTATTATGTTCTCCGGTTCAGTTAATTCTAAATTTCTGCCTTGTGATTATCATACAGGACCTCCTGTTTATGCCACTGTTTATCTAGTCTGTTCTTGAATGAATTAATTGATGGGGCTGAAACAACCTCCTCGGGAAGGCTGTCCCAGACTCTCGAAATTCTTATTGTAAAGGAGTTCTTTCTTACATTAGATGATTTTGAAAATCCTTTTACCGCGAAACCCTCAATATGTAGTCTTATGCCTAACCACTCGTGTCACATTATGTGTTTTGTTAGATCGGGTCTAAACGGATGGGAAAAGAAGTGAGCTATGAAATATTATCATTTATAAGCAATGTAAGTCTTAGCTTATTTTTCATGAAATAGACATAGAATAGGACAAAAGCGCACTTACGTAAAAACACTATTCCAAACAGCTTGCCCCAGTATATATAGCTTTATTGCCTCCATTTTCTGAAGGTTTACATAGGTATTCATACATATCAAACACATAGATTTTCAAAGGTATACACAAGAATAAAAAACATACAACGTGAAAGGAAAAAAGGTTAAAGAGAAATGAAGGTGAAATGAAGAGAAATCAATGCTTTTAAATGAAATATAAATGAACAGTAAATATGACTTCATGTACATGGATCAGAACGCATCATTTAGTTAAGCATTATATATAAATGAACATTTAGTATGATATAATATAGTTCTATCGTGGAAAGTTTGATTTTTGAATTCCATTTTTTTTTTCAAATTGGATAGCTGCTTTGTTTGCAGACAAGTGAGGAGTTTGTAATATAGGCCTATACGAGGAAATATTGTTTATATGTAAATGTACATATATGTTATGTAAAGTAATTGTAAATATGTGTTTTTGTATATGACTAGAAGCTGTACTAGCTTATGTCAAATAAATTTTGTCTATGTCTATGTCTATGTAGGAATACATACGCCTAAAAAGAACTAGCATAGCAGTATATACGCCTTAATAGACCTAAGATGTAGGAATACATACGCCTAAAAAGAACTAGCATAGCAGTATATACGCCTTAATAGACCTAAGATGTAGGAATACATACGCCTAAAAAGAACTAGCATAGCAGTATATACGCCTTAATAGACCTAAGGTGTAGGAATACATACGCCTAAAAAGAACTAGCATAGCAATATATACGCCTTGATAGACCTAAGATGTAGGAATACATACTTCTAAATAGAGCTAAAATAGGAACACATATTTCTAAATACTTCATATATATGATTTTCTTACCTTAGTTTATTAAGCTCCCTTCCAAAAGGACGTAATTTCTACCTGTAACAAGTTGGGGTTACGTCCTTTACGAAGGAAGCGAACGACTATCGCAACTCTAGAGATATGTTTTGTATTTTATAATATATGTAGTATGATGGTCCGGAGGCCTTTATGTACATTAAAAGATTTGTGACTTGTATCTTGTAAATAGAACTAAGATAGGAACACATACTTCTAAATAGAACTAAGATAGGAACACATACCTTTTTAAATAGAAATAAGATATGAATATTTACTTCTAAATAGAACAAAGATAGTTGTACATACGTCTAAATATAAGAAGCATTGAAATACATACGTCTAAATAGAAATAAGATAGGAACACATACTTCTAAATAGAACTAAGATATGAATATTTACTTCTAAATAGAACAAAGATAGTTGTACATACTTCTAACTATAAGAAGCATTGAAATACATACTTCTAAATAGAAATAAGATAGGAACACATACTTCTAAATAGAACAAAGATAGGAATGTATACTATTAAATATAACTAAGATAGAAAAACATACAGTACTTCTAAATAGAACTTAGAAAAGAATACATACTTATTATCATAACAAAACTTCTAAATAATATGTTTAAGCGATGTATGCTTTTGTTTCTGTATCATTTTGTATTCCTCCTTCAATTCTACTTCATATTTTTCTTGTATTTACTTTTTTTTGTATTTTGTTTGTACTCGTTTTAAATCTGTTGTAAACTCGTCATCTTAGCGGAAAAATAAAATCGACCAAACAAATTATTCAGTTCTTTTGAACTTAAAACGCTCCCAAACTACGTCCTTACGAAATGCAAACATTCGTACTAGATTCACCCTTAGCCCTTTACCAAACACCAAATTTTTGACTGTCCAAATTGAAAGAGTTTACAGACGACATTAAAAAATGTGATTGAATTGGAAAGTAATCTTCCGATAGGGTAAAACATATTATGGGAAATGGAGAAATTGCTCGTCATGAGCAGTTTCTCCTTTTCCCACAATGTTTTTCAGTGTCGTCTGCAACAAACTGGTGAAATGCCGTTAGTGTTTGGCAATGGGTTAAACCTTTTGTCACCCCGTGAACTGTTTTCTTCTGGGTTCGAAAAGTATGACAACCAAAAGGCAACACTTCTCACGCACTTCTAACGGAGGAGGAAGAGGAGAAGGAGGAGGAGGAGGAGGCGGAGGAGGAGGAGGAGGAGGAGGAGAAAGAGGAGGAGGAGCAGCAGCAGCAGCAGCGGCGGCGGCGGCGGCGGAGGAGGAGGAGGAGGAGGAGGAGGAGGAGGAGGAGGAGGAGGAGGAGGAGGAGGAGGAGGAGGAGGAGGAGGAGGAGGAGGAGGAGGAGAAGAAGAAGAAGAAGAAGAAGAAGAAGAAGAAGAAGAAGAAGAAGAAGAAGAAGAAGAAGAAGAAGAAGAAGAAGAAGAAGAAGAAGAAGAAGAAGAAGAAGAAGAAGAAGAAGAAGAAGAAGAAGAAGAAGAAGAAGAAGAAGAAGAAGAAGAAGAAGAAAGAAGAAGAAGAAGAAGAAGAAGAAGAAGAAGAAGAAGAAGAAGAAGAAGAAGAAGAAGAAGAAGAAGAAGAAGAAGAAGAAGAAGAAGAAGAAGAAGAAGAAGAAGAAGGTATCAGACTCGAACTGCAGAAGGTAATACATGTTGTCGTATACGAAGGTTGAACTTCTAGTTCACCGGGCGGGTTGGGGGTATCCGGTGACTAGCTTTACATTTATATTTAGAAATGATCGCTTTGTCAAATACAAAGTGTTTATACATCTGCATTGGAAAAGGGGTTTAAAATGGGGATCTTGGCCCCCGTGTATATCACGCAATAGCCTAGTTTAAACTTACTTATTTGACGTCGATTTTGACAGAAGCTTGAAGCTTTTTCAATTCAACATCGAAGACTGCTTTCTGGATACTCAACCAGTACTCGCGCCGATTTGAGGGTTAGGCACCGTAATTTTCACCTCGCCTTACGGGGATCGAACCCGTAACCCTCGGTACAAGAGGCTGATAATCTACCTCTGCACCACAGTCGGCCTCACTAGCCTAGGGTCGGGTATATGGACAGGCCAGGACTCCTAGGCTAAGTCAGGATGATCCGGACTTCGTAACACCGCTTGGATCATACGGGGTATGTAGACCCATCACCATTCCTTAATTCATCAGGGAGACTTACTCTTATGAAAATTCAATTATCCCATCACCAAACAATAACGACATTTGACCAGTTTGTTGCAGACGATTTTGGAAAGCATTGTGGGAAAATGAGAAATTGCTCGTAAAGAGCAATCTTTCCTTTTCCCTCTTGTTTTCTGCCCTATCAGAAGATTATTTTCGAATTTCGTCACATTTTGAAATGTCGTCTGCAAACTCTTTCAATCTGAAAATTCGGTGTTTGCTAAAGGGTTGAAAAACACACAGAGAATTCTTCACATTAACCAGCAGGCTATGGAAACCTACGGAGACCCTTTCTTTTAGAAAGACAAGAAACATAAAAACCGATGGTAAAGGTGAATGCAAATGAAGTATTTAGAGGATATTTCTGTTCTTTTGCAACTTCTTTTGCAACCTTTTATATTTGGTCCGCAATTCATTAGACTACGTACTGCACCCCTTAAAACGTACTCCATGTACTACCTATACTACAACATCGACTAATATATACTATGAGTACTTCTTCTGTTAGTATTAACATTACAACCTTTTCTACGAGCCATTTATAACAAAACTGATGAAAGCGTCGTTAATTACGTACACGTACAAACAAAGATGTGAAAATAAGAAATATGATGTACAAATGAAGAGCTAGTTTTAAGTACATAATGAAATTGTTTCAAAACGGAATGGCCAAATCTAATGGTGTGAGAACTTGTGGCCAGACCCTTTTGCCATATCTTGTATAGTTTGTGTTTACAATTCATTGTAAAGAAATTTCTTTCAATAACATATGTTTGATCCTTTACTAAACGCCAAATTTTTGGTTTGTTCCCGGAACGTCGACTCGAATTTTATAACACCTGGGTGATTTTAGGGATTAGGAGGACCTTGAAGGGAACGTCGACTATCGACTGTCTTAGTAATGATAATGGGTTACCGTTTATTATGTGGTTTAGTTAAAACGTATTTTATTGTAAAATGTTCTTACAATAGGATTGGGACGGATGGTACAAGCTTATTGAGTCCCTCTCCTTAACATTACAACATGACAGCAAAAATACAATACAAAAAATATGTAACATATAATTGTAAATTCACCTATAAAGAGAAGGGGACGAGTAGAGATATAGTTATATAGAGATATAGATAGAATAGCGAGAAAGAGACAGAGTAGGTGGAGCTGTATAAATGAATGGACCAGAAATGATAAACCATCAATCAAACTGTTTGCTTCCTTTAATATAATTGTGAACACGAGTAAATACCTCTATATGTTCATCAAGAGTAAGTAGTATGTGGTTTAATGAGGAACACATAATCTTTTTTAAATGTAATGCTTTCAACATTATATATGTATTCATATCATCTTCGTTGTTTCACATCAACGGTTTATGCCTCAGAGAGGTAAAAGTCATGTTAATAAAAGAAAACAAATTTTAGAAAAGAATTCATCTTTTGATGAGCAATGCTGTGTTTACTAAAAATCATCCTTAAATCATTATAGTTACGGTGCAGTTGAAGTTCGAAAATACGTAAGCCACCATACATATTATAATCAGAAAGTTAAACCTAAGTAGACAGTTGATATAAGAAGTGCCCTGGTGTCTTGATGTAATATGTGGGCCGTTAGTCTGTGTCTTTCTCCATACGGTTTTGAACTTAGGTCAAAGTCTTGCATTTTGCAAACAATCGCTTGAAGAATCGTTTGTACACGGCTTGACGTTTACCAGGAAGAAAGGCTTAAACCACTGGCATCACGACTATTCTATTTGAATATGGATACTACAAATCTGATAAAACTTGGTCGAGCAGGATGATTGTCAGGATTTCTTTCGAATGTTGTTGGAATATTTTCTAATACATGTTGATAAAAGGAAGAGGTTTTGTGTAATGCATCTCCGGAATTTTCGACTGTCCCAAATTGAAAGTGTTTTCAGACGACATTTCAAAATGTGATGAAATTGGAAATCAATCTTCTGATAGGGAAGAAGGGTAGAAAACATTGAGGGAAAAGGAAAATCGAGCAATTTCTCCTTTTCCCACAATGTTTTCTAAAGTCGCCTGCAACAAAGTGGTCAAATGTCGTTATTGTTTGGTAATGGATCAAAGTAATGGTAAATAGAACATAAGAAATCGGTACGGGAACATTTACGGGTGCCGGCAGCTCTCGACTCTCCCATGGTACGCTTCGTTGAACCGCCCTTTCAGGTACCCGTACTGCCTATAAAAGGATTGTTTGAGTGGAGAAATAATTAAATCGAATTTTAGAAACGATGGGAGGACAAACGTGAGTTTAATACTTTAGGAATGTTGACTTTGTTACTACTTAAAATTTCCTTTTGTTTCTTTTTTTAGTCTCTATCTGCTATTTATATACGTTTTTGTTTGTTTTATTTTTATTTGAAAATATATAAGATCGATTTCTTCTTTCTCTGTATCTGGACTAATGTTGAAAGTCACAAATATATTTTTTATGCTCATTTTCCAGTGTCTTTAGACACCCCAATGATAACATTGGACCTTAATGTCTGTGGTAGAGACATTGGGAGATGACCAAGTAGATCTAGGAATCTATCCTTTATTGCAGTAAATGTTTTTCCCATTTACTTTACGTTCTCATCTGTTAACACCTAAGTATCTTAAAATTCAAATGCATATCTATATATATTATTTTTTCTTTCCCTACTACAATACGTGTAACTTTGGATTTGAATTTGAATTGTTTTATACCCCATGCTGTACATATTGTACCTGAGAGATTAAAGAAATGTTCTGTTCTGTTCTGTTCTGTTTAATGATCTTTTGAAATCTTTTACTCATATCCTTATGTGTGGATTTTTTGAATTTGTTAGATTTAAACATATTTAGTCTCTTTTCTCTATGTGAAATTGTTGAATTTGTTAGACTTAAACTTTTTTTAGTCTCTTTTCTCTATTTATTTGAACTTTTTTGTTCATATTATCATGTGAGAAATTGCTGTATTTATTTAGACATAAGCTTTCCTTTTTTCTCTTTCTAATGTTCATTTGAAATCTTTTATTCATATTTCCATGTGTGAAATTGTTGTATTTGTTTCGACATAAACTTTCCTTTTATCTCTTTTTTAAGTTCATTTTAAATCTTTTATTCATATTCTCATGAGTGAAATTGTTGTATTTGTTTAGACTTTCTTTTTGTCTCTTTCTAAAGTCAATTTTTAATTATTTTTCTTATTCATGTTCTCTTGTTGGCCTCACTTGATAGAAAGAGTAATCATTTTGGGACAAGGCTCCTCGATCTTTGTAAATCTACACGCCTTCGCATTGCGAATGGTAGACTGTATAATGATTCTAATATTGGTACATATACTTTTGTATCCTATAAAGGGGCCTCAGTAATTGATTACGTTCTCACGAAGGAGAGCAATTCTTCTTGTCTGTCGCATTTCGAAATTGAGTCAATTAATGTTTGGAGCGATCATACTCCACTGAATTTTTCACTTTGTTTTAACAAACCTTGTTTTGATAGTGAGAACTACTCAAATGGAATGCGTCTCACAAATGAGCTCAGATTGTAAAATTACTGCAGAATTAATGGAGAGGGGAACCAGTAATCAGACAACACAAACAAAAAATCGAATTAATAACATAATTGTTTTAGTTTTGAAACCCACTACATTTAAGTTGGAACAGCACTACGACTAGGATGTATGTTCTAGAAGATTAGATAAAGACGGTAGTACCGGTTGAGATCCAGGCAGCAACGATGTGTGAACTGTACCGTTAACATAGCATTGCTACCTGTTGCATTGTTCCAACCCATATTACTCTCTTATTATTCTCTCTGTGGTATTTTATACTGAGATTGACAAACAGTTTTTGATGCAAAAATTCTGCCTGGCTCATATCTAAAAATTTATTTAGTTTTATAAAACCCTTGTTTTATGCGCCCCTTGTTGCAGATGACCCTAGAAACCACCATGATAGAAGAATAAATTGCTCATTTGACCCTTCTTTGCTTGCGTTGAAAGGCTTTCAAGAGAGAAAGTTTCTTGGCTGATTAAAAGAAAGCTGATAGTTCTTCCCGGCTGGACCACCTAATGTAAACGCGACATAAACTCTACATAATCAAACAAACCAGTATTATATTGAACTGTTTAACTGGCGGCTAAAATGACTGTGTTTGGCCGAACGTGTCATAACCTCTATTAACGGCCATTTAAAGAGTTTACCCTTTGCAAAGGGTTGTGTTATAGGGAATTTGTTTTAGAAAAGTAATATAGATATTGCTATTAGGTAGCTCATCAAACTGAATGTCTACATTTGAATTAAAAGACGACAAGGTACAACAAAAAGAGGTGAAATTCTTAATTAATCAAGACAACTTTATACTTAGAGCCATTAATAATATTTGCGTTAGCCCATTCTTACTTACATTCTATTGAATTGTGTAACTAATCAAAATTGAAAGCAACGGCAGGTAACAATGATAACGCATAATATATATGTATATGGTAACCTGCTTCGGGAATTGGGCCGAAGCTAATGTCGTTTAAGAGAAACTGTTCGCAGAAATTGATTTCTTCTTTCGACGCATTTACAATAATTTCGATTTTTTCGCGGTTCTGAACTTCGCGGTGAAATGGGTTTGTATAGAGAAATTTAAACAAGTAAAGCCGCTAGAGAATTTTGTTTAACCCTTAGAAAGCTGGTTAATATCATAAAATTTGATTCATGTGTCGTCTGCTTTCCAAAATTTTAAATATCTGCTTGATTTTTATGAGGAAAGATACGCAGAGTAGCAAACAGGTTAGATCACAGGTATTTGGCGGCTGGTCTGGTTATGACGTCGATTCAAGCACTATAAGGGTTGAACGGTTACCCTTTATGCTTCCTGAATACATTTTAAATGAGTAACAAACAATTTCACCTACATTAATCTCAGTTGATTCTACCAGAGTAGCATCAGAAAGGAGTTGTATTTTTGCCCTTGTTACCTGTTATCTGCTGTTGCTTTCCTTTTAGACAAATTACACATTTCTTTAACGGACAATAAGTTTTAGACCGCGAGTTTTCTTCCCACGAAGTTCAGTGGTTCACATATCCGTGATAAAATCGCCGGGAAAACCACTTTAACTATGCCCTGAGGACGTGACTGCACTACATTTTGACCGTGTCCCCATTAAAGCTGTATATCACAGATTTTAGGAAATTTGGAAGTTAAAATGTTTATTTTTTAACTGCTGTACCGTTTGCATGTGACGTACTGGAGAATTTCCATTAGAAGTAAAATAAGCTCGTTTTAAAGTATCTTAAGCCTGTAAACAAGGGGGAAAAGATACTTAATCATGTATTCTGATCCAAAAGCGATGCAACCGTTTTGAAATCCATCGCATTAATTATGTATATACTCAGATATTTATATTGAAATATATGTTGCGTACAGCAGCTATTTTTCATTAAATTACTGTCTACTGTAATTCGAAAACTTTATTGTTTCAACGACATTTTATTTTGTCAATCGAATTTTCTCATGATATGAACAAGCACAGTTAAGGTGCCTCACATACCCTCGTATGGGTATACATTTAGAGCAATTTAACAATAGGATGACTCAATTACCATGTTGGATTACACTTAACCACAGTAGTTTCAACTATAAAACGTGAACCCTACCTTGCGTTCGATCAGAAAAACGTTTGTGAATAGTTCGCGAATTACCAAAAATTCGTTAAGTTTTACTACAATATTTCCGCGAACGTTTGTTGATTGTTCAAAGTAGATTGAGGCTCGCGAATAACGAACAGGCAAATTAAAATAATGGACTTTGGATTCTTTCACTGCTTGTTGAAATGTTTGCATTGATTGTATAATGAATAAAGGTGATTCATAATACAATTGAAATTCATGTTTTACGGTTGTATTTATTTTAATATACATCATGAGAAATGTGAGGGCATAACTTGTCATTTTTCCAAAACAAAAACAATATTTTTACAATTCTGGACCACGTTCGCACACAGACATATTCGTACCCTATCTCAATATGTTCTTGTTGTGATTTTTGACTAAAAAGGTAGATGTGATTTATTTATCTCATAAAGGAGAGCGAACGTTTGCGAAGAACCTTTCCATTCAATAGTGATTTCCGTGGGACAAAATATTCGTCCAAAACATTATTCCTTATTGAATGCAAGGTTGTAATCACATTTTTAACCAGCTTTAAACATGTTTGTAAAAGATGTTTGTACACACACACGACGCCATTAGGACCAAGGAAGTATTACTAGGTATATGTTTATGTTTGAATCACGAGTCGGGGTCCTTATCTACTATACAACAAATTATCTATCCATCTTTCAAATCGTGAAGTGTTTAACAAAGGGAACATTTTCATTCGAGTCCCAAACTTTTGACCATAAAAGTAATTGGAAAAAAGGACGACGCATTGTCCTTCTATAAACACATAAACTCGTGACCCTAGTATGGCAATCTGAACACCAATCGGAACTACTCGGGTATTTCCGTGAGCTGTGAAATACACCTCGGATATAAGTGTAGGGTTACAATTTTTCGGGTAATTCGGCATCCGCCAATTAACACATTTTCTAAGCGTGCACGTTAAGTAGTTCAATGTGTTTGGAAGCGTTGGACATCCTTTTTAATCACTTTTGATCAGTAACTCATACCAAATGGCGAACTTGTTGTTGTGACATGTATACTTGTTTCCTCAATCAAATTTAACGACTTTTTTTATTTTACATTCAAGATCTATTTTTAGAAACGAAAGAAAGTGACGTCATACTCGCGGGAAGCAATATGGCGTCATCCCTATTATTTCAGAGGTGTTTTCCATTGGATAAACCCGATGTGTTCAGATTGTCTGACAACCTACACATTCAAAACTTGGTTTTCAATGATTCAAATCAAAAGTTTTGTAGGAACTCCAATTTCAAATCGTTTTAAAGCAAGCTTCATCTCTCGGCCAGCCATTTGTATTCTTTGATTTTGCATGCGTTTATCTTCAAGGACCGTATGCTGTTTTTGTTCTTTCCGTTACCAGCCATTTTTCTGCCTAGTAGATTTGAACCATACCGGTCTCTTTATTTGATAGGCGAGACACCGGTTCCCATTCCATGAATTCGGACACGTCTGCAAACTTCTTGAACAACGATACGACCAAAATCATAGGAACAATTTCAGTTATAGCTTTCATGAAGTCAAATGCTTCCCATTGGGGAGGGGGATGAAGCTTCACAAAAGATAATCTAAATGTGGTTTTAGCTTTTAGCTTTCTGCTCGAGACGATTAAACGCGAGTCAATAAGAAGTGTGGATATATGTGGTCTTTCTATATGAACCCTTAGAATGCATAAGCAAGACGTCGGTTCCAGCACTAAAATGGTTAAAATCAATTAAACCTTAGCAAATCTTTCAATAGAGTTGGAATATGGGGCTGTTTGGGCATCGTGGGGTGGCGTATTTTCATAAGTTATTTCCGCATACATATGCATACACTTGTAAATATTTGGACACGATCTAACAAAACGAATCTTTTATTCCTGATCAAAGTCAACGTTAATATACAGTTCCCACAAAACACACCGGTGCAGCGTGTACGATTATGCAATGCGGTAAAGGTAGAATAACCATAATCCGCCATTTTGAAAATAATTCTTTCGTCGGATTACTCCGGTCGTTCTCGGTATACAACGGTCATAACGAGCAATTTCTCCCATACCCATAATGTTTTCTGCCTTATCAGAAGATTATTTTTTCAAATTCATCACGATTTAAAATGGCGTCTGCAAACTCTTTCAATTTGGAACAGTCGAAATATGGCGTTTTGTAAAGGGTTAAAAGAATAGTAATGAAATAGTCTTTATTCATTTTTTTTCAGATTTGGACAACTTTTGGTGTGTCTGTTTGCAGTACAGACATGCTACGCCTACCAGTTTTACCAGCTGAGGATTCCGAACGGAGAGACCGTACCCCACCCCTGTAAAGCCAACAATCTGTGGAGGGGAGTGGGTCATCTAAACCTACTAGGGGGTGGAGCCCAGAATCCATTCGGAATCGATTTCAAGAACAATGGCGCGGTAATCAAGTTTAAGTCTTCTAGTGCTGGGACAGACTTTATGCTTATGAAAACAGGTTAGATCCATGCCAGCCGCCAAGTAAATTGGCGACTGGTCTGTGATCTAAACAGTTTGCTACTCTGGGTATCTGTCCTGTTTATAGTCATTTGGAAACACCACATCTTTAACATGGTTGATTCAAATAGCATTCTATTTATAGTTATTTCAACGCCACAATCTGTAACATGGTCGATGCATTAAGCATTCTATTTATAGTTATTTAAACGCCACAATATGTATAATGGTCGATGCCTAAAGCATTCTATTTATGGTTATTTCAACGCCACAATCTGTATAATGGTCGATGCCTAAAGCATTCTATTTATGGTTATTTCAACGCCACAATCTGTTAAATGGTCGCGATGCATTTAACATTTTAGTAATGGTTATTTAAACGCCGCAATCTGCAACATAGCGGTGCATATATGACATTCTATAAATGGTTTTTTGAACGCAATCTGTAAAATGGTCAATGCATATACAATATTGTTCTATTTTTAGGAATGGGACGACACAATCTGTAAAATGGTCGGTGCATATTAAATATTGTTCTATTTATAGGAATGGGACGCCACAATCTATAACATTGTTGGAGCAACACATATATAATTATTCTATTTATAGGCATGGAATGCCACAATTTGTAACATGATCGATGCATATAATATTCTATTTACAGGTGTTTAAACGCCACAATCTGTAACATGGTTGATGCATAAAGTAAAGTCATTTAGACGCCACAATCTGTAACATGGTCGATGCATTAAGCATTCTATTTATAGTTATTTAAACGCCACAATATGTATAATGGTCGATGCCTAAAGCATTCTATTTATGGTTATTTCAACGCCACAATCTGTATAATGGTCGATGCCTAAAGCATTCTATTTATGGTTATTTCAACGCCACAATCTGTTAAATGGTCGCGATGCATTTAACATTTTAGTAATGGTTATTTAAACGCCGCAATCTGCAACATAGCGGTGCATATATGACATTCTATAAATGGTTTTTTGAACGCAATCTGTAAAATGGTCAATGCATATACAATATTGTTCTATTTTTAGGAATGGGACGACACAATCTGTAAAATGGTCGGTGCATATAAAATATTGTTCTATTTATAGGAATGGGACGCCACAATCTATAACATTGTTGGAGCAACACATATATAATTATTCTATTTATAGGCATGGAATGCCACAATTTGTAACATGATCGATGCATATAATATTCTATTTACAGGTGTTTAAACGCCACAATCTGTAACATGGTTGATGCATAAAGTAAAGTCATTTAGACGCCACAATCTGTAACATGATTGGTGCATATATAATATTGTTCTATTTATAGAAATGGAACGCTACAATATGTAACAAGGACTCAGACAACGACGGACTGACTAACGGAGAAGAGCTAGGAGACCCGCGGTGCGAGTGGACGTCGGGTCAAGCGCCACAAAGAACTACAGGGCTCTCTCACCCGGGTATGTTATTACATTTACATGTAGCCAACACAGTAATCTTTTAACGAACCATGAAAGCAATAGCAGATGCATATTGCAAATGATAACACGATTTAAATTTATATGTCTGGAAGACGTACAGCCTCGTTTCAGATTTAGTGTAGGTCCGTTTTTTACCAGATGAAATATATATTTTGCAATTATTTCCCCGAATAGATTTTTTTAAATGATTTTTAAATTCGTGGATGGTAAAAAGTCTTGATCATTATAAGTCTTTAAGTTTATGTGAACGTCCAACATCCACCTCATGTTAATGTTTCACTTCAAAATATTAACATGTTAGTGTATCGAAGTGGAAGTAACCACTGTTAGGAGTTAGGTGTACATCCTGTCCCGATTGACCCCTAGCATGCTGGGTTATTTGTCTCAAAAGAGGTTTTGTGTCGTCTGCTTTCCAAAACCTTGAATATTTGCTTAACTTTGATGAGGAAATGTACTTAGGGTCAAGCCCTCAAAGTAACGGACATCAACAGTATGTTTTCGTTGTAAAAAGAGATCGTATCGAGGTAGATTCTATAATTACATTCAGAAATCAAATATCATAGTCATGACTGACAATACTGACGAAATTGTCAAAGTAGCGTATGAAGTTGATTCATCATTCCTTTTTAAAGCGAGGCAGGTTGGATTAAACCATAGAGAACCAATTTCTTGGCATCTAAGCTATATTTTTTGGGGGTCACATGATTGTATCTATCGTCCCGCGATTTCTATGGAGGCAGTGGTACTGTGCTGAAGTATAGTGAAGGGAAGTATTCCTGAGCGGAATTTGCGCATAGAAATGCCGCAGTAGTTCCGAATGGTGCAACGCCAGTGGTTCTTACCCACACTCCTTTAAGCGAAATGAAACAGGTCACTTAGACCGTTGTTAACACATTGGATATCAGAGACTTTTATTTCTCATAATGGAATCAAATTCCCCATACATATCGATCATTGCACGAACACTGTTGATTTTGTAGGTATCTGCGAACCGCTGGGCAGTGAACGATGTGGACCAAAGCCGGACTGGGTTAGCTGTGAGAAGGAAGACTTTAAATGCGACGTACTTAATGAACCAGGTTTGTTGGGCCGAAAGAGTCTAAGAACCGAACCCGATAATCTTGTGGTCAGGATTTCGTATCTGAATCACTGTTCATTTCTTTTCTTTATAATTTTTTGTTGTTAAAAGATGGTTTGAGGTTTAACCTTTATAAAGCTGGATACCTTTCTTTTGAAAAAAGGGTTTTGTGTCATCTGCTTTCCAAAGCGTTGAATATCTGCTTAACCTTGATGGTTAAAGATACTCAGAGTAGCAAACAGGTTGCATCACAGGCCATCTACCAATTAACTTGGCGGTTGGCTTGGATTTAACCTGTTTGCATAAGCATAAAGTCGGTTACAGCACTTTAAGGGTTAAAGGTGATTGTCCCCCAATTAAGGCCATGCACACAATAAAATCAAGATTTCACAGAATATCAATGGTCTTTATGCACGAAGACATTGTAAACATGTAAACAGTCACATAAGTCCGTGTGAATACAACCAATTAAGCTCGTCAGACATTTATCTTTACAGTTTTTTTAAATGTTGTGTTCCGACTAAGCCATATAGACAATTCAAATTAACTTGATATGATGCGATAGTACCGTTCTTGCTTCATATGTTTAACCTCACGGTTCTTAGTTTTGACAGATTTTATGTTATGAGACTGAGGCATATAGACAACTCAAATTAACCTGATAAAATGGATAAGTACTAGTCTTGCTTCATATGTTTACGATTATCTTTCTACAGAGACGTTAACCTTTACAGTCTTTTGGTCTTAGCCAGATTGTGTGTTACTAGTATAAGACTTGAGACATTAACACAATTCAAATTAACTTGATGTAATGCAAAAGTACTGTTTCTGTTTCACATGTTTACGATCATCTTTCTATAGAGACGTTTAACTTTACAGTTTTTAGTTCTTACTCAAAATGTGTCTTGTGCGACTTAAGCATAAGCAGAAATCAAATTAATTTAGTAATAATATAATAGTACTGTTCTTACTTTATATGTTTATGATTGTCTTTCCATAGAGACGTTAATCTTTACAGTTTTTAGTCCTTACTCAAATTTTTGTTTTATAAGACTTGAGGCATAAACACAATTCAAATTAATTTAGTAATAATGTAATAGTACTGTTCTTACTTTATATGTTTATAATTGTCTTTCCATAGAGACGTTAATCTTTACAGTTTTTAGTCCTTACTCAAATTTTTGTTTTATAAGACTTGAGGCATAAACACAATTCAAATTAATTTAGTAATAATGTAATAGTACTGTTCTTACTTTATATGTCCACGGTTATTTTTCTACAGAGACGTTTAAATTCACGGTTCTTAGTTTTGTCACATATTGTGTTTTTAGACTTAGGCACTTTTCAAATAAGCTTAATATGATGCAATGGTAACGATCTTGCTTCGTATCTTTACGATTATCTTTCTACAGAGACGTTTAACTTTACGGTTCGAATCCCGTCTACACCCGTGCCGGCCGTCGAGACGACCTATACATGCATGCTATTCGAGCTTCCGATCGACCAGGAGTACCACCTTGTCGCTCAGACGCCTTATATCGATAACGAGGCTGTGATGCATCACATTATAGTAAACGGATGTACTTGTAAGTTTGACCTTTTCCGTTAATACTAGAAACAATCACGATTTAAAAGATAAAAATAAAAAAATCAGACGGCACACTGCCATAAACCGGTTACTTGGTAACTCGGAAGATCAAAGCTATAACTCTGTTGAAAAAGAATGAACTATCTACCCCTGGATTATTCAGACTACCCCTGGATCATTCGGACTATTAATTCAACGGGTTCCGAAAGGCTGCGATTAAAGCAATTGCAGAAACCGATCCAACAAATAGACAACACGTTCAAACTGCTGTGACATTACCTTCACAAATCGCTTTTGGTATTGTACATAAACACGGTCTATCATTTCCTTCATGTAAAGTCCTATGTATGGAAAACAAAGTTGGATGAACCGAGAACTAAAATATATCACGTGACCCTTGCAGGGGTTTTTCAGAGAGCAATACCACGACTATTTATAAACCAAGTATTCCATCTAAACGCTGTTAATCACTTTAGTTTATTACAGGACACACTCTCTGTGATAGTCTATTTAAACCCGATGAAAAAAGAGGATATTTTGATAGTGTTAGGCGTCATTTCTTTATGTCCGATGGACGGCAATGTGTATTGAAAGACCCAATAAACATGTTTATAAGGTCTTTGGTGTATCTAACAATTGGTTTGTGACAATTTCTGTCTAAAAGAAGTAAATGCAGGCCTTGTTATCAAAAATTGGGAAGAGACCTTGGTAAGTTAATTGTTGGAAATTGCTGAGTTAGCGCTAATTTAGATGATCCATGCTGTAACTGTGAGAGAATGAAATATCTTCGTCTGGACCACTCGGACTAGGTAAGGGTGGGGCTTACGCAAGGACCGGACCCAAGGCTACACGAAAAGTAGCCTGGAGCCTTACCCGTGCGTATACCCCCTAATGCGGATATGCATGGGCCAGGGTACCGTTTACGTAAGTCTAAAACAACAATTTACCGTATATTATGGTATATTGCGAAGCAATACTGCAAAGTAACACATCATAAGAATCGTCTTTCCGAGACGCTTCCAATGATGTGTCAAATCGAAATATTGCACTTTCATTGAAGATACTTTCCATGTTTATCAGTTATGACTAACGCAAATATTTTCTTTAAGTTGTTTAGTAAACCGGTACCTCGGACCCAAGGCTACACGAAAAAGTTAGCCTAAATATCTCCTTTTTGTTCACACAGCCTCTGAGTTACCAGAGGGCGCCACCCTTAACAAGCCCTACCCCTGTGGGATGGGAGGCGGGGAAGAATGCGAGGACACCATTGGAACATGGGCTGTGGGGATCGCGGGCTCATGCGAACACCCACACACGGGCTTTCTGGTGGGAGGGGCTAACGGCTATAGATACGCCAGTTTCCAGGTAAGCCTTTCCATTTTTGTTTAATTGTTTTTATTCAGGTTTTTATGACGTTTTCTTTTTAATATTTTGACGCTGCAACAAGGCATTTATGCACGCTTCTTGAGGAATATACAAGTACTTGTCACAGTGTCGTGTCAAAAGACCCCAATCTCACCAAGAGAACAGAAAAGGACAATAAGCTACATGCTTTGTTTGAGATCCCGGCCTCAAATTCTCGATTCAAGCCACTACAAAACATTCGGACGATAATTGCGAAAGGACAGTTTTCTTTGTAATAATTTGTGCATTGTTTTTAAAGTAAAAATCTTTATATATTTTCTTACTTTCATTGTTGTCTTTTATTCGTTTTGGTTTGATCAAAAGTATTTGTATAATCCAAACGAAACTCTATGATTATTTGTACAATGTTGTTTTCGTCGTCATCTTGGACTTTGTTTTAAATGCCATTGCATTATTGAAGCGAAACATGTTGATTTATTACAAATTTATTTTTGTTGTCAATTTTATTTTTGGTTCGAAAGCTGTTCAAAAATAAATTCTTCAATTCAATTCTTATGTTTGTTAATAATATACATGATATTTCGGTTCAAAAGAGGTTGTATCTTCCCAACGAAAATTGATTTGTTACTTACTTATCTTTTTGGGTTGTTATTCGTTTTTTTGTTGCTTTTATATACTTCAAAAACGACAAATTAGAATTCTTGTTTGTTGTCGTCGTTTTTGATTTTGGTTTAAAGCCCTTTTTCAAAACGAAACTCCATGACCATTATTTTATTGATTTCTTTCATTTTTTGGCATCCATATGGTTTATCTCTTTTTCCAGTTCCACTGGAATAACCCGGAAAGACGCAGTGACTACATGGACGGTTCCGGTATTAATTTCTTCCTGACACCCAGACTGCGCAAGTACAACGCAGGCGTGCTTCTGATTGGTCAACAGTTCTTGGAGATCCCGCCCCTGGAATTACAAACCATCACTTCCGGTGGATGTTCCGGTTCCTGCACCAACCGATACATGACGGACAACATCAACATCACTACGGTCTTCAATCACATGCATTACTTGGGTAAGTGTGCAAGATCTCTCCCCCCTTCCCCCCTCCCCCCGGCCTTTGAATCGCTATGGGGCCCCAGCGTCTTAATTTCAAAACTAGCACTCACCAAGCGCCTTGATTGATTCCACTGTGCTTAAAATATATCAACAGCGTTTTAAATTTGTACCACAGGCAGTCTGCTTGCTTCTAACATTGTTTTATACATTTGATTTGGTGTAAAAACAGTTACTTTGTCTTATAATTTAAATACATAGACATAGTTAAGTACCTTATTGGGATGCATGTTTTAAAAGAAATTGACAGGGAAAGGAGGTATCCACGTTTATACCCAACACCCCTCCCCCAGCATCTAGCACCCCATCAAGCAACCCAGCGCCTGCAATAAATCCTTGAGAAGACCCTTGTTTGATTGATCCTGGAATTTTTTCTCATTTATGAATTCTCTATCATGACATTACTGTTGTTTTTAACCACACGTAATTTTAGATAGCCATTGCTGATTCTTTAATCGATATTTTTTCTTTTACTGATTTCAATTTCATAAAATTACTTTATTTTCCATTAATTGAATCACGTGGATAACCATGAATTTTATTCTGAACTCTTTAGTATATTTAAATTGCATTAGATCTTTTAAGTTTAATTGACCAACTTTGTGTTTCTGTATATAGCTAAGGGTAGAAAACACTATTCTTCACTCAGCAGAGCATTGAAAATACCTGATTTAACACTTGAGTCAAGATCTCATAAATAACAGGTGTATGACCCAATTCTGTGTTCTACTACCACATGATTCCTTTCTAATTTCTTCTAGGTATATCCCAATATACGGAGCTAAGGCGGGACGGTAGAAAAATCACTTCCTTGGCTGACGACGAAACATACAGCTATGACAGTCCGGTGATCAGAAAGTAAGTGATCTGAAAGTAAGTGAAAGTAAGACGACTCTGGAAAACATTGTGGAAAAAGGAGAAATAGATTTTAAAGAGCAATTTCTGCTTTTCCAACAATGTTTTCTGCCCTATCAGAAGATTGTTTTTCAATTTCAATGCATTTTGAAATGTCTTCTGCAAACCTTTTCAATTGGGGACAGTCGCAAATTTGGCGTGTGGTAAAGGGTTAGGAGAACATCTCATGTCCTTTGTTATTAATATTAACGGCTTTTGATACGGGTAACTGTTATGAGAGGTTTTCTTAATCGAATGATTCTGTATTTAAGAAATGATTAAAAAGATAATTTAGGAAAAAACAAGATTCATGATTAAATTAATGCTGCTGCTGCTACTGCTGCTGATGATGATGGTGATGATGATACAAATTTTGTTTGCGACATTGGTGCAGTAGTGGAGCGTCGACTTTTTGTACCGAGGATCCCGGGTGCGATATCCGTTAGGCGAGATGAACATTGCAAGAACCCACAATTCTGCGCCAGTACTGTTGTAGTATACAGGAAGAAGTCATCGAGAGTGAACTTCATAAGCTGCAAGCTTCCATCGAAATTGATGTTAAATGAATAAATTTAACTCTTATATAGGCCTACTGGGACCGACTTCATGCTCATCCAAACGGGTTGGATCACTGTCCAGCCGCCAAGTAAATTGGTCTGTGATCTAACCTGTTTGCCACTCTGAATATCTGTCCTCATCAAAATTAAGCAAATGTCAATGGCTTTGGAAAGAAAACGACACAAAAATCTATTTTTAGACAGTTAGCCACCATTCGTAAAGTTGATAAAAACTAAGCCATACAATTAACCCTATCATTAAAGCTATGTAGAGCCGATTGTTGCAAGGCCCGGAGACGAGTTTAAGACGACCTGCGTGTTCAAATCGACGTCCAGAACAAAGACCACCTACTATGGGGACGAGACCTCGGACGAGATGTGCTTCGTCTTCCTTACTTACTACCCGAAAGAAAACATGAAGGGAACATGTAAGTTCTGAAAATTACATTTAATTAAAAAAAAACGTTCATGACATTTTTCTTTTTTTCTTGTTTTTTTTTTCTTGTTTTTCTTTACATGTTTTCGTTTTCCATACTACCCGAAAGAAAACATGAAGGGGACATGTAAATTCTGAAAATAAATTTAATTAAAAAACAAAAACAGCTCATGACATTCCCCCTTTTTTAAACATGTATTCGTTTTCCCTACTTATTACCAGAATGAACACATGAAGGGAACCTGTCAGTTCCGAAAATGGCATTTAGTTAAAAAACAAAAAAAGTTCATGTCATTTCTTTTTTTTAACATGTATTCGTTTTCCTTCATTACTACCAGAAAAAAACAAGAGGTGAACCGGTATCCTTTGAAATTTACATTTAATTAGAGAACAAATACAGTTCATGGCATTTCTTTTATTTTTAACAGAAGAGAACAGAACATAGATCTATTTGACAAGTACAATATACAATGTACATAGTCATTTTACAATATTAACTATATACAAATACAATTTCTGAAATGCATTTCTTTCATTTTTAACATGTATTCGTTTTCCGTACTAACAACCCAAAAGAAAACCTGAGGGTAACTTCGAAACTGAAACCTGAAAATTGCTTTCAGTTCAAAAACAAAAACAGTTCATGGTATTTCTTTATTTTTAAACATGTATTCGTTTTCCTTACTTACTTCCCGAAAGAAAACATGAAGGGAACCTGTAAGTTCTGAAAATTACATTTAATTAAAAAGCAAAAAGAAAAAGAAAACACATGCAGTTCATGGTATTTCTTTTATGATTACATGTATTCGTTTTCCTTACTTACTCCCCAAAAAAAAACAACCCCGAAGGGAACCTGTAAGTTCTGTGTAAGTTCTGAAAATAACATCTAATCAAATAAAACGTTCATGGCATTTTTTCTACATGTATTCGTTTTCCTTACTTACTCCATAAACAAAACAGGAAGGGAACATGTAAGCTCTGAAAACTACATTGAATTAAAAAAAAATCGTTCATTGCATTTCTCTTTTCTTTTTCATTTTTCTTTTTACTTGTATTCGTCTTCCGTACTTACTTTCCAAAAAAAATCAAAATACGAAGGGGAACCTGTAAGTTCTGAAAATAACATATAATTAAATAAAACGTTCATTGCATTTTTTCTACATGTATTCGTCCCCCCCCCCCCCCCCCCCCCCCCCCCCACAAAAAAAAGCATCATCGTTTCTATAAGTATCATTATCATCATTGTCATTGTTTATTACTTAGAATGCTGTATAATTTTCTAGAAATATACTTTTGTGTCGTCAGCTTTCCAAAACCTTAGATATCTGCTTAACTTTGATGAGGAAAGTCACCCCGAGTAGCAAACAGGTTAGATCACAGGCTAGCCGCCAATTTACTTGGCGGCTGGTCAGTTCCAGCACCATAGGGCTTAAAACATTGATATCTGTTTTCAGTCTGTACAAACCTAGGCAGCATCGATACATGTGACTTTGAAACCGGGGTCGTACAGGGCTGTAACTTCGCACTGTTAAGTTTGGAGTCTAACAGCAGGTAAGACGCTGTCACATGTTCACTATATAGAGTAATCTATAAATAGAGACGTGACGTCAGGAGCTAGCATTAATCTCTATGCGTGACCTTAGAATTCATATTGTATATGCCTCCGCGATAAAAGGTTCTTCTTCCTATTAATGTACAGGGTAGGCTAGGAAATGTGTCTTGCCCAAGGACACTCTAAGGTGAAATAATACCGCGTAATACCAGAAGTTTGAGTCTTAAAATGAATACGGGTTAACCGAATACGCTTCATGAAGGTTGGCGTTAGGTAAATGGCGTTTAAAATGCATTTCAATCAACTAACTTCCGCAGTATAAATTCCCGGGTCGGCCATGGCTTAAGGTAGTACGTATCCACAATCCTTTAAAGTCACATAAAAGGAGATAATTGCTATATCAAACTATATAATTTGGTTAACTTTTGGTCAGGTTCAAATAGTTATCACCAAAAAAATCCATCAGCACAACTTAAAGGTGACAGCAAACAAGAAATAACCCAGATTAACCAGTTTAATAATTCAGATTGTGTGATTTTTTTTAACCCTGACCTTGACAGTTGATACACAAATATTTGAACCGACCAATCAGAATTCGTTATTTTGAATATGTAAACAAACAAGTTGTTGATAAACATGATTGAATTGGAGACAACTATGTTTCAAACACAAAATAACTTATTTTAAAGGAGTCTATGTAAAAGGATCTCAATGCATTCGTAAATTAATTCTCATGAATTTTATGAACATGATAACAGAACTCCATTTATTTTTTCATGGAAGCCGGCTTTTATGGGTGGTTCGGTAGAGTGGCTGGCTTTCTCTCGAAGTTAAGCAACGTACAAAGTGGTTAGTACCGGGATGGGTGACCCACGATTGCTTTACTCCGAGAGGGACCCGATACACGTTACATTACATAACACTTACGTGCGACCTGTTTCCTGACATTCATCCACGTTGAGTAGTTCAATGTATATGGTGCTGTTGAACATCGTTTAAATCATTATTTTAGATCGGTAAATCATACATAATAGTGAAATTATAAGTTGTGGTATTTAACTGCTTTTAATCAAATTTAATGACTATTCAGATTTTACATTCAAGACCTATATTTTGAAACGAAAGTTTAATGAAGGAAGTCTCACGAGAAACAATAATACGGCTTCCATATTATTTCAGAGGTGGTTTATCGAATAAACCCGATGAGTTCAGATTGTTGTTTAGATTGACCAGTGGCCACTTTGTATCAATAAAGTATCTTTCATTTAAAACACCGTTTAGTTGAAGAAATAACAATTTTGTTTTCTTATTACAGCGGCGTTGCCTTAGCAGTGGCCGAGAAATGCTCCCCCACCCATTGTCGAAAGGAATGCAAAGAGTACGTCAAGGAGCTCAAAGCCACAGACCCCTGTTACCAAGGCGACTTCTACGAGCTCATTAGGAAGCGGAATTTCTTCAGGGAAGGGGCTAGGCAGTCCCGGGAAGAGTTCGAGTTTTACAGCAGCCTGGATTCGTGCGACACCGAACTTGCGCTCGAGAGGTACATGGTTAACATCGGAGGAGGCGAAACGGGGGCTGCTAATGCAATGGCCGCCTCCCTGATCACGTGTCTCATCGGCCTAGTGATGCAGTGGAGTCTTTAGGACGCTTGCATGCTAGACGTATTGAGAGATATTGATCACACAGACGCTCGAATATTGAACGAACATTATTTAACAATCTGAAATCGGGTTTTATCCAATGAAGACTCTCGAGATGAATTTCTCAGCTGACGGAAAGACCCGATTACTTCCGATTGCAATCGATAGTATGAACCAGAGTACTAGAAGCACTGGCGGTAACCACTTTCCGTTAACACTAGAAACAATCACGAATTAAAAATATAAACAAATTCTGACGGACCACTGTCGTAAATCGGTTAAACAGAGGTTCTGAGAAAGATTGCGAATACATTGATTGCCAAAACATCAATGTTGCTGTGTCGTTATCTTCACAAATAGTAAACATATACCAACGATATGTGTGAAAACAAAGGACAATTTGTGTATTGCGTAGAGTTTGATATTCATTCAGACGAATTGAAAAGACGACCGTTTACGACAATTTCACTGATTCATATAATTTCCTTTTGATTTTAGACCTGTGTACTTTCATATAACCATTGAAAAATAGCTATTGTTATGAACATGTGCTATTATTGTTATCCAAAAATGAAATGTAAACCACCACTTTTGAATTTTATTGTGCTTACATGAAAAATAAACTTACTTTAACCAAGTATCTCAGGTTTATTGGTATGAGTGCGGAGGACAGTGGTCAGGAGTACAATTTAGACCTCCGCATACAACGACGTGGGTTCGAATCCCGCGAGTAGCAGTGTCACCCTTTGGGATATTTCATTTCCCCACAAAAGGTGCGAATACTGGTTATGTATTCAGGATGCAGAATCTTGATGATACCTGTTTTAAACACGCCCCGTCAAACTTCCTTATGTTCAAATCAGTTACTTTGCGTTCATCAAGTCCTGGTTATGTATGCATCCAGAAAGCAGAATCTAGAAGAAACCTGTTTGCTTCATCACCCGTTAACTAACACTCTTTATGTTCAACTCAGTTACTTAGCCGTCAACAAGTACTGGTTATGTATCTATCAAGGAAGCAGAATCTAGTAAAAAACCTGTTTGTTACCCCATTAGTCAACGATTCTTATGTTCAAATCCGTTGCTTTGCAATTTACAAGTACTGGGTATGTACCGGGGAAGCAGAATCAAGAGGAAACCTGTTTGTTACCCCACCCGTCAACCCACCTTATGTTCAAATCCGTTGCATAGCCATCATCAAGTATTGGTTATGAATCAAGAAAGCAGAATCTAAAGGATACATGTTTGTTACCCCATCCGTTAACACTCATTATTTTCAAATCCGTTGCATAGCCATCATCAAGTATTGGTTATGAAACCAGAAAACAGAATCTAAACGATACATGTTTGTTACCCCACCCGATAACCCTCCTTATTTTCAAATCCGTTGCATAGCCATCATCAAGTATTGGTTATGAAACCAGAAAACAGAATCTAAAGGATACATGTTTTTTACCCCATCCGTCAACCCTCCTTATGTTCAAATCCGTTGCATAGCCATCATCAAGTATTGGTTATGAATCCAGAAAGCATATTCTAAAGGATACATGTTTGTTACCCCACCCGTTAACCCTTCTTATTTTCAAATCCGTTGCATAGCCATCATCAAGTATTGGTTATGAATCCAGAAAACAGAATCTAAAGGATACATGTTTGTTACCCCATTAGTCAACCCTCCTTATGTTCAAATCCGTTGCATAGCCATCATCAAGTATTGATTATGAAACCAGAAAACAGAATTTCAAGGATACATGTTTGTTACCCCACCCGATAACCCTCCTTATTTTTAAATCCGTTGCATAGCCATCATCAAGTATTGGTTATGAATCCAGAAAACAGAATCTAAAGGATACATGTTTGTTACCCCACCCGATAACCCTCCTTATTTTTAAATCCGTTGCTTAGCCATCATCTAGTATTGGTTATGAATCCAGAAAGCAGAATCTAAAGGATACATGTTTGTTACCCCATCCGTCAACCCTCCTTATTTTCAAATCCGTTGCATAGCCACCATCAAGTATTGGTTATGAATCCAGAAAACAGAATCTAAAGGATACATGTTTGTTACCCCATTAGTCAACCCTCCTTATGTTCAAATCCGTTGCATAGCCATCATCAAGTATTGGTTATGAATCCAGAAAGCATAATCTAAAGGATACATGTTTGTTACCCCACCCGTTAACCCTTCTTATTTTCAAATCCGTTGCATAGCTATTATCAAGTATTGGATATGAATCCAGAAAACAGAATCTAAAGGATACATGTTTGTTACCCCATTAGTCAACCCTCCTTATGTTCAAATCCGTTGCATAGCCATAATCAAGTATTGGTTATGAAACCAGAAAACAGAATCTAAAGGATACATGTTTGTTACCCCATCCGTTAACCCTCATTATTTTCAAATCCGTTGCATAGCCATCATCAAGTATTGGTTATGAATCCAGAAAGCATAATCTAAAGGATACATGTTTGTTACCCCACCCGTTAACCCTTCTTATTTTCAAATCCGTTGCATAGCCATCATCAAGTATTGGTTATGAATCCAGAAAACAGAATCTAAAGGATACATGTTTGTTTCCCCATTAGTCAACCCTCCTTATGTTCAAATCCGTTGCATAGCCATCATCAAGTATTGGTTATGAAACCAGAAAACAGAATCTAAAGGATACATGTTTGTTACCCCATCCGTTAACCCTCCTTATTTTCAAATCCGTTGCATAGCCATCATCAAGTATTGGTTATGAAACCAGAAAACAGAATCTAAAGGATACATGTTTGTTACCCCACCTGTTATCCCTCATTATGTTCAAATCCGTTGCATAGCCATCATCAAGTATTGGTTATGAATCCAGAAAGCATAATCTAAAGGATACATGTTTGTTACCCCATCCGATAACCCTCCTTATGTTCAAATCCGTTGCATATCCATCATCAAGTATTGGTTATGAATCCAGACAGCAGAATCTAAAGGATACATGTTTGTTACCCCATCCGTTAACCCTCCTTATTTTCAATTCCGTTGCATAGCCATCATCAAGTATTGGTTATGAATCCAGAAAGCATAATCTAAAGGATACATGTTTGTGACCCCATCCGTTAACCCTCCTTATTTTCAAATCCATTGCATAGCCATCATCAAGTATTGGTTATGAATCCAGAAAACAGAATTTCAAGGATACATGTTTGTTACCCCACCCGATAACCCTCCTTATTTTCAAATCCGTTGCATAGCCATCATCAAGTATTGGTTATGAATCCAGAAAGCAGAATTTTAAGGATACATGTTTGTTACCCCATCCGTTAACCCTCCTTTTTTTCAAATCCGTTGCATAGCCATCATCAAGTATTGGTTATGAATCCAGAAAGCATAATCTAAAGGATACATGTTTGTTACCCCATCCGTTAACCCTCCTTATTTTCAAATCCGTTGCATAGCCATCATCAAGTATTGGTTATGAATCCAGAAAACAGAATCTAAAGGATACCTGTTTGTTACCCCACCCGTCAATCCTCCTTATGTTCAAATCCGTTGCATAGCCATCATCAAGTATTGGTTATGAATCCAGAAAGCATAATCTAAAGGATACATGTTTGTTACCCCACCCGATAACCCTCCTTATTTTCAAATCCGTTGCTTAGCCATCATCAAGTATTGGTTATGAATCCAGAAAACAGAATCTAAAGGATACATGTTTGTTACCCTATCCGTTAACCCTCCTTATGTTCAAATCCGTTGCATAGCCATCATCAAGTATTGGTTATGAATCCAGAAAGCAGAATCTAAAGGATACATGTTTTTTACCCCACCCGTCAATCCTCCTTATGTTCAAATCCGTTGCTTAGCCATCATCTAGTATTGGTTATGAATCCAGAAAACAGAATCTAAAGGATACATGTTTGTTACCCCACCCGTTAACCCTTCTTATTTTCAAATCCGTTGCTTAGCCATCATCAAGTATTGGTTATGAATCCAGAAAGCATAATCTAAAGGATACATGTTTGTTGCCCCACCCATCAACCCTCCTTATGTTCCGATCCGTTGCTTAGCCATCATCAAGTATTGGTTATGTATCCAGAAAGCAGAATCTAGAAAAAAACCTGTTTGATACCCCATTTGTCAACCTTCCTTATGTTAAAATCCGTTGCTTTAAAATCAACAAGTAAACTGTACTGGTTATGTATCCAGAAAGCAGAATGTAAAGGATTCCTGTTTGTTTCCCCATTCATCAACGCTCCTCATGTTCAAATTCGTTGCTGCCATCAAGAAATACTGTTTATGTATCCAGAAAGCAGAATCTAGATACATGTTTGTTACCTCTCCCGCCAGCCCTCCTGAAATTGTTTAAGATTAAATTTATCTATTTTACATCGTTTGTGACGAAAGCTTGAAGCTTACTAAATTCACTCTCGATGACTTTTTTCTGGAGACCAAACCAGTACTCACGTGGGTTAATCCCGGCAATTTTTACCTTGCATTACGGGAATCGAACCAGGGACCTTCAGTACAAGAAGCCGACGCTCTAACAAATGCCCCAATGTCGCCTACTAGAGGCATATCGTAGATGTTTCTACGTCCAGGTGGTTTGGGGGCACTCTCCCCACTGAGTATTCAATTTCCTATTTATCTTCTATCTGTTGCAATCTAAGAGTGTTTCAAGCAAGTGAATTAATCTAAAATTCCCCCCAAAATCGTTAAAATGTATACGAGACAGTTGTCCAGCGTGGTGCCAGTGGTCAAGGTTGTTGGACTCAGGGATGCCGGGATCGAGTCCCACTGACACCTCTAGTTTTATGGGAGTGACCTTTGGAAAGTCATTGCAAGCCCTAACATAGTACTAGTGCATCCAGGAAAGCCATACAATAACTGACAAATTGTTGATACGGCGTTAAACACCAAACAGCGCATACATGCTGCTCAATGAAGACATTAGCGTTTCACTGTTAATGGACAATGTGTACGCAGGTGCGTTCTCTGCGTGCAGGTGGCTATGCGTCTTGGTAAAAAAGGAAGAGCAATAGAAAAAAAAAGTGTTTATGTTTGATCCCTTTATTAATCCAAACAAAACAGAGTAAAGCCACACAGTACTGCCGTATCAAAAACCCTCCAGCCAGCGACGGCCATATATCGAAGCCGAATGTCAATGCAAAACCGCCATTATTTCTGAAAAATAAAATCAAAAAGGCATTGAAATGATATATAAAAACGAATCCTTGACTTGAACCCCATTCTTAAAGCTTACAACGGGCATTAATTAAAAAGTAAATGTATCTAAGTATATACAGTCTATATGCGGTAAACACCACAGCCATTGTAATGCTTACGGTTTGATATACTTATCAATTCACGTTGTGCAAGTTTTAGATATTTAAATACGAACTTAATCTGCTTCTAATGAATATTCTTCATTCTGGTTTAAAGAACAGTACAGAAGTGGTACCGCTTTTACAGGAATTAATTTTGACATGCAAAGTTCTTGATGATCGTGAATAAGTAGCTTTAATGTAACTCACCTATTATATACATCATGGTATAATCCGTTTATTTAACCAATGAGGGTTGAGTTGAGGAGGATGACCTGATCAGAGCTGGTTGAGGAGGAGTTGAACAGGCTGGGGAGGAGGAGCAACAGGACAAATAGTCCCACTGAAATATAGAAAGTGTTTTATAGGCTAAGATTACAAGGTATTAATAAGTATTTTCAGATTGTTTTGATATGTTTGGCTCAAAGTTATTAGTAAAAAAAAAAAAACCCGATTAACCCTAAGGATGTAGGTTAATTTTCAAATAAAGCAAATATTCAAGGTTTTTAAAAGCAGACAACACAAAAACATATTCTTAGAAAGTTGCCAAGCATTTTTGGTTTCATCTGCTTTCCAAAATCTTAAATATATGCTTAATTTTGGTGAGGAAAGATACCCAGAGAAGCAAACATGTTATATCACAGGCAAGCCGCCAGTTTACTGGCGGCTGGTCTGGATTTAACATGTATGCATAACTGTGAAGTCGATTCAAGCATAATTAGGTTTAAGCTTGGCTTAATAGTTTTGTGAAGTAAAGGCATAAACATTGACCTGCCGTAAATGAATCCGTTTTATTGGCATATTTCTTTGTTATTACATAACGACAAAAACGTCCTTCGGGTTTTCTTCCAATGACCGGTTTAAATTGGTGGAAGAATACCCTCTACCCAAAGTTAAACTTGAAGGTTTTGTAAAGAAAAGACTTTTTCTAACCCTTAGAGTTTGTTAGTTTGACAATCATTAGTTTTGTTGGTTTTTTTTGGCCCTACTTTACATTACATCCCCTTCTTTTCATGCGAAAAGGTGATTCTTTAAACAAAATGACTGTTCCTTTAAAAACAATTAATGTCCCATATGGTATAAAGATAATGATGAACACTTACACAACATCCCTATTCCGCCAAAACCGGAAGAGGCCTGCCCGGTAGACGGGTAGTAACCGCCTGGATAACCGACGAATCCTTCCGCGGCAACCAGTCCGATAACGGCACACAGAGCAATGGCGATGGCGGCGGAGATCTTCATTTTGATGCGATTCTGAAATTATTTAAGTTTAAACTTATTTATTCTACATTGATTGTGACAGAAGCTTGACGCTAATATAATTCACCCTCGATGACTGCTTCCTGGATACTACACCAGTATTGCGTCGATTTGGTTGTTATTTTACATCGATTGTGACGGAAGTTTGACGCTTGTGAAATTCACTCTCGATGATTGTTTCTTGGATACCACACCAGTATTCGCGTCGATTTATTGGTTAGTCCCGGCGATTTTTCCCTTGGGAACTCGATTAGAACCCGGTGCCCTTCGTTAAAAAAAAGGTCGACACTCTATCAACTGCACCACTGTTGTCCAAATTCTGACATTGGGGAATAGTTTGTGATTAACGCTTATCTTTCGTAGTATTTCGTGTGCTGTGAATTTTGTATTTACCGACCGAATATACAAAAATGCACCAACAAGCTATAAACACGAGACCAGCCTGAAACAGTTGGAAAAACGACAGCCTAAAGCTTTCGATACTCAATCATCAGGGTTTTTTTTATTTGATTTTTTTAAAACGGATTTCAAATTTCAAATGTAAGAAATATGTATAAAACAAAAAAGGAAAACTATGTGAGAGTAAAATCGTTTAACTAAAACACTCAACGACTAAATATATAAGATCCAATTTCAAATCTAAGAAATATGTATGAAAAAATGGAAAAACATGCGAGATTAAAATCGTTTGACTAAAACACTCGACGAGTGAACATATATACAGTCAAAACCATTATTTGATTCTTTATAGCAAAATTAATAAAAAAAGAATAAAAAATAAATAAAAAGAAAAAATATCGAAATAGAATTAATGATTTATAGATGCGATTAAATCTTTACTTACAAGTTGCTTTGACAGTCTCTGATGACGATGTGAGGTGGTAGAGCGAGGGCCGGGTATTTATACCGTCCGTTACTATTGGTTACATCATATGTCGACCGCCATCGACAAGACAGCGCAAGGCTTTACTTCCGCCTTTGGGCGCATGCGTTACGCTTGCGTTACGTCAATGTGTTCATAATACCGTCTAAATCATAGTCCCTGGCTATTTGTACTTGTCATTGAGTTTAAATTTTATTTCCTTTAACAGATATTACCTAAATTTGTTAATATTTGCACTTTGATGGGATTTCCGTAAACGACATATAGGTGCTTGTAAACAGAAGGGAAAATGTGAAAGTCATAATAAAATGTCTTTGAAACAATATAGTTTTTGTATTGGTGTTCAATTAATTATTATTTCAAAGTAGCCACTGAAAGCATTCAATTCAGTAGGGGTCAATTTATGTAAACGTTTTCACATTTTAAGGAATTGAAAATGATCTAATTTTGCTTTCAATTATTTACAGGTATCATAAAGCAGTTCAACTAATGTACAGTTTTAAAGCCATACTTGCGCTCATTTGCAATTAAATTGTGAAAGTTTTAGAATTATTGAAAATTAACTTAAACAAAAACCTTAAGTTCCTTTTTACAGAGGAATTGAGACTGTGACATGTTAACATGATGCTTTTAATAAAGTGAAAGCGATAAGGTTTGGTTACGATTAGCGATAAAACAGGGTTAGCCGAGAAACGTTGGGAACCAATAAAACCATAGAAATTCTCCATTTTTAATGTTCACGTGGTTAACACATGTATCAGATAAATGGGAGTATTTTTTATTAGTTTCAGGTGATTTTTCAAACAAGGTGATGACCACTCATTTATTTCAGCACTCCTTGCTATTTTAGATGTTACTCGAATGTAAACAATGAAGTTAAATTGGTGGGCAGCAAATTTGTGAAAATAACACACTGAAAAAAGTCAATAAATAGTGCAGGCGTTACATTGTCATGATCCTGTGGGTTATGGCTTTGTTTCAACATTTTCTTTCATAATATATAACTCACATAACACCAAGTTTTTCTGAGCTCTAGTATGCTTTTAAGGAAATTGATTTTTGACTTCTCAATTTCCATATATCTGCCTACAAGCACCTTTAAAACACGCTTGATATCATCTATTTCAATTCGCATGCTATTAAGGAAATACATATTTATAAAGAACATCTAGCATTAGGTAAATGAAAATGTTAAAAATATCTTCAAATAGATGAAGGACGTTAAACTTAAAGTACATTTGATCTGTGATTAGAACATGCTGAATAGCTCCAGCTCAATTTATTCAAATTTTCAGCCTGATAAGGCCTTCAACGGGAGAATTTTTATTTACAACTGCATTTTTGTTTATAGGTTTAAGCCTATAAACAAAAATGTAGTCGGAGAACTTTTATTTACAACTTCATTTTTGTTGTAGGTTTAAGCAGAGACATAGATCGTGTTATCTATGTCTCTGGTTTAAGCCTATAAACAAAAATGTTGTCGGAGAATTTTTATTTACAACTTCATATTTGTTGTAGGTTTAAGCCTATTTTTAACAGGTTAACTGCTATTATTACAATGTAGATAGATACATATTTCAGTGGCAAGATGTTGGTAGGCTAATCTGGAGTTCCCTACCCTGTCACTGCGTAATCTTTAAGAGTAGACAGGGAACCAGGCTATGGATATGCTTGGTTGGGTTGTACACCGTTTCAACAATATTTTAGTCATAATGCTGCACACATATATATGCCACTGGGTACCGTTTTACTAAACAACTAAAGGAAATATTTGCTTAATTCATAACTGATAAACACGGATATTTTCAATGAAAATACAATATAACAACTTGACGCGTATTGCTTAGTCCAATAATGAAATAAGAAGAACTGTTGTTTTAGTCTTACGCAAATCTTAAGCGTAAACTTTGGTAAAACCATACCCTGGTATTTCCCCAGCAGTACTGCATATCGCATGTCCAAAACAGCATGTCTTTTACAGCGATTTCTCTTCTACCGAGTGTTAGACGTAACGCCGTTATAAAGCATTTACTTAAAGCATATTTTAGTGCCAGAAACCTGTTTACAGTAAATTACAAACATAAAATATACAAGTTATGGCCAAAGGGTCAGGCCAAATGTTTTCACAACATTAGATTTGGCCATTTCCATTTTGAAAGAATTACAGGTCCTCATTTGTACTTCAGATGGTTCATTATGCTAATCTTACAAAAGAAGATATAGAGAATAGATGGTTGGTGTCGTGAATCGGAAATGTTATCGGGCAAGGCTTAGGAATATTATCCGGTGAGCCGTAGGCGAAACGGATAATAATTCGAAGCCGAGCCCGATAACTTCCCCATTCAAAGACACCAACCATCTATTCTATTTATCCTGTTACCTTTATGTATTCTTTAAAACAAACAATATGTAAATAAGACACGAGAAAAAAATAAAAAATAAATAGAGAATGATGTAAACATGACGTCATGTCGTTCTTATGACGTCATGAATCGTCACGTGCATGTGTTACATGGTTAGTGCCGGATATCACAAATGTTATACGGCACTTAGTTATCGGTCCCAAAATGACACTAGTGACAGGATAAATGGCGTTATTCAAAGTTTTGGTCCGGCTATTTGAGTATAACGTATAAGAAGATCAGTTTGGCAACATATATATATATATATATATGAGTTGAATAGGAGAGCAAGGGGGAAGAGAGACACATCGGTTGAACAATTAAAAAGAAAAGAAAAAAAAACGTTAGGAAGTTTTGTTGCATACCACGTATTTTGAATTAGTTACTGAATCTACCAGAATTCTTCCTATAAGATTGAACTGCAAGACATATCAGGGTATTGCACTCTAGGGTAAGCGTATCGGACCCGACCGAAAACAGAAAGGTGCTTCGAGGATGGAACTTTCGGAGATCTTTGAAAAGCTGGGAACGCTGATCTTGACATAATGTGCATTGGAAAAGAAAATGTTCAGCGTCTTCTTTCGGGGAACCACAGGAGCACGAGGTGCTGTTTGAAATGTGATTTTTAAAAAGGTCTAAAGTAGGTGAAAAAGCTAAAGTACCTTGGCGCGGCCATCTTGTTCGGACATAAGATCGTAAACACATGCGAAACACCTCGGCCATTTCTTATCATAACCTCGGAGGTAATTCGGAGCCATTTTAAAAGTAGGCCATTGACGAAGGTCATGTCCGTTTGCAATCGTACCTACTCGGCAAACCCCGTCACATGCCGGGGATTGCCGAGAAGATACGATTGTGAAAATTTGAAACAAAGATGTGTTGATATGATAATCTTTTATGAAAACATTAAAAAAGCATTCCATTGTGATATATAACCAATAAGTGTGTATTTACATAGATATGTATTGCCTGTGTGCATGTTGTAATCATGTGCGTTATCCGCCGGAAAACAGCCAAATGACCCCAGGATTTCTGGTGTATTCATGATCTACCTACGAGGTATATCTACCGACATGTGCCGGGGATTGCCGAGTTGATACGAATGTCTTAAACACTGATCAGGTGGTTCCCTCCTGTTACTGTTCGCAAGACAAAGAAAAGCTTTAATCTCTATCCTATGTGAAAACTAGCGTATGTAAATGACCGTAAAGTTGTTCCGTGGATAAATGTTGGATGTTGATTGAATATTGACACACTTGAAAATGCTGGTTGTTATATTCTTTTAGTAAGCATGCTAACTTCGCACATAACATTTATATATTTTTTTTTTGGAATTGTGTATAGGTAAAGTCCAATTTTAAATGGCCTATGGGGCTTTAGAAGTTAAGAAATTCAAAAATGGCCTTCGGTTTACCCTTTACCAAATACAATACTTTTGACAGTCCCAAATTGAAAGAGTTTGCAGAGAACATTTCAAAATGTGATGAAATTAAACATTATCTTCTTATAGGGCAGAAAACATTGTGGAAAAAGGAGAAATTGCTCGTTCCCCACAATTCTTTTAGACTTGTCTGCAACAAACTGGTCAACTACCGTTGTTGCATAGTAATGCGTTAAGGGACATTAATTGTTGATATGAAAAAAATAACGCTCAAAACGTCCATACCACAAATCCATGAGTTCTTCTCAAAAGATGGGTAACGTGGCATGCCTAGCTTGGCATGTCAAAAGATGGGCGGCGTGGCTAGCGTGGCTAGCGTGGCTAGCGTGGCATGTCAAAATATGGGTAGCGTGGCATGGCTAGCGTGGCATGTCAAAAGATGGACGGCGAGGCATGGCTAGCGTGACATGTCAAACTATGGGTAGCGTGGCGTGGCAAGCATGGCATGTCAAAATATTGGTAGCGTGGCGTGGCTAGCGTGGCATGTCAAATGATGGACGGTGTGGCATGGCTAGCGTGGCATGTCAGAATATGGGTAGCGTGGCATGGCTAGCGTGGCATGTCAAAGGATGACAGCGTGGTATGGCTAGCGTGTCATGTCAAAAGATGGACGGCGTGGCATGGCTAACGTGGCATGTCAAGATATGGACGGTGTGGTATGACTAGCGTGGCATGTCAAAATATGAAAAGCGTGGCATGGCTAGCGTGGCATGTCAAATGATGGAAGGCGTGGCATGGCTAGCGTGCCATGTCAAATGATGGACGTTGTGGCATGGCTAGCGTGTCATGTCAAAAAATGGGTGGCGTTGCATGGCTAGCTAGTCATGTCAAAACAAGGGTAGCGTGGCATGACAAGCGTGTCATGTCAAAAGTGGGGTAGCGTGGCATGGCTAGTGTTGCATGTCAAAAGATTGGTAGCATTGCATCCTGAGCGTGAAATGGCGAAAGAGTGGAAGCGTGGCATGGTTTGCATGCAATGGCGAAAGAGGTGAAGCATGGCATGTTTTGCGTGTCATTGCGAAAAAGATTGGTAACGTGGCATGGCTAGCCTGGCATGTCAAAAGATTGGTAGCATTGTCTCTTGAGTGTAGCATGGCTTGCGTACCATTGCGAAATAGGGGAAGCGAAGCATGTTTTGCGTGTCATGGCGAAAACGATCTGTAACATGGCATAGCTAGCATAGCATGTCAAAAGATGGGTAGTATTGTCTCCTGAGTGTGGCATGATTTGCGTACCATGGCGAAAGAGGGGATGCGGGGCTTCTTTTGCGTGTCATGGCGAAAGAAAGGAAGCGTTGCATGGTTTGCGTGCCATCGCGAAAGAGGGGAAGCATGTTTTGCGTGCCATGGCAAAAGAATTGAAGCGTTGCAAGTTTTGTGTGCCATGGCGAAAGAGTAGAAGCGATTCATGGTTTGCGTGCCACGGCGAAAAAATGGAAGCATGTTTTGCGTGCCATGGCGAAAGAATTAAAGCGATGCAAGGTTTGCGTGGTATGGCGAAAGTGGGGAAGCGTGGCATGTTTTGCGTGCCATGTCGAAGGAGTGGAACGTGGCATGGTTTGCGTGTCATGGCGAAAGAGGGGAAGTGTTGCATGTTTTGCGTGCCATGGCGAAAGTGGGGAAGCTTGGCATGGTTTGCGTCCAATGGCGAAAGAAATGAAGCGTTGCATGGTTTGTGTGCCATGGCGAAAGTGGGGAAGCGTGGCATGGTTTGCGTGCCATGGCGAAAGGGTGGAAGCGCGGTATGGTTTGCGTGCCATGGCGAAAGATGGGAAGTGTGGCATGATTTGCGTGTCATGGCGAAAGAGTGGAAGCGTGGCATGGTTTGCGTGCCATGGCGAAAGAGGGGTATTGTGGCATGGTTTGCGTGCCATGGCGAAAGACTGGAAGCATGGCATGGTTTGCATGTCAAGGCGAAAGAGGGGAAGTGTGGCATGGTTTGCGTGCCATGGAGAAAGAGTGGAAGCGTGGCATGGTTTGCGTGCCATGGCGAAAGAGGGGTAGCGTGGTAAGGCTGCCGTTACATGCTAAACGATGGGTGTCTGGCATGTTAAAAGAGGGGTACATGTATTGTGGCATATGAAAAGAAGCGTAGCATAACATTACCAGCATGGCATTACAAACGTGGCATGATAGCGAAAATTTCTTAACGGCTAGGAACGGTATGAAAAGCTGTCAATAATCTAGTCTTATGTTACTTTACAATCTTTGTTTGCTTTTCATCGACAAACCAGTTTATCTTAAAAGGTTAAATTCCCAATGTGTGGCATAGTCCTTTTAAGATCTGCAAACCGTAAAGTTTGGAAGATCCAGAGATAGATATTCCAGCCAGTTAATGCAACTACAGCTTGAAACGTCCTAGTAAGGGGTAGACTGGGAACCAGTCTCTTACTTATCGTATATAGAGACCGGTATTGTACAACTCTAACAGGCATAATTCTGGCTGATAACGGAAGGAGGAAAACGGCATACTGTCTTTAGTGATGAACGTTTACCAATTTATTCATTCAGTCATTCATACGTATGGTTGATCTTGACACGAAGTTTCCTTCACGGAAATATTTTTCAAAATAAATTGAAACTGGACTTTTATAAAAACTATATGATTCAAATCGTGGATTATTAGAGTATGATAAATGGTTGCCTGCTTAGAAAATCCAAAAACAATGATTCAGGGGAAGCAACCATATGCTTATTATTGTTGTTGTTGTATTATTAAACGTTGCATTCTGACCAATTAAATCGGACATAATTTACAGGCTACCCGTTGTCTATCTTGTAGAACATTGTGAAGCCAGTGAATAGCGGGGAACCAGTTAAGGTTAGGGGAATACTCAATCGGAACTACGTGGGCATTTTCCATACCTGAGATATACACCTCGGACATATAAGCTCGGTTTCGAATTATGTGTTATGTTATCCGACTAATAACACGTGAGTGCCCACGACACGTTGAGTAATTTATTGTATATGGATGTGTTGAACATCATTTAATACCTTTGTTTTGGGTTTGAAACTAAAACATTATAGTGAAATCATGAATTATACATAAATCAAGATGGGACCAAAAGACAAGACCCAGCTTAGCCATGCTTTCAGATAGCAATGCTTTCGCACTTATTGTCATGACGCAAGAAACTAATGCTTTCAAGTTAGATGTTTCTTTCATTATGGGAAGCAGAAGGAGAATGTGACTACATGGTAGTAGTCAACCGTAAACAAATGAAATTGAAGTTTTCTTTTTATCAATATGTTTATTAAGCAAAAACATAACAACATTAAATAACACAGTGTCGCCAAATTTGGTATCCCCGTCTGATACTAGTGCCAGTCATTGTATCAGCCATTGAGTGGATGTCAAGAATGAATCCGCCTTCGTATTTCTGAAATGTAACAAGGAAAATGTTAATCTTTAATTCGTGCAAGCAATAATCAGCTTTCTGTTGATCAAAATTGCTAAGTATGTGTGAGTGGTCAAATTTGAAAGGATAGTCAAAGTCGAGCATAAAGAAAGAAAAACTGTACTTTATACGACATTGAACCGAGAGTATTGAGGTGAATGGGGAAATCGCTCGTTATGAAAGATTCATCTTCCTACGTGAAAGTAAGTCCCATACGTTATCTGCGCCAAATTAATTCAATATGAAGTATCAAGCTAGAGCTTATTTGAGAACATGTACTTTTCATTGCAATCACAGATATCGCCAAATTCTACTTGTTCTATGATTGTTACTCGAAGTGTAGAAATATATCACTTCAGCTGAAAATGCAACACTTGCCACAGAATATCGTGCCTCCTGGTCAGTGAAAAAAAGGATTCTTTGCATAATCTGTGCACGGCAGTCAGGGCTCACCCTGACTGAAAAAAATCATCGCCAGGTCGCCAAATGACAAAACAGAGGCAAAATTTAAGAAGTAATGACCAAATTCTGAGCAAATGGCTCCAATAAAAGTGCATGTTCTTTAACACTTTGAAAACCAGTAGCCTACCTGTCATATCCATAGTTTATCCGTTTATTTAACCAACGAGGGTTGAGTTGAGGAGGATGATATTGTCACTGTTGGAGGAGGAGGAGTTCAACAAGTTGGGGAGGAGGAGCAAGAGGAAAAACAGCCCCACTGAAATATAGAAAGAAAATGCGCATTAGTTGACGAAGTTGTGGAAATATAACATGAGAACCCGATGAATAAAACGGTTTTGTTGGCTAAGGACACATTTATTGAGTTATTAATGAGTTGTTTGTGTCAGAGATTATTTGTGTGATTTTCAAAGCATTTATTGGAAATTAAAGATATTTCACATAAGGTACATTGGTCGGAAATGTGACGGATGCAAGGTCTAACGATGTTACATAAGAGGCCGTCTTCAATTAGGGAATACCTTGGATCTGCCGGTTTTTTCAGTAGATATGCATGAATATGTGCCAATATTTCGGTCAATATAATTGTTCGTGTTAAAAAAATCATCGATATTGGTCAAAAGAAAGTTCGTTGCGAATATTTTAAAAGGTTGTCGAAGGGCTCAAACCATATGAGTCAACATGCCTTTGTACTCTGTCCATGAAAATAAACCAATGACGTTGTCAATTGCTTTGATTTTGACAAATAATACGTCAAAAGCTAAAATTGACAGTAGACATGCAAACTTACAAAGAGCGCCGATTCCACCGAATCCAGATGAAGCACCACCTTGTGCTGGGAAAGGTACTGGAGCATAGCCAACTCCACCGAAACCTCCACCGAAACCGCCTCCTAGACCGCCTCCAAGGCCGCCCCCTAGACCGCCTCCTACGGCACCGAAGCTTGGGCCGGCGCCGAAAGAAGCACCACCGAATCGGCCGAATGAATCATCATCGTTAAAGTCATCAAAGTCGTTAAAGTTGTTGAAGTTGTTGAAGTCTTGAGCGACAGCAAGGCCGATAATGGCGCAGAGAGCAATGGTGACGGCAGCGGAGATCTTCATTTTGGGGTTTTGGGCTGAAATGAAAATGAGTATATTTGTTTATGGTTACATTAAAAAACTACGTATTGATATGGTGGTTTATTTTTTGTCAAACTATTTCCTCTCAGCTCAGATTATATAAAATGATCTCAGTTGTTCTTTAACATTCCATTTGCGAGAGTTTAACGGCATACCTTTTAGATAGATAGATAGATATCTTTTATTTGACCACCACTTATGTGTATAGTCATTTTTTACAAAACATATAAACATATATACTGGTCAATACTCAAAGTACAATTACATACAATTTAAATAATTTCATCTATTTCAATGTGGATGAACTATATTAATAATTAAGTAATATTATGCGTAAAAGATGTTCTCTCTTTAAAAGCAAATTTGAGATATGTTGCTAAATTTCTATCGCATGATTTTAAAAGCTGTATAAATTTAGAATACCATCTAGAAAGAATCAGAAGGGTGGATAAATCATCAATGTTAGATGTCATGTTAGACTTGTTATGCATACTTTTCAGACATTATATTTTAATTCAGTTGTTGCAACGAATTGGAACAAAGATACAATATAAAGAAATGGCTCTGAACGTCTATGTCTGTTTATACTTCTAACCAAATCACACAGATTATGTTACTACTACATCGAAACCAACAATAGACGAAGATTTTAAAGTAGAAACGAAAAAGAATAGTTGAAACTTTGTATTTTGATATTGACTGGCAGCAAAGTATTGTGCAAAAAATGAGAACGTATATATTTCACTTTTTTGTTACAGATAAGTCTTGAAATGTATATCACAAATGTTTACAAATATCATAAATACTCGTCTTTAAAAGGCAAAGGCAACACTTTTTATATTCGTCTTTAAAATCTAAAAAGCTCAACCTTTATACGTAAAAAGGCAAAAAATGCGAAATGATATTAATTAAAAAAGTTAATTTAACACTTTAGACACTTACATGTTTGACGATCGTGTTGGATTGTGCTCGTATCAACGTTTGCCGTCTATTTTATACCCAGCGAGAAATGATGTTACGTCAGACTACCCACTTCCTTCCCGGTCGCCAGAGGGCGTTTTAACTGTTTCCGGTTTGTAACGGGGATTACGTCTGTTTATGCAGGCAATGTCGGGGTGGCAGGGTGTATTACGGTATTTTTTAAACCGTTACCAAACAATGACGGCGTTTGACCAGGTTGTTGCAGACGACTCAGGAAAACATTGTGGGAGATGGAGAAATTGCTATTAACGAGCAATTTCTCCCTTTCTCACAATGTTTTCTGCTCTACCAGAAGATTATTTTTCAACTTCGTCACATTTTGAATTGTCGTCTGCAAACTCTTTAAAGTTTTAATTTTGGACAGTCGAGAAGTTGGTAAAGGGTTAAAAGATACATTTTCCCTAAATGTGGTTTACGTTTCCAATGGGATTATGTGGCTACCCCAAACATACGATGAAAGAAAGGAAATACAATAATAATGGTAATCTTAAATAGATAAGGGGGCTTAGCTTTTTGAATAGGAAAATTGTTTTATGGAATTAGAGATTTTGTTACATTTTTTTTATGAAAACTATTGTGACAGAATGAGGTATTGCTCACAATAAGAATTGCTTCGTTTTATTACAAAAGCTTTTGCACTATTTCAAAAACACTCTATTATGTGTATATCAAAACAAGATATGAACAAAGCCATATCATATTTCACTTTAAGAATTGAGTTGTCATATTTGATATACCGTCCTGTTATATAAAAAAATTACTCATTAGTAGCATATTTACCTTTTGTACGTTTATCTCTAATATCTCTTAACTATTATGTTGAAAGCGTTCCTTAATGGATAAACACGTGCTTTGGCACACAGATGGACTTGTGTACGAACGGATGGAGGTGCCTCCATGGCCTTACTATCAAAGTTTTAATCTTCAAACCACGAAGTCCCTATCTGTATGGGTTCGAATCTCGTTAGCAGTATCTTTAAATCTTAGGGGAGGATGACTGAGAGAATCGATTGATCTACCTGTCTTGACTGGGCTTTACACTTTAGTAAGGATCGTTCTCCATTCATCATGGGCCGGGAATTGCAATAAAACTAAAGAACTGTCGACACGATACAAAAAAAAAAGCAAAAAAAAGAGAAAAAAAGAAAAAACCTACACAATGAAACAGACAAAACAAAACGTGCAGAAGGATTAACCGGTAGAATGTTAGGTAATTTTCTAAAAAAAAATGTTTGTGTTGTCTGCTTTCCAAAATCGTTACTTTTTGCTAAATTTAGATGAGGAAAAATGTGATACCCAGAGCAAGGAAACAGGTTAGATCAATTACCTTGGCGGCTGACCTGGATCCAATCTGTTTGCATAAGCATGAAGTCGGTTACAGCACTATTAGGGTTAAAGTAAGACGGATACACAGACAGTCTATGACATATGCATTGTCAATGACGATCAGGTACATATTTTTCAAAAGAATTGAAAGGGCAGGGTAAAGAGGGTGCAGGGGGGGCACCCAAACGCCTCTTAACTGTGGAACGTTTATAACACACACATAGACATACACATTTCTTTTAAGCATTTAGGCCACCAGACAATGAAAAAACACTCATAGCATAAATTGTTCACCCACAAGAAACAAATGACTCGAATTCGTTGCTTCATCTATTGATGGATTGGTTGAGTGATTGATTAATCTTGTTGCTGATAGGCAATAGTTGATTGATTTATTGGTTCGGGCTGTCATTTTGCATCAGTTGTATTTTATTGCACGTATTTATAATTATATTTGGTATTTGGATACCGTTAGTAGATATATTTGAAACATATTCAACACAGTCCAGTGATAATATTTGGCCCTAAAAATCTCATAAAATTTCCCAAAAACTCATTGCTTTCATACATTTTTATCATTTTTCTGTATAAAAACCCATAGATTTTTGAAGTTTTGGTAAAAAAACTCATTGATTTAATTTAGAAAAAAATCACTGACAGTCGTAAAGCGGGAGAGTTGTCGCTATTTACTATAAAGTCAAGCTTTCTGTCCACTCGATGCCATGATGATCATGAAAGTAAGACAATCTGATAGGGTTCTGATCAGGGTTTTAGTGAGGGTAACAAGCGAAAGGCCGGCCAAATCAGACCACATTTGACAAATCACTTATCACTTTATTTTCTATGTAGCCATATAACAGCGAACCAACGCCCTGTGTGTAGGGTTTATTTATGTTGATCTTAGAAACAATTACGATTTGGAAATTAGAAACAAAATGAACACACCACTGTCGTAAATTGGTAAGTTAAGAGTTCCGAGAGACTGCAATTTAATTGATTGCAAAGGCGTAAAAGATGCTGTGGTATTATCTTCACAAATGACCTTTTATTTCGAACGTTATGTATACTTCAACACTTTTTAACAATGACAAATTCCCTGTTCTGTATATGTAATTTCCTTTTGAATCAGGAAAGCAGTTCGTCTCTTTATAAGCGATCACAGAAAATGAGAGGGAAATGATGGCAATAGTGGTTTAGAGGTAGAGCACCGTCCTCTTTTAACGAGGGCCCCTGTTTCAATCTCCGTTAGGGTCGCGGAGATTGCCAGGACATATCGGCGTGAGTACTTGTCTCGTCACAATCGAAGTAAAACAAATAAATAAACTCTAAAACAATGGACGACTTATTATGAACGCCTGTCATTTAGAAAGATCCAGATTTAAATAAATCACAACATTTTTGGACACAGTGTTTATCATAAAGAGCTTTTTTTACAGATCAAAACATTGCTTCGTACAAGCAGTTTCTCTTACTGTTACAGGGATGTTTTAAATAATCTTCTGAATGGGCTTCAAAGGGACCTTATGTTAAGTATCATGTAAATGGAAGCTGACTAAATTTTCACGCAAATTTATACGTAACATAAAGGTACATGTAATTGGAATCGATGCTCCTAGACCACTGCTATATTCCACTTTTCCACCAATGTTTGGTGCCTCAGTTCACCCCTTTATCTTAAGAATTGTCAAAGCTTGTTTTAAGTGATTAAATTTAAGAGCTACAACAGTTAAGACGTCAAAAACCACCAATTGCCTTATGACCAGGTTAATGAACAAATGTGGAAAACTAAGGGGAGGATACTCGTCTCGGAAATGTCTCCCTATTTTGCATAAGATTGGTGTTATTATGCAGCAACAGCATATTCAAAGAAAGTAACAACTCCATTATGTAGATGATACGAAAAGTCGAAAGAATATGTATATCATATAGGCCTACATCATACATAGTACATGTATCATTCAGGTTTTTTTTTTAATAATCTACTTTTAAATACTTTTATATAACATGTTGGGATCCTGTGTGACCCGGTGGTTGAGGTGGTGGACTTAGAACTCGGGGTTCCGGGTTTGAGCTCTACAGACGTCTCTGTTTGGTGAGAGTGACCTTTGGAAAGTAACGTCAGAGTCCTAGCCTAGTTTCTGATTGATGCAGGAAAGCCGTAACATTACTGAAAAATTGTTTATACGGCGTTAAACACCATACAATCAATATGTAAGGTATGCAGACATGTTCAGAAATTGGATGTCATTTGACTGTCATCATCGCATATGGTCTCGCACCACCTACGAAATATTTCAAAAAGTAATTCATTTAGAAGTTGTGAGTTTTGCTAGTAGGTGAGCTGGACGAACACTGGTGTGTTTCCCGTATCGATTATAGTCCTGCAATGCTCTCAAAGTTTGTTTTGATTGCCTATTAAAAGACTACCTGTTTTGGATGTATGGACACAAATGATGGTGCCTCGGCTAGATTCGACAGCTTGTGAACTTGTTTTTGGACGGTACTAGTCCACTTTACTCCATAGAAAAGAATTGAGTAGTTGAGGTGCCCATTTCATTACAGTTTTTAAGAGTTTCATGGACCAGCATGATGTTTAATCATATAGCTAAGGGTAAAAAATATTGATACAGCAGTCTTGTCCTATTTAACATTGTAGTCAATGGGAATTCTTGATCTCGCAAGTAGCAGGTGTATGACTATATACAACGTTTCCGCCATGTTAAATGCAGCCACCAAACCAAAAATTGGTAATGAATTTGTCTCGCTGGATTCTATATCTTGATCTACTTTAATTATTCTTTACCGAGGTATCGTCAATTGAGGTTTCCATGATCATACATATGTGCTTGTTTCTAAAACTCTTTAATTTTTTATATGTCTGTGTTGATTTTACTGTTACAACTGTTGAATAATGCCAGCACAATAGCAATGCTTATGATAAATGTAGTTGAGATTTCATGTGTGCTGGATTACGTTGGTACGAGTTTACCACTCGGAAAGGCAATTATATGTTGCCGGTCAATTTATCAAATATGGTCTCAGATTGACGCCCTTAAAGATGGTTCAAACATTAAATATGGCTCTATAGTGCATTTCATATTAAGCTGCACCAAATATCTAACATGATGGTTTCAGTTTGTTATCAATACGCTATAGGTCAAAATATTTCATAAAGCTCCATTTTGTATTGGACTTTATAAGGAGCAAATCTGAATACACTCTCTGGTTTCAAATGAGTTTTTTTAAGCTTCCAGTCCTCGTGTTTAATATGTTTTCAGAATGTTTTTATATCAAGCAGATCCTAAGATTTAAAATGGTTTCAAATTGACTTTTGTCCTAAACGGGCCAAAAAATCAATTTGGTTTCAGATTCGATTTTATGTCAAGTAGATCCAAATATTCGAACTGGTTTCAAAAAAGGTTTTTTATACTAAAGCAATTCAAATATTCAAGTTGGGGTTAAGAATGGATGTTATATCAAGCAAATCCGAATATTCGAAATAGGATATTATACGATACCAGTTCTCATATTCAATTGGTTTCAGATTGGATTTCAGAATATTGGAACTGGTTTCAAAAAGGCTTTTTTTTTTTGTAATAAAGCGGCCAAATATTCAAGTTGGTTTCAGAATGACTTTTACAACAAGCCAAACTAAATATTCGATCTGGATGGAAACAGGTCTTTTCTAGAAGCCGCTCCATTTATTCGATCGACTCTCACATTGGATTTTGCAAGAAAACGGTTTCAACATGTCTCATATATTTTAAAAGCCAGTCATTGTATGTATTCTGATACACAGCTTCCATGATAGATGCATTGAATGCCTGTAGCTTATCAAAACGTGAACGTTTATGCAAATTAGGGAACTAATGCATTGTTGAAGAGAATATGCTTAACTATATATAGATAACACAACCGCTCATGTACGACAGTGTTTTCCACTGCTCGGATGTGTTTGTTCATTTGCTCGGTTCGTTACAAAACAATATAAAGATGTTCATTTCGTTCAGACAATTTTATTACATAAAACATCAACAAATAACACAATATCGCCCGATTTAGTTATCGTTCCAATATAACAAATTGTCCCCATATAACATATTGTTAAAGACAGTTGTGGGAACTCTTGATGGCAGCCAACGTCTTGTAAATAAATAAATAGTTTGTTACATCTGACTTCGATACAGTCTGCAATCTCGCCAATCTTCTGAAAACAAAGAAAAAATAATAATGAAAAGATGAACCATTTCCTATGCGATATAGCAATGCTTGGGTTGTTTGGTCGGGTTAGTACATCAAAATATCATATAAATGCTACCATTAGTACAAGAAAAGCGTATTTGTTAAATCTCGGCAAAACTAAGAAAGCAATAAAGAAAGTGATTTTCAATGCGATTTATACATTCTTGAGTTGTTTTGTTCGAATAACTGCATCATAAATGTCATATAAACCATCTGTAATAGAAAAGCGTATTTGACCTATCCATTTTTTGGTATCCATGTGAACAAGACGTATTAACCGATTCAAGTTAGAACTGTCCAACATAACGCTCATAAAAGAAAGCCATAAGTTTATGGAAATACAAGAACACGACTTCACATGGAAGAAAGAGCAAAAGCACAACTCAATTGGCCTAAGGATCTAAGCCTTGGTCAAAGGATTTTAGCATAGGAACAGGTAGCGAATCCTAAACAGATTTGTTTTTGTTAAACCCTATGCAGATCGTTTAAGAGGTACTACTTTTTTATGAGTACGACTTACCTGTTGTAAACTACGCGTAAGGTTATTTAACCAATGAGGGTTGAGTTGAGGAGGATGATACTGTCACTGGTGGAGGAAGAGGTGTTCAACAAGTTGGGGAGGAGGAGCAGGAGGAAAAACAGTCCCACTGTAATATAAAGAATGATGGTCAGGTTAGAAAGGTTGGGGAAACAGCCAACTGAAATGCAAACCATGCGAGAATAGAGTCGCTTCTTCTTTGGTTTTGTTTTGTATTACTTATATGATTTGCCCCGTAAATGTAATAATATGACAGGTAATGAATGCATTGGTGGATGAAGACATCAAAATTATATCAAAATTGAAATCTACAATAAAAAAAACGTGTAAATGATTCAGTTTCCAAACGCTTTATCAAATGGTCATCTAAAACAAATTCTATTTACGTTGTTTGTAAAGGATTGCAGTGAGAAGGGTTTCATGATGAAGGGTTTTATTTTCACAAATAAGTTCCTTAATCATTTACTTTAAATCGAAAGTGAAACAAGTTATTGCAGCTTAGATTAATCTCCCTCGATTCTGCTTCCTGGATCATAATCAGGACTCGGGCAAAAAGTGTATTAATGAAAGGTCGCAAGGCGGAACGAGCTATTCACGGGAATCGAGCCCACGACTGGAAGCCGACGCCCTATCCCTGGACCACTGTCCTCCACAATATGTAAAACAAAGAGTCAACGGTAGAAATCAATAATATCATGTTAATCAAATGGATCAAATTGTGACTTACAAAGAGCACCGAGTCCACCGAATCCAGATGAGGCACCACCTTGTGCTGGGAAAGGTACTGGAGCATAGCCGACTCCACCGAAGCCTCCACCGAAACCGCCTCCTAGACCGCCTCCAAGGCCGCCCCCTAGACCGCCTCCTACAGCACCGAAGCTTGGGCCGGCGCCGAAAGAAGCACCACCGAATCGACCGAATGAATCATCATCGTTAAAGTCATCAAAGTCGTTAAAGTTGTTGAAGTCTTGAGCGACGGCGAGGCCGATGATGGCGCAGAGAGCAATGGTGACGGCAGCGGAGATCTTCATTTTGTTTTCTGAAATTTGAAAAGATAACTATTCTTAATTTCTTTGACCTTTTGCCAACAGAAATGTGTGTCAATCAATTGGCTATGTGTTTGATCATCTGAACGCTTTAAGTTGATCCATCCATTTTAGTATTGGCTTTTTCTGATGAATTACATTGCTGGAAGGTTCCCAGTCTGCAATGCCCAATGTGCCTTCTTGTACTATTTGAAAGCATGAATACAGTTGAAACGTTTACAGCGGATATAAATAAATTAATTTTGGTGAGCTATACTATGTTTTTATCAACTTTATAAGTGAGTGTATGAAATAAATGTAAAGCCACCAAATGAAGTGTACTCTATAGAACATGTAAGGTCTTTAGTCGTTAAAACGTGTTTTATCATATTAGTTAGGTTTTACCTTTACTTTGTCTGTAATCATGTTTTTAACTACGAAGTAAACTTTTAATTTGCCTTGACAATATATATTTACAAGGAAGAGGTTCTACTTTCTATTATAACAAATGATAACAAAGCCGTCGAAGTCACAGAGCCTCAGGTTTTTATCCTGTGCCAAACAATTAAACGTTAAACGCTTCTTTATAAAATAATTTAAAAATTTTAAAAATTTAAAATTTTAGACAAGACGTTATATTTACAATTCGTTTAACTCTTTTCTAATTAACTTTACTTACATGTTTGTTCGACAACCTTGAGAGATGTGATGGTTTGACTGAGTATCCCACCCGTTTATATACCGGTTACCTATTAGCGCATGTTATAATTAAAGGACGCCTTCCGACCGCCGGCGGCCCACTCGGTTACATTAACCCTTTACCAAACGCCAAATTTTTGACTGTACCAAATTGAAAGAGTTTGCATACGACATTTTAGAACGAAAAATGGTCTTTTGATAGGGCAGGTAACAATGTTGGGAATGAGAAATTGCTTTGATAGGGCAGAAAATGTTATGGGAAAATTGCTCATTAATCCCACCATGTTTTCCCGAGTCGTCTGCAACAAAACGGTCAAATTTCGTTATTGTTTGGTAATGGCTCAAACAATACCCACTTCCTCCATATGGTACTTTTGCGATTGCACCAAATTGAAATGTAGATCAAACGACTTATACCACAAGAATCTTGTTTAAAGTATATTGGCGTGTCATTTAGCGTTCACAAAGGCAAATTTTATAATAAAGCGACAGCAGATAGAAGAGATTTCCGTTCGGTTTTCTCTAAAATTTGAAGAAAATTTGTAATTTTGGTTCAAATAAAATGAAAAGTATTTAAATTAATTTCTTCATGTTGGGTATTTAGGCTGGTCATTAGTGAAAGAAAATACAGACAGAAAAAAATCGAGCATGTAAACAAACTACATGTACTTTTCTTTTAATTCTAAGATTGCCACATTACCATAATGCCAATAATAAGAAGCATTTTCTCCTTGTACCATAATGGCTTATTAACCCTTCCCCAAATAACAAAATTTCGACTGTCCCAAATTGAAAGAGTTTGCAGACGACATTTCAAAATGTGATGAAATTGAACAATATTCTTCAGAAAGAACAGAAAACCTTGTGGGGAAAGGAAAAATTGCTCGTTACGAGCAGAAATAAGTCACGAGCAGAAAGTCTTGTGGGAAAAGGAAAAATTGCTCGTTACGAGCAATTTTTCCTTTTCCCACAATGTTTCCTAAAGTCGTCTGCAACAAAGTCGTCAAATGTGGTTATTGTTTGGGAAAGGGTTAAGTGTTCTGATGTAGTAGTGTTCAGGCTCCACTTTTTGCAGCACTTCGTTAATAAGAATAAATCATTTTGATAATCATTAGATGTAAGTTTTGTGTAACCACAAAGTTGATATTTCTTTTCTTTAGACAAACTGTTTTCCAAAGTTAACATTTAACCACAAAGTTGATATTTCTTTTCTTTAGACAAACTGTTTTCCAAAGTTAACATTTAACCACACAGTTGATATTTCTTTTCTTTAGACAAACTGTTTTCCAAAGTTAACATTTAACCACAAAGTTGATTTTTCTTTTCTTTAGACAAACTGTTTTCCAAAGTTAACATTTAACCACAAAGTTGATATTTCTTTTCTTTAAACAAACTGTATCCCAAAGTTAACATTTAACCACAAAGTTGATATTTCTTTTCTTTAGACAAACTGTTTTCCAAAGTTAACATTTAACCACAAAGTTGATATTTCTTTTCCTTAGACAAACTGTTTTCCAAAGTTAACATTTAACCACAAAGTTGATATTTCTTTTCTTTAGACAAACTGTTTTCCAAAGTTAACATTTAACCACAAAGTTGATATTTCTTTTCTTTAGACAAACTGTTTTCCAAAGTTAACATGTTACTTATGCAGGGCTTTTTATCTTTCATTGGGAAGAGGCCCAAGTCTTTTGAATTTGGGAAAATTTATCGCTGAAATTGCTGAATTGGGAAGCCTAAAAGCTGGTATGACTTCGAGTTTTGGGGAAAACTGCATGATTTTAAAGAAATTTCCAATTGGGAAGGTGGCTTTTTATGGGGGTATGTTATATAACGCAAAAAAGCCCTGTAACGGGGAACGATCTTTAAAGCAAGCGATATTTGAATTCACTATGATCGAATGATTAAATGTATTAGTGTGTCATCATGATCAAATTCTATTTTCGTCATATTGATTAAAATGTTTGTATTTATAACTTTAAATGACTTAACGAATGTTTTGCTGCAATTGTTTTAGGTACAGCGATGTGAAGATTTTTTGAATTAGAATTATCATTGTGAACGTCTTTAAACACACACATACCTTTTTGACGCTTTCTCCTTACGACACACTTGTTTTTTCTAAAACCACATGCAAACCCTTTGTCTGATCCTGGTATTTTGCATCAGACGATAGTAATGACCAGAATCGAAGTGACACAGAATATAACAGTAAATTGAATAAATATTACAATGACAACATCAATCGTCATAAAAAAAGGAGAAATTGAACATATGAAACACATATCTTTATAACAAGTGTCTCAACTCATTTCCCTATTATATGTGGAAATTTGAAACTTCATAAATTCGTAATTTGTGAATTCGAACCAAACCAAATTTCAAAGTCAGCCAGTCGTGTGTTCGACTTGAAATGCAAGGGTCAAGGGTCCGAATCCGGTTGAGTCAATATCCTTTCTGAAGTTTAATTAAGTCAAGACAACATAACTTATTAGTTTCTCACACGAATGAATTATATCCATGTGGGAAATCAGCCAGCAGCTATGATATGAAAGTATAGTGGTTAGAATGTCAGGATCACGGAAATATAGGCTAAGTGATGTGATATGACTGAAATAATGTTGAGAAAAAAGTAAAACCCAAATACAAAACACTGATCAAACAAAGTAAGAGCCATAGCCGAGGAACAGTTCTAAAGTACGCATGCTATCGGTGCTTTGTGTGATTTCAAGTAAAAAGCATTTCCACAATCAATTATCTCTTTTGTCACAGTGTTTAATTGAGTATTTTGCAGAAGATGTGACAACATGAACTATGGTGGATAAAGGGCTAACAATATGAACTCATCGGGTTTGTTGAATGACACAATACCTCTGTCATAATAAGGTTTAGTTTAACTTATTTGTTGATTTTATATCGATTATAAAATTACAACTTAGAGTAATTGCTTTCGATTTGGCTTCCTAAATATATGTACACAATCAGTACTGGTGCCAAGTTTGGATTAGCGAAACGTCGCAAGGGGAATCTCGTTACTCACGGAATTCGAACCCATGATACTTGTTTTATGGTGTTTAATCGCGTCAATATTACTTCAGTTTTGTTGCGTTGCCCGGTTCGAAATTATGATGAGAGGCTGGTCAGTGTGGGAATAACCAAATGCGTTTCGTAAGAAAACCAGAAGACGTTTTCTCAAGAAAACTTCAGGTCCGGGATCTGAACCTGCACGAACAGGGGCCATGTTATGTCAGGTAGATCACTCTTACTACTAGGCCAAGGTGACCCCTGGCTTTGTGACTGGTTTGAAGTAAGGAAAACATAAATTATATTCAAAAGCTTTGGTAGAAAATATGATAAACGACTCCAATTTTGTCGTCTTAGATTTTCATTTGAATAACGTGCTTTTCTTAAAAGGTACATCCAAGATCCTTTTCTTACCATATTTTGTAGTTGTATCACCAAGTGAGATATTCCCATCGATATTCATTAAATCTGCCTCATTTTCAGGATCAAACCCACCACCTTCTACAAACAAGGCGCATACTTTAACCCTACACCAATTACTGCAGAATTTTATAGAAACTATGGCAAATGCGGTAAATGGTGTATAGGGTTAAAGCCTGCGCCTCGTTTGTAGAAGGTGGTGGGTTTGATGGCCTCCTCGTCGAATGTGAACAAAGAGGTATTGATCCGTGCAGAAAATGTATAAATGGAACCATTTATTTAATCCGAAACTGAAAATATATTAAATGGAAGGAATCCTTACTAGACAAATTCGACGATACCGAATATTTCCGAATACAGCCACCATTTCTGAATATATCACCATTCGGAACACCTCGGCCATTTCTTAAAAAATATCTACCGACTTGTGCCGGAGATTGCCGACTCGATACGATTGATAAATCAGCTATCGCAAGGATACAATGGACGTGATAAATAGAGAATAGATGGTTGGTGTCGTGAATCAGAAATGTTATCGGGCAAGACTTAGAAATATCATCCGGTGAGCCGAAAAAAAATTAAATTTTTCCATTCAAAGACACTAACGTTCTATTCTATCTACCCTGTTACATTTATTATGTATTCTTTCAAACAAGCAAGATGTAAATAAAACACGTGAAAAATGAAAAAAAAAGTAGAGAATAATGAAAACATGACGTTATGACGTTTTTAGGCTGTCAATAGGTGTGTTCAAATGCCTTTGCTTGACTTGACGAAACGATACATAAGTAACAAAAGATTCAATAACTTTCCTGAATGTATCAAAGATTCAAAGATCACAACAAATACATCAACCCTGTAACGTAACAGGTAACTAATGTAAACGCGCGGAAAATTATCAGTTGGTAATGGAAAACCGACTTCATGACAGTCAGGATCCGATTGTATAAATTTTGGTTAATTATACATACAATTGGATGCAGGAAGATGATTGACAAAGATATTGTGTGTTTTTAGGTTTTTAGCTGTAGTCAAGTGACGTTTGTAACGGTGTTTTCACTGTTCAGCATATACCTTAGAAATGATTTGTAGTTACAACCTTCGTATAGCTAAATAAAGATTAGAATGAATCTCATGTGCAAACCGGACTTATCCATTCTCCTTGTAAATGAATATGAATAGATGCAAACGCTTAAACTCACACACGTATATGGAATACCTTATCAGTATTTCATACAGGCAAGAAGAGAAGTCATAACCTCAAAGTGGGTATGACATTAATGCAACCCATTACCAAACAAGGACGACATTTGGCCAGGTTGTTGAAGACGACTCTGGAAAACGCTCAATGAGTATTTCTCCTTTTCCCATAATATTTTCTGTTCTATCAGAAGATTATTTTTCAATTTCATCACATTTTGAAATGTCTGCAAACTCTTTCAATTCGGGACAGTCGAAAAGTTGGCGTTTGGTAAAGGGTTAACCTCTTCCTTGGAATGGTACACTGTAAGGTATTTGAAGCAATGCAATTTTGATTGCACAGATCAACACATACTAGGTCTCAACAATAACTGTAGGTCAGCCGAATAAGATAGCTTGAATGACGCTCTACTGACTTGTATGGTGGAACCACATTTGTTGCTGCTTTTGCTGGATTCAGAATACTTGGTACCCGTCTTGGAAAGTTTGGAATACAGAAGCTCGTGGGGGGCGGGGGCGGGGGGCTTCTATTTGCACAAAAGAACCATTTTCTGTCTCAAGTGTCGGAACTCTTAAAATGTACTAGTTAATATTGTGCTGCAATAACATGCTACGAAAGGAAGCAAATTCGTATTTTTGTGCAGAAGAAAACGACGATATTCAGTGTTTTGATAGGTGAAGAGGGACAAGGAAGAGGGGCACTTGTTGGTTTCAATTAGGTCAGCTCGTGTTGTCAATGGAATTGATAGTCGTTTTATACTCTGCTAAGATATTACAGACATACGACTCACTTTGACTTGTATCTTTAAGCACTGTCTGCTCTCATACACTTTTCTCTGCAAATGTTGCTAAAACTATACCAGATGGCTTCAAAACAATCCCAAAAGATATGGTGTCTTTGGAACAAGCACGGTACAATGTGTTTGATGAATTTCAATTGTGCAGCTATGTGAGTTAAAGGCTCATAGGAAGATCTTTGCCGTATCAATTTACAAATAAATGTGCATGGAAAAATAAATGCAGTTGCAAAACTGTATAATAATGCCATCAGAATAACTATTTGCACTGAAACGATGGACGGTATCTTAACCCTTTCCCAAACAACAAATTTTTGACTGTCCCAAATTGAAAGAGTTTGCAGAGGACATTTCAAAATGTGATGAAATTGGAAAATAATCTCCTGATAGGGCAGAAAATATTGTGGGGAAAGGAAAAATTGCTCGTTACGAGCAATTTCTCCTTTTCCCACAATAATTTCTAAAATCGTCTGCAACATTTCAAGGGTAATCCAGAAAACTAATCTCATTGAACGCAAGATCAATCGAATCGCACATCAAAGTGCAGTTTATCTTATACGAACTCATTTTGAGAAAGGTAAATACTTCTTTCTCTCGACGATATTGGGTATAAACCATTGGGCCAAAATATGAATTGCTCACACTATGAGAACCTTTTTTTTTGTCGCAGCGATTTCAAAAGTCGACCGTAGCAGATGCAGCGAAATGGGGTACATTTTAGTTAGGAGGTAAATTAGAACTATAAAGGGGGGGGGAGTCAACTACTATTTAGATAAGGTACATGTATAGCGTAACATTTGGTGCACACATTATAAAATTGAGAGAACCTTCGCAGTGTTGTAGAAGAAATTCGTTTTTATACTTATTTAGACATTTAGACTTATTTTAGTAACGTTCAGTGAAAGCCAGCTTTTGTCGCAGAGAGGGTGTGGTCTTGCCGTTGAAGGGTCTTTTTGCTCGTTTATTTTCAATCTTATGCCCCACCGCTTTATCATTGTGTAACAGACTTGTCTACCTACGATAACTTCTTCATCTATTTCTATTTTCTGATGTTGGATAACTATCATTTTCATTTGCACGAAATAACTGAAATAAAAGCCCATACAACTACATTTCTTCGGAAAAACTCTTCCTATTTTAAATAATGAGTATGAAACTTCTGTACTTGCAATACTTATCACCTGAGCAGAGTCGAATCCCAGTTATTTAAACGCATGTTGTCCGAAGCCCTTTACATGCACTTGTCTTAGGCGTAAAAGGATTGTTTCTTGCACCAGCTTAACCCTTTACCAAACACCAAATTTTCGACTGTCTCAAATTGAAGAAGTTTGTAGACAACAATTATTAATAGGATAAAATTGGAAAATAATATTCTAATAGGACAGAAAACATTGTAGGAAAAGGTGACATTGCTACCAAATGAATAAATTTCGTTATTGTTTTGAAATAGGTTAAAGCTGTGCATTGCAAAAAACAACTGAAACACTGTTCGTGTGATGTTTTAAGTAATAAACCCAATGCAGCATAATTAATAGAGACGTCTTTTCGTGTTGCAAAATTACATGGCAACGATACAACAATTATGAGCAAGTTTGGATTATTTCCTTTTAAAGCTGTCGATGAAAATTATACATTCGAAAAGTTTTTGCTACACCGAGGGGGACAAAGGGACAAAGGGAAACTCACTAAAAGTAAATAAGGACAAATCCATTTTTCTTTTATTTTCATATAAGTTTATTTCGTAAAATTCAATCATCAACAAATAACACAGTATCGCCCGGTTTGTTAACGTTGTTTCCACACTATTTGTGGAATACGCTGTTGAAATAGATCTTGAAAAACGCCAGCGTCAAGCTAATAAATAATTGTTTGGTATCTGTATACAGTCCATTCATCTCACCAATGCTCTGAAAGAGAAAAACAAAGTTGTTAGTTTTCAAACATCACAATTCTGATGAAAAAAAATATGATACATTTTATTAGGCCTACAGTCAACGGGACGTTTACGCAGCTGTTAGTATTCATCACTTTTAATAATGTTGTTATAAAAAAGATCGGTAACGAAGCTACATAAATACATTCATTTACGTCTCTAACGCTGGATCTACTTTTTGTTTAACTAAATTTTTTGTTGGCACTTATCAATTCAATTCAAACAACTTTTATTCGCTCACGTCTGAATTTATCAGACATATGAGTATAGTAATACAATGATATTACATTCATTCGCATAGTGACCCGAACACAGAACTACTTTCATCGCCATCATAATATTTGCTACCGAAATTCATGGTGGGCCCAATAAAAAAGTAAGAACAATAAGACAAATGAAAGAAAATCGTTGAGAATCGTCTAGTCAGACGGACAAAATCTAATATTTATTTCTAAAAAAAAACATCATTTCATAGCTATACATAAATCTCCTGGTACAGCGGCATACTGGTAAGTCTAAATAGGACTACTTTTCAAACCCTTAGAATTCTAGGTAATTTACTAAAAATAGTTTTTTGTTTCGTCTGTTATCCAAAACCTTTAATATCTGCTTAATTTTGATAAGTAAAGATAGCCTACTCAGCGAAGCAAACATGTAGATCACAGGCCAACCGCCAATTTACTTTAAGGCTGGCCTGGATCTTAACTATTTGCACGAAGTCTGTTTCAACCCTATAAAGGTTAAACGATAAAGACTTACCTCTATAGGTAGTGAATCCAAAACAGATTTGTTTTTGTTAAACCCTATGCAGATCGTTTAAGAGGGACTACTTTTTTATGAGTACGACTTACCTGTTGTAGACTACGCGTAAGGTTATTTAACCAATGAGGGTTGAGTTGAGGAGGATGATACTGTCACTGTTGGAGGAAGAGGTGTTCAACAAGTTGGGGAGGAGGAGCAGGAGGAAAAATAGTCCCACTGAAATATAGAAAGTAAATGCTGGTTTGATCATCAATCACACTAGAATCAGGAGAAAGCAAAAATGAAAGGATGAAAAACCGACAATACTGTACTAAATACAATACACATCATATTTCGGATTGCTTTTTCCTAAATGGAACATGGATACATGTCGACACAAAAATGCTTTCATGTTTTGCAATACCAACCCATACAACCAACCAATAACTCGCGATTTTGGTTACTGTCCGCATAGCTTTTTTTTGTATTTGTTGTCCAGACGAAACGTATCAGGGAATTGAATGTTATGCAGAAATTCGTATTTTTTCTATAAATATACAAATTGTCATCTTTTGAGTCTTAGTCGGTATTCTAATCAGTCTTGTCTTATTAAGTATTATATAAATGAAAGTTTTGCAGAATATCATGTACAGATTGTTATCGTCTTTCCGAGTGTTCTCGTTATCAAATTAATAACGGCCTTTCGGGCAATGTAGGGTTCTAAGTTCGAGTCCTGATGTTAGATATGAGATCAAATTGTTGACTTACAAAGAGCGCCGAGTCCACCGAATCCAGATGAGGCGCCACCTTGTGCTGGGAAAGGTACTGGAGCATAGCCAACTCCACCGAAACCACCACCGAAACCGCCTCCTAGACCGCCTCCAAGGCCGCCCCCTAGACCGCCTCCTACAGCACCGAAGCTTGGGCCGGCGCCGAAAGAAGCACCACCGAATCGGCCGAATGAATCATCATCGTTAAAGTCATCAAAGTCGTTGAAGTTGTTGAAGTCTTGAGCGACAGCAAGGCCGATAATGGCGCAGAGAGCAATGGTAACGGCAGCGGAGATCTTCATGTTTTTCTGAAATTTGAAGGAAAGAAATGTGAATAAAGGACTATTTCGATTATATGGGTTATAATCAAATGAAATGGAGGGTATAGCTGTAACTCAGCTAGCTAATCATGATTTGTACTAAATTTCGATATTATGACTTAGTATATTTTCGGCAATAAAATATGTTTAAAGGTAATCAATTGAGGAAAAGAGTGAAACCTATTTGATTTTAGTTTTAGACAGCTTTTTCAATCAATAGTGTATCTTTTTCCCCATTGTAAATCTTTTTTTTTACAACTTTGTTATGAAATAAATGGTACATGAAAAGTGTGGATTGAATGACTTATATACCTTATGAATATGAAAATTCAAGAAAAAACCTATTAAACGATTTCATCTTTTTTAATTATGACTTTATAAATTTGCTCTCAAATAGATATTTCAAGAAACTTTACTTACATGTTTGTTCGACAACCTTGAGAGATGTGATGGTTTGACTAAGTATCCTACCCGCTTATATACCAGATACCTGTTAGCGCATGTAATACTCGATCCCTTCCCTCTTTTGATGTCTCGAACGATATTAAAACCATACACCTAGGTGAATGGAATGTAAATATAGATATATAAACAATCATTCATGATTGATTAATGAACATTGATTTACCACATTGAAACGAAGAATGTTTAAACAAAAAGTTATCAAAATCTCTTTTTGTCATATTTCTTTTTTTCATAGCCATACAGCGTAGATGCTCATAAAGTCGTATTTTACTCGGACAAGGGTTAAGGTAGACCTTCCGATAGCCGACGGGTGACTTGGTAACCTTAACGGATGTCAATCGTAACATTACGCCGCGTTGGACAAAGCCGGAAGTTCGACAGGCGGATGTCACGTGGGAAGTCTCATTCCCAGACAGACGTTCCGAACCAGCATGTACGTACCTATTCGGAACTCTTCGGCAAACTCCGGTATGCCGAAAGCACCGAATGATGCAGTGTGTGGAATCTTTACATGGGGTTGGCGCTAGATACAATTTAACGCAAGTAGATCAGTTTGAGATAAAAAATGAATTACACGGAACAGGGGACTTGTCGTAAAAGGTATTTTCTGTATTCAGTTTAAATAGAAACACTAGATACAACAGTGCAAGTACACACACACACGTTTGAGCTAAAAAAGGGAATATGAGGTACAGGGGACTTGTCATGAATTGTAAATTGTTTGAAAAAGTATACTTAACCTTTACTTTTACATACTATTAGGTTCGACAATTAATGTTATTTGTGAATATATCAACACAGCAGCATTGACGTTTTTCAGTCAAATTGAAGTGTCATTTTCAAATGATTGAGGAAGACCCGTAACTTATCTGACCACAAGGGCTGGTCAAGCTGGATGGAACACTGGTATGCTGTTAGGCAGCCCGGAGACTATCTATCATTAGGATACAAATAAATCACTTTAGTAAATTGAAGTCACAGAGTTTTCATGCAACTGTGCTAGAATGCGTTAAATATGTACCTATAGTTTACACCGATTGTAATGCAAGCTTGAAGCTTATTAAAATCACTCTCGATGACTGCTTCCTGCATACTATACCAATACTCTCACCGATTTGTGTGGGTTGGTCCCGGACATGTTCACCTCACCTAATGGAGGTTTGAATCTGGTACCCTCGGTACAAGAGGCCGACACTTGTTACATTTTTGTCTGTGGTTTCACATCGCGTCAATAGTTTACAAGTTCTTTATTGATTCCTAACAGAACGACGAGAAAGTCGTAATAATCCAAAAGGACTATCTCACAAATAGTTTACTTTTTAAAATCAATTGTCTTCTATTGTTTAAACGACAAGGAAGATTATACAGTAACATCAGACTAAATTATTTACAGCTTCTCAACCCAACATATATCTGTACAAGATCATTACACATGTTCAACGTTTGTTACTCCCTGGGCACAAATATCCGTGTAGGGATTCGAACCCGCTGATTGGGTCAACCAGCCTACTTCACTCAAAACCCTTGTTTCCTCGTCTCTCTTAACAAAGATGTAGAATATCATAAACTTGCAAGTAGCAAATACACAATAAGATTTTATATAAATTTATTGAGAATTTGGGGGAAGATATTAGTTTTCATTTTCATTGAATTTCTGAAATAAAGGTGAAGATAATTGCCTTTAGCGCATACAGGGCTCTACCCCACAAGCCGGTAAAACATGTACCTTCTTTCTTGCCCAGCTTCTCCAAAAGTCGTAAAGGACTAGTGAAATTTCCATGCAACCATTATACGGACAAGTTTAGAAAAAACGTTGGCATTTATGAACAAGTAAATCAAAATCCTATTTTGCTATCCCTGTATCATAGATATATCTTTTTTTCTCGTTTTTGATGTTGTCGTATGCCGTTGCTTTCAATGTTAACCTTACATTAACTTCTATATATCGGAATAGGTTAATCCTTTCCCAAACAATAACAACATTTGACCACTTTTTTGCAGACGTCTTTAGAAAACATTGTGGGAAAAGGATAAATTGCTCATGACAAGCAATTTCTCCTTAGCCACAATGTTTTCTGCCCTATCAGAAGATTATATTCCAATTTCATCACATTTTGAAATGTCGTCTGCAAACTCTTTCAATTTGGAACAGTCGAAAATTTGTTGTTTGGGAAAAGGTTAAGCTAAACTGAAAACGAATATGCTGGATAATTCATCTAGATCTTACATTTAGTTTTAAAGATGATTTGTTCATCAGTGTTCTTTCTCATACCTTCACAAATATTTTAATACCTCACTGTGAGACGTCAAATGGGCCAAAATACCATGACTTTCCTTAGTCTGCTAGTTATCTTGTTTACTTGTTCATTGTTGAGAATGTTATGGAAGATTATCAATTTAGATTTTGAAGGTCCTGCGTGGCTCAGTGGTTAAGGTGGTTAATCCCCACCGAGGCCATTTAGTTTCGTGGGAGTGGCCTTTGGCAAGTCACTTCAGAGCCCTAGCCTAGTACTGGTGTATCCAGGAAAGCCATTTCAGAACTGAACAATGTAGAAACGGCCCTGACGAAGGGACCCATATGGCACCTGTGTCGGGTAATGACTCTAAACTAAACTAAGTCCTTACTATCATAATTATCATCACTATTATTATTACAAGTACATTTATTGAAATAAAACGCTGCTCAAGATCGGTACCTATTCGATGCCCGGAACGTGCACTTCATGTATTTATCAACCAAAGCTGAACAATCTTGGCCGATTTCTACAAGCATCTCTCCAATGGCCTTTCCTAACAAGCGTCGCTGAAATATTGTCATTACGTTTGGAAAAGAAGTCGTTCGAAGCAGATTGATTATCGGCAATTCATTTATTAAATGAGGATCTATTTCGCGTCAACGCTATTTCCTTTATGTTGCGATGCCCGATGATGGAGCAAGCCCGTTTTAATAAACAGTTTACGTTTAAGATTTGCGTAAGTCTAAAACAACAAGTCCTTTTATTTCAATATTTGGCAAAACAATATTGCAAAGTAACACATCATTGGAATCGTCTCTCTGAGACGCTTCCAATGACGTGTCACATTACAATATTGTACTTTCATTGAATATATTATCCATGTTAATCAATTATGACTTACGCAAACGTTTTCCGTAAGTTGTTTAGTAAAACCGGCCCCTGTACTCTAACCACTAGGCCACGGAGGCCGAACTTTACAATGATCAGCAACAGTGAATGTGCTTTAACCCTTAGAATGCTTAGTAATTTACTAAAAATATATTTGTGTGTCGACTGCTTTCCAAAATCTGAAATATTTGCTTATTTTTGATGAAGAAAAATACCCAGAGAAGCAAACAGGTTAGATCACAGGTCAGCCGCCAATTTACTTGGCGTCTGGCCTGGATCTTACTTTGCATAAACATGAAGTCGGTTCCAGCACTATAAGGGTAAAATAAGATTTTTACATTTTGTCAGTTTTTTATAGCTTTCCTTGATTCACAAGTAGTAGGCTAGGACTCTAAAGTGTCATGCAAAAGGACATTCCCAAGAAACCAGAGGCGTCGGTAGGAATGGAACCATTGGCCCTTGGACTCTAAGTCTGCCGCTTAACCGCTTGGCCATGAAAGTCCGTTATAACTGTGTTAATTAACCCCTAGAATGCTGGCTAATTTACTTAAAATAGCTTTTTGTCCCGTCTGCTTTTAAACATCTTAAATATCTGCTTAATTCTGGCGAGGAAAGATACTCACAACAGCAAACAGGTTAGATCACAGGCCAGCCGCCAATTTACTTGGCAGTTGGTCAGGATCCAACCTGTTCAGGATCCAACCTGTTTGCTTAAGCATGAAGTCGGTTAAAGCAATATAAGGGTTGAATAAGGAGTGACAACATTTTATCAGTTATAACACAGCTTTTCTGGATTCACTGTGCTGGGCTGTGACTCTAAAGCCTCTTGCAAAAGGACTCTCCCAAGAGGCCAGAGGTATCGGTAGGAATCAAACACCCGGGTACCGTTTTACTAAACAGTTTACGCTTAAGATTTGCGTAAGTCTAAAACAACAATTCCTCTTATTTCAATATTGGACGAAGCAATATTGCAAAGTGACACATCATTGGAATCGTCTCTCCGAGACGCTTCCAATGAAGTGCCACATTGCAACATTGTACTTTCATTGAAGATACTATCCATGTTTATCAATTATGACTTACGCAAACATTTTCCGTAAGTTATTTAGTAAAACAGGCCCCCGGACCTCGAGTGTTTAAGTCTACCACTTAACCACTGGGCCATGAATGCCCATTATAACTGTGTCAAATATAGTCTGGGGTTCTGACCAAGTGATGGGAATACGCACAGACCAGGGTCCAAGGCTATGTTAATTAAGGGAGGCCGTATAAAGTAATAGTAGTCACGACCAAATATATTTCCAAAAAACTCTCTTGTCCGAGGCGAAATAAGCCACAAAAAGTAATTTTGCCATATTAGTTTCAAGAGCAAAAAAACAAATGGACAAAAATATTCATTTCGTTTGTTTTTTTAATGTTCTTTTTTTTTTCAATAACATTCTTTAATATGTTCATAATCATGTAATAAGCTAGTTTAATATATAAAATGTGTATTAAAATGATATGACGTTGGATATGCTTACATGAATATAATACAATGACCCATACTGTACATTTTATGAACAAATATCATATATACTATTGTTTCACACTCATTTCCATGCTTAACCCTTAGCATGCTGGGTAATTTTCTAAAAAAATATTGTGTCATTATCAAATATCTGCTTAATTTTGATAAGGAAAGATACTCAGAGTAGCAAACAGGTAAGACCGCAGGCCAGCTGCTATTTATTTGGCGGCTGGCCTGGATCTAACCTATTTGCATAAGCATGATGAAGTCGATTCCAGCTTTCTCTCGAAGTTTTAAGAGTAAAACTTAAGAAATTCATTCACTTCTGTGAAGGTCGTGCTACAGTATTGCGCTTATACTTCATTATGAACAGGCAAGAAATGTTCATTTGACATCTTGGTACCGTTTTACTAAACAGTTTACGCTTAAGATTTGCATAAGTCTAAACCAACAATTTCTCTTATTTCAAAATTGGGTGAAGCAATATTGCAAAGTAACACATCATTGGAATCGTCTCCCCTCCGAGACGATTCCAATGACGTGCCACATTGAAATAGTGTAGTTTCATTGAAAATACTATCCAATTGTATTAGTTATGACTTACGCAAATATTTTCCTTAAGTTGTTTAGTAAAACGGTACCCTGTGTAGTGAAGCCTCAGATCAGACCTTAGAATTTACACAGACTGATCTCGGACATTTCCTTCTCCTGAGTATATATTTACATGCAAGCTTCTGTCAGTATTTCTCTTTAAAGATCTTCACATTAAAGCATTTTCATATATGCATTTTCTTCTTTGATTTGTGGTTCCAACAGAAAGGAAGGACTTAACTTTTAAATATAAAAAAATAATGAAATAAAATCAGGTTTTAGGCCTTTTTTTTACAAATTCGTTTTAGATATCTGTAAATGACTTCTTGTGTAATCTACCAAACGTTTAGAAAAAGTTTCTTGCATTTAGACACCCTACAGTGAAAAAGTTATCTTAAGCATTTTCATGTTTGCATCTCAACACCCTTACAGTGCTGGAACTGATTTCATGCTTAAGCAAACAGGTTAGATCAAGGTCATCCACAATGTAAATTGGTGGCTTGTCTGTGATCTGACCTGTTTGCTACTCGGAGAATCATTCCTCATCAAAATTAAGTAGATAAATAAAGTTGAGGAAAGCAGACGACAAAAAAATCTATTTTTAGAAAATTTCCCAGCATTCTATGGGTCAAAACATCCCCCTGTCTAGTGAGATTGAAACCTGACAATAAAAAATATTATGAGAAGGTACTTTTTCTAATGAAATTCAGTAGAAACCATGGTGACAAAAGGGTGAATTACTCATTAGGAGCAATTTATCCTTTTGTCACATTGGTTTCTACTGTCTCCTTTAAGGCAATAAGAAGGAAGTATCATGGAGAAAAGGGGTTAGCTAAGACATACTTTCATAAAGCAATGGTTGGTGCAATGTCTTGGTTCTTTCACTAAGACGACAATTTTATAACATATCAATTGCACTTAGCCTCCACTTTGATAATTTGTGAACAGAATTTATGTAATTGCGAAATGAGCGAAAATGAATATAAACTCTAGGTTTAACTGAAATGAAATGTGCTTCTGAACATTACAAATTACTCTGAATGAGCATTTTATCGTTTTTGTCATGATGATTTCACCAAATATCACACAGAAAATAATTTTCTAAAATGAAGTTTTCGTTATTTTCTGTTGCTTTCAATTTGGAACAGTCACAAATTCCAAATTGGAGTAGTTAAGTTAATGAAGTGAACATTTGTTATGTGATTTGGCATGGGGGCATTACATTTTTGAATGTCTCTAACTTATATTTCTGGATGCATAGGGAAAGCTTTATGTACATAAAGCAAATCTATGAATAATAAAGTTTGGACTCCCAAAACCCCAATTTCAAGCATCCACCCTTCATCAAACAATCCCTGGCTTTAAAAGTTCTGCTACAGGTAATATTTAAAATAATTTTTCTAAATAAGTAAAAATTGCTAAAACAAGCACTGACTGAGTGTTCCATGCAAGACTTTATATAGAAAGTGCTTCACTTTTGTGAAGCTTTTTCTATAGCCTTGCATTGTACCACTTCTCCTCCTTTGTTAAATAATACTCAAATTAAATTGAAACCAAATATACCATGTATCATTAGACACTTTAATCAACCCAAATTAAAAATATTGTTTGGAAAGGAATTATCAATAAATTACTCATACATTCTGATCAAATGTTAGATATGAAACAAATATAAGCTCCTTTCCTCAACTTCTGTGAATGGTAAGCTATTTAATGCATTATGGGTAAACCATGTCTTTGTTTCTGTGTACCATATATACATTATTTAAAACATTTCAAAACAAAATGAAATGCATACTCTATTTGAAAACATCTACTTACAGAAATGGACTGATATGAATAACAGAATGTGTGAAATAAAGCTATGCTGTATTACTTCCAAGTCTTTTGATATCATTTTCCACTTTTGAAGTGTTTGCTTTGATGCATTCACCAAGGAATATGTGTACTGAGTGAATGTTATAAACATCAAGCAAAACATGAAAAATCTCATCCCTGAAAGTATTTATATCACCCAGATATATCTTTCTTGATATGTCATACAAGGACATCCAAAGATACTGCCTTGAGGTGAAATTCATTTACCTCCCTTTGAAATTACATGATATGCTGCTATCAAAACATGGAATGACAATAATAAATGTAATTAAACACAATCTATGAAAAATAATCTTTCTCCATATATACTAACTTTTAAGCCTTAGAATGTTGAGTAATTTTCAATACATAGATTTTTGAGTCATCTGTTTTCCAAAACGTTAAATATCTGCTAAATTTTAATGAAGAAAGACACTCAGAGTAGCCAACAGGTTAGATCAGAGCCCCGCGACGATTTACTTGGCAGATATGGAAAAAGGAGAAATACCCAATAATTGAAATTGAGGGTTTATTAACTGAGCATATATGGAGAATGCCTTGATGTATATTTTATGTATTGTGCTAAAAAAACGAATGCTAAAATGGTCTCAGAACAACAAATATGGAATGGCTCTAAAAGTGAAAAAGTATTATGTACATGTTCTTTGTATATATACAAATAATACCAGAATTTGACATGATATAAAAACATATTCACAACTCTTTCTTTGCATGCGATATGTAACAACATAGTAGCATATGATACGACATGATGTAAGGTATACAAAAAACAAGGATTCATTTCAACATGATTGAAAACCTTTCATAGTTAAGTTAAAAAACCCATGATGTAGATATTTCCTAGAATGATGTCCGCTAATTGCACTTGTTATTTGAATATTGATTATGTGTTGTTGTTTGCTAAATTACTAATATAAACTAAATTTAGGTTACAGCAGGGCTAAAGTCCCAAATTAAACCATAACCCTAACTCAGATTTTGAGCCTGGTCCAAATTAAAAGCAGAAGCAGACGACAATTATGAACTATGTAACATAATGCTTTTTTTTGGTAATCTAGATGTAGAAACTATTGCGACAAAAAGAGAAATTGCTTGTCACAAGCCATTTCTCCTTTTGTCACAATGGTTTCTAAAGTCGTCTGCAGCAGATATGGAAAAAGACTGGTCCAAATTGAAAGCACCAACAGACGATAATGAAGAAAGGAAAAATACACTTTTTTCTTAGTTTTATGTAGAATTTATTGCTACAAAAGGAGAATTTGCTTGAAACAAACATTTTCTCCTTTTGTCACAACATTTTCTAATGCCTTCTGCAGGAGAAATCATATAGACTGAGGTATTATGGAGTAATGGGTTAACCTAATAAGGAGAGCTTTTACTACACATAATGAACCCATTGACAATCAATACCAAATGCAGAATTTCAATTGAAAATAATTTACCGTAATAATTATGTGTATATTTTCAATTCTGCACCAAACTTAAGTAATCTGTTTATAAACCTATCTAGTTTCTGATTGGTCAGTGTATGCCCTAGCAATATATTGACCAATCATAAAACAAGTCCGAGTTATTCCTTTTGATCTTAAATCGTAAAACGTTTAATTAATGATATAAGGCCATGTCTTGATTTATATATATATTTACATTCACGAGACTAAAGTGGAGAAAATTCTATTTCTATCAGCCCTAAATTCCCCCTCTACATAATTCTAGTAGATCTACATTATAAAAGAAAATAAGATATACCCATTTATTATTATAAAAAAATAGACTACACTCTTTTTTCCTTGCATATTAATATCACAAAATAGGTTAAAATATCATACTTTGATTCCAAATGCTACAAAAACTCAAAAATCTAATTTAAATGAGATTTTACACTTTAAAGTTATAAAATGTGTTAATTTACCAAGTGTTGTTCAGACTCTTCTACTACAAAACCAAATTATTTTCTTTTAAGTAACTCTTAACATTTCTTGTCATTTTGTAATTCTTTACAGCTCTGTTTTTCAAATACTTTGCACAGAACAATAGAATATAATATCATTATATCGATTAAGGAGATTTTCCTCTAGATGTTTGAATGATGTAGGGAAAATGAGAAATTGGTAAAGAAGGCATTACGCCATATTTTCTCGAAGCCAGGACCCCCGAGTTCTAAGTCCGCCACAGGGCCACACAGGACCACTTGCGACTTGATGGACGACACCTCCATAGGGATTCATAAAGACATGAAACGGTTAGAGCTACGAAAGACCTCTCCCATCTGGAATTTTGTTCTAGCCTTCACCCCATAAAATTTTGAGATAATCTCAATATGAATCTAGACGTTCTGCAGATTATAATTGTAAATTATGGCAAATTGCATTTTTTATAACAAAAATGTGTTGAAAATATTGTGACAAATGATGAAATTGCTCATATTGAGGCTTCAATGTAAAACTATTGTAAGTGCTTCATGTTTGTGAAGCACTTACTATAGTCTTGCATTGAAACCCTGATATAAGCAATTTCCTCTTTTATCACAATGATTTCAAAAGTCATATGCTATGATAGCTTAATTAGACATGTAACTTATAGAATGACAGTTGATTTTTTGCATATTTTAACTCTCTGTAGGTATATGGCATCCTGTAAAATCTACTGTTACACATATGTATGCACAAACTGGCACTACCAACACATTACATATGCAATGAGTTTCCTGATACACATTTTTCAACGCACTTTGATAACACATACACATATTTGCACTTACTGGCTTACTTGCGGACACTTATACTCCATGTGTTTATTGCAATACATACTCTATGCAATAATTATGTTTTTAAGTCGCATATATAACCGCTGTATTGTCATAATTGTAACAAATCACTTGGCAGATAATGCATATAATTTCGTAACACGAAATTATATGTTATAGACTGTGCACTGTATAACATATTCCACAAATGAACATTCACTTAACATTTGTGTTCACAGTGATTAATGTAGAAGCTACATAGTTCCTTTACACATATGCGTTTGATTGTGAATGCCTTCTTCACACATATGTATATGATTGTGTAAACCGCATGTCCAGTCGTAAAGCATGACTGATAACTCCAAATGAAGCCATTCAATTCCCAGGTCAATCTCAAAGGCCTTTGACATCCATGGCAAAGAATAGAAGCGGAATTCAACCAATTGGCTCGCCAAGCTTTGTTTGGTTTTTTGCTCAATTATAAAATAATTAGACTGGTTCTCATATAAGTCTTTCCAATGGTGGTTTTTTCATGACGCTTCCCAGCTCCACCCTAGAACCAGTCACTTCCTGTCTACTAGGACTGTATGCTCCCCGAGTTGCGCGTTTCTTCCGTACACAGTTCACGAAACACACGATTCCTGGAAACAAAAGAGAGCAATGGATGGTTATTTTTCTCTGATCTGATGAAAAATTTGTTGTTTGGAAAATGGTGAAACTATACAACTTTTTAAAGTTACAAAATTACTAAAATAAAATTCACTTTAACCATTACCAAACAATAACAACATTTTACCACTTTGTTGCAGACAACTCCGGAAAACAATGCGGGAAAAATTCTCCATTTCCCACAATGTTTTCAACTATATCAGAAGATCATTTTCCGATTTCATCACATTTTGAAACGTCGTCTGCAAACTCTTCCAATTTGGGACAATCAAAAATTTGGTAAAGGGTTAAGAATTCAATGCAAGACTACAGATAGTCTTTCGCTTGCATGAAACATTTTCTGTTGCACTGCACAGCACTGAACCCTTAATCTGAGACAGACAACAACTATTTCAACTATTGTAAATGCTAACCCTTAGAATGCTGGGTAATTTTCGAATATTTTCGTGTCGTCTGCTTTCCAAAGCCTTAAATATCTGCTTAACTTTAATGTGGAAAAATACTGAGAGTAGCAAACAGGTTAGATCATAGGCCAGCCGCCAAGGAACTGTTTGCAGCGATTACTTTCTTAATATATTTGGTACCCTAAAACAGTCCCATTCCCAATCTAATTAAGTGACCATTTTTTTCAATTCAAAATTTCAAAAATGACTGTAAAATGATTCAGTTAATAGAAGGTATGTCTCAAAACAGCAAATGCTATGGAAAATAACTTAAATGATCCGAGACAACTTCCTAAAAATAAAAAAGAAGTTTGTCTGATTTCCTTTATTCCTGAAAAAAACAACAAAAAAAACCCAATTTTAAAGAAAACGTAGCAACTTTTCCTAATTTTCCAGAACAGGAACCGTTCCCGAAATCTTGGAAAAAGTTTCAAGGGTTTTGTCAAGAATCTAAGTAGAGTTCTGTATACAGACTGAGTTCATTGATTCTACCAGTACTTACCTATAATGATTAGAATAAGGACCACGGCCACAGCAGGCCCCACTATGAACCATGTGATATCTTGTTCCTCCATCACGGGGCTAGCCTGGAGAGTAGACAACAAACAAATGATTAACCCAATACAAAACAATAACAACATTTAACCAGTTTGTTGCAGATGACTGTAGAAAACATTGTGGGAAAAGGATAAATTGCTTTTAACGAGCAATTTCTCCTTTTCCCTCAATGTTTTCTGCCCTACACAGAAGATTATTTTTCAATTTCATGACATTTTGAAATGTCGTCTGTAAACTCTTTCAATTTGGAACAGTCGAAAATTTGGTGTTTGGTAAAGGGTTAAATTGCATAAAGATCATTTCAGAGGGACATTACAAGAAATGCCTTCGTTATTGATGAATGGAAGCAATGGCCATGGGACATGAAGGTTTTGGGCTCAAATATCCACTTTGTGTCATTCCATTAATCTGAATTCTGCTTGAGTACTGGCTATGTTGCTCTTTTAAATTTCATGGGTACTTATTAAGAACTTAAGTAAGTCAATCACTTTCTACTGTCTTGCATTGAATAAATTGTGTTTTAAGGCTCCTTAACAGCTAAAGGTGGTTCTGAATGGCTTCTAGACTTTGTCTCTATTTGGAAAAAAAACAACAAAAAAACACCACAAACACAATGCAACAACAACAACATGTCAACATACCTTAACCTCACAATTACGACCTCCATACCCATTGGAACATGTGCATGAGTAATTTCCATCAGAGTTCTGACATGCCCCTCCGTTTGTGCATGGGGTGTCCAGGCATTCGTCTACATCTATCTGGCAAGTTTCGTTGGAATAACCTGAAATAAGAGATAACAAATTATGTACCTTATGTACCTTCAAACATGCCATTTCTTTTTTGTCACAAAGGTTTAAAAAGTCAATTTTACAATGGAAATAATACTATTGCCATATGTTTCGAATTTAGACAATTCTATGAATTCAATATGGGAGATTGGGCATGGCAAAACTACAAGAGTTCACCTCAATTCAGGGCCTAGAAATTTAGCACTTTCGACAGCCTTCATGTATAGGAATGGGTAAACACATATGCATAAAAGTGATTGGACCAAGTTAAAGACAGCAGCCTTAGACAAAATATCTATATGAATTTTACACAAGTCAACATTATTTCAGTTATGTTGCGATGTTCAAATCTTGCAGAAGACCCCATACTCAACGGGTGGAACCTTTGGCATTCCATAACTCAGTCAGGAGACTACATCTTATGACATGAGACAAAGGAAAAAAAGATGATAGAAGCATTGATATTTGGTAGAAACCATCGTGACAAAAGGATGATTACTTATATTGAGCAATTCATTCTATTGTTGCAGTGGTTTCCAAAAACTTGCACAGCATATTCAACAAAAGTGAAGAACTAGGGAAAAAAGGGTTAAGCAAAAAACATAGTGTATACAACGACAGTTTGTCTGTATGGTGTCTAAAGCATTATCATCAATTTTTCAGTTATCTAACAGCTTTTCTGGATCCATAAGTAATAGGCTAGGACTCTTTAGTGACTGGCCAAAGGACACTCCCACAAAACCATAGGTGTCGTTGGGGCTCAAACCCTCGACTCCAGAAATACAAGACCCCTATATACAGAAAGTGGACCAGAGGTAGAGCATCTGCCTCTGAACACAAGGGTCGTAAGTTTGAATCCCATGAGTTGCAGGTTCTACCTTGCAATCTTTCATCAACCCATATTCAGAGCAAGTTCTGGTTACGATCCAGGAAGCAGAATCAAGAATGATTAATCAAAGTACATGTATTAAGAACTTGTTTCACAATCAACATAAAATATATAAGTTTAAACTAAACTATATGGTTCCCTACCTGTACCATTACAGTTACAATCAAACTCCCCAATGAGATCTGTACACACCCCCCCGTTACGACAGGGTTGCGATGCGCACTCGTTTATGTCCGTCTGACAGAGTGATCCAGTGTATCCCGTAGCACAATCACAGCGGTACAGCCCCGGCAAGTTTACACAGGTGGCGCCGTTTTGACAGACTACAGTCTCGCATTCGTCTTCATCGGCACTACAGTTCTCACCCTCCCAACCTATGTAACAAGAAAATAGCATGAGTGCTTTTTCATTTGATTCATGGGGAATTTAAAAATCATATCAAAGTTATTTCAAACAGCAATTTTTCAATGCAAGACCCATAATTATGTACATCATATTGTTGAAAGACATAACTTGGGAAGTTTTAATCTGATAAAGGCGATCAGCATTTTGTATTTATTTAGTCATTCATTTTGGTTTTTACATCCCAACAACATTATTTCAGTTATGTTGCGATGCCTGACTCTAAATCATGGAGGATGACTGGAGTCTGGTGACTACCTCTCATGAAAACACATATCTCTCACCGGGATTTGAACCCACTTAGGAAGGGACCATGTGATTTCAAGTTTGCAACAGGATAATAGAATGGGTTTTTATTCTTTGGATTTATTGGGATTTTAAAATAATTCCAAAATTATTTTCAAAAGCTATTTTTCAATTTAAGACCTATACGCACATGGTAACGTTTGAGGACCCAAGTTAGGCAGTTTTAATCTGATAAAGACCATCACCTTTTTATAAGTTTGCCTGCTGACAATCAAAAACAATTTAGAATTGTGACATAAATGGATTGTAGCTTTAGCATAGTCACCTTATTTGTTTTACATTGATTGAGAAGGAAGCTTACTATAAGCTTGTTTAATGCCTTGCTCGATGACTGCTTCCTGGATACTAAACCAGTACTTGTCAAAAAACTCCAAGAATAACTTCTCTTCATCAAGGAATGCTTTGACTTACCTTCTTTACAAAAACATTCGTATGAGAATGTGGAATTCTGGGAACACCGGATGGTGTTGGTGGCGTTACAAGGCTCCAGTGTACACAATCCCGGAATATCGCAGTATTTTCCTAGAAATACATAAAAATCAAAGCACTGAAGGTACTGGATGATCTTTTAAGTAATGTCTAACAAAGTCATAGGAATCCTGTTTTGGATTTAATAACCATGTTAAAAACTTGATAGGTATAGAACTGATATCTTTACATCATATTATAATAAATAATTAAATTGTGTCTATGCACATCAATATCTATTAAGCATTATGATAATGTGGATAGACATATATTGAATTATTTACAGGCAAAAATGTATTTGAAACATGAAAAATAAATAAGAATTTGTAATGAATGAGTTAATGATAGTAAATCAATCATTTGTTATGAATAAATGAAAATAATAATATATCAGTTTTTCAAACATCATCACATGCAGCAGACAACCCCAAAACCACAGCTGATAAAAGGAGAAATGAAATTTCTAGGTAAGAAATTTCTTCATTTTTTGCAATGCTTTTTTTTCCGAAACCAAAACGATAATATTACTTTTAGTTCACTATTTAAATGTTATCTCCTGTTGTTTTAAATTTGGACTTATCCCAAAACAAAAGCAAAAAGACTTGCATTGAAACCTACAATATGATCCCGCTGCTTGTATCATATTACACCAATATTATTAATCAATTTGCAATTATGAGTTTTAAGTGACAGCTTGCAGAGCAATCTTATCACATTCCAATCATAGATTACTATAAGCCCCTATTCCTTTACCAAACAATAACAACATTTGACCAGTTTGTTGCAGATGACTCTTGAAAACATTGTGGGAAAAGAAGAAATTGCTCTTAACCTTTTTTCACAAGGTTTTCTGCCCTATCAGAAAGCTTTTTTCAATACTATGGTATTTAAAAATGTCGTCTGAAAACTCTTTCAATTTGGGACAGTCGAAAATTTGGCATTCGATAATGGGTTAAGAACCTGTCAAAAATAATTTACAAGCAGAAGACATTTTTTTTTATCTGAAATGCTTATAACACCTGCACTAGAAGTTGTTCAAAGCTTTAAAGATTAAAGGAAAAAAAAAGGTTCATGTGAATTTTTCTATTTAATGAACTAGAGAAATAGGCAAACTCTTTTCATCAAGTTTTTTCCAGAAAGCTCTAGGAATTTGTTTGCATGATATGAGAATAAAGGGATTTCATGTCAACATTACATGTATACAATGCTTCAGGCTGTTACTAATTTCTACTTCCTTCTAACTTTCAACTATTTACTTCTTATCAATGACCAGTTGGTGTAATACGTCTGCTGCTTACAGTATTTAATTAGAAAATTAACAAATTCTCCTTTTTCCAAAACTTTGTTTTGCCCTTAAAGTGGAGATCTTCAGTTCTCACCTTAATTGGCAATTAATGTAATTCGTCTGCTGCTTTAAGAGTTCCTTACTGGAAAGGGAACTATTTCTCCTAAATAGTCCAACAATTATTTTTATCCTTATAGAAGGGGTCTTAAATTCTTACTTTTATTCTAATTTCTTCTGTCTTTCAACTCAGCTTTTTTTTTATAATAGGTTGAAAATGTAAAATCGAAACAAACAGAAATAAACTGGTCAAATGTCCTTATTGTTTGGTAATGGGTTAATATATTCTTTAGTAAGGTTTTCTAACGACAGAATTGAAAGCATTCATAAGGAGACAACAAAATATAACAGACAAAAAGATAACATTTTCCTCGAAATCTTTTAAAAGAAAATAATGCCAATACAAAAGAAATTGCTCACCATGTTGAGCACCTTTGTGTCAATTTGATTGGATTTGAGAGAATTCATTTTTTTTCCTCTTTTTTTTATATGAAGGTGTTCTCAATAAACAGATAAAGCAAGATATGACCACCAAGAATGGACTTGTTGCTTTTAAAGACTAGACTGATTGAATGGCAATTTTCAAGTTCGCCAATACAAATTCAATGCCTCCAAAAAAGCAAAAGGAGATAAGAAATATAGCATATGAAACAGTAACATTTTCCTCGAGATACTTTATACGAGATACTTTTTAGCAGGCAATCCTAATCCAAAAGAAATTGCAAGTCATAGGCAACTTTGCTCCTTTTTCTCAGCAATTGTTTTGTGAGTAATTTGCTGTCAGTATGATTGAACAAGTATATGGAAAAGATATCATCAATATATTTCCTGTGCGCTGAAGTTGAAGGTGCGACTTGTTCATCATTTCATTCCAGTCTTATAATTGAAACCACTGTGATTAAAGGACAAATTACTTCTAATGAGTAATTCATCCTTTTGTCACAATGAGTCCTACACAAAAACATACAGAAAATCTTTCATGCTGTTCCTTTCAATCTGAACCAGTCACAAATTACCGTGTTGGGATATGGGTTAATAAAAACATAACGCTAGAATGAACAGTTTGACTAATAAGTCTCATGCGAGGACGTTCCCTGCAGGCTTTTATAAGGTAAATCAGCTGAAAAAAGGTCATAGGTCAACCCTTTACAACTCGATCCTTGATGGGCAATTTGTTCTTGCTTTACAATGATTTTTCCATTTTATTTTATTATAAAAAGATTAGTTTTATCACCTTACATTCTTCAGAACACATCATGGGTGAAAGTTGTAATTAATTTCAAAAACCTTAAAACTCTAAAAATTAGGAACATTCCTAAACACTTTCACCCATGCATTCTTTGTGAGCTTATGCATTGTTTTGTTCGTTCTTAATTTGTAATGACAACAAACTCTGTAAGTTTGTGTGTGAATTAAACATTTTCATCAACAATCCTGATTTTTATAGGTTTGTATACTTGTTTCCATTCATTACTTCATTAATCTATTTTAACATACCAGCACAATATCTTATATGAAACATTTGTGACCAAAGAAAAGTTTCACATTTTGTCAAGATAATTTCATCTTTAAATCACTAATTTCTTGTGTCTTTAATAAAACTTTACAATAATCTGGCAATGCTTTTAATTTGGATCGGTCATTCATAAAATCTGATGTGAATGAATTGGTTTATGCATCTAGGATTGACAACTGAAGACACAATTGTTATAGAAAATTCATTCTTTAGTCAGGGTTCCAAATTTTCAAAAATAAGAAAAAGACACTATTTTTCTTATATGAAATTTGTCATCTGCTGAAGCTTTCAATTTGGACCAGTCACAAAATCTTACATGGAGAATGGTTGATAATCATAGTGCAGCATTTATTGACGACTCTAAACCAAATCAACGCTCAATAAAGATCATCGTACTGAATTGTTACATCATAAACAGACAATTACAATGTGGCTTATGGTGCAAAATTGGTATATCTTAGGTAATCTCAAGTTCATAAAAAGTCCAGATCTTGAATCCAAAGGAAAACACAATATGATTAAACAATGAATCCCAAACTCTGTTGACCGCAGAGAGACAAAGTCATTTTCAGTGCACCCATCAATGTTTGTCAGGATTAACATCATGTCAACAGTGTTAAGTTATGTTATAGCTTTCATAGATTCACCAGTTCTAGGCTAGGCACACAAGGAACAAACCCACAGAACCAGAAGTTGAAACCAATCAAACTCCAGATTTCTAAGTCCACCACGATAACCACCAGCACCACAGGACCATTGCCTATCAATGTATCCTGATAATTTCTCACATGCCCTTCATAACAGGATATAGGAAAAGTATGTATGGTGTTTTTTGCCATATCAACAGCTTTTCATTTATGTAATAGTTTTCTGAATCTACCAGTACCAGGCTAGAGCTCTACAGTGACTTGCCAAAGGTCACTCCCACAAAACCAGAGGTATTGGTGGGGCTCTAATACAGAATCCCTGAGTTCTAAGTCTGCCAGCTTAACACCTGGGCCGCGCAGGACACTTAGAATATAGGAAAACAGACTTATGTTTTAGCCCTATCCCTAAAACAACTCACTTAAGACAGTATAGCAGCAAATGGCTACCAAAACCATTTTGATAAATAAAAGATAAAGAATTTGATCATTCTTACATAATGATCAGCATAAATGAAAATATTTCTAGAAAACACACAACATATTTGTATCAAATTGTATGGTGTTCTTGTATGATGATCTTATACAAAAAAAACAAAAAAGCAACAAAGACACACAAATATGAATGAGACAAAAATAAAAATTTACCTTATCTAATTAATACGCCAAAAGATAATAAAATCCTGACTGGTCTAACAAATCTTCACTTAATTGTGTATCTAGCCATGTTTTACCAATCTGATATATAGACTGTAGCGTAGTCAACACTTTCTTCTTGTTTAACCCTTTACCAAACAATAACAATATTTGACCACTTTGTTGCAGATGACTCTGGAAAACATTGTGGGAAAAGGAGAAATTACATGTAAAGAGCATTTTCTCTTTTTCCCACAATGTTTTCTGCCCTATCAGAAGCTTATTTTACAATTTCATCACATCTTGAAATGTCAACTGCAACTCTTTCAATTTGGGACAGTGGAAAATTTGGTGTTTGGCAAAGGGTTAAAGGAACATCTAAAACTTTTACACCGGATGATGAATGAAAACATTTGTGACAAAAGGAGAAATTGCTCATTTGAGCAATTTTTCCTTTTGTCACAAATGTTTTCACTCTGGATTCATTTCAATACAGTCATTCAAAGGGAAGCAGATCTATATATTTATTGTTTATGATTATATAAATGTCACAAAGTTATGTTTGCAAAGGAAAAGGGTGGGGAAATAAAGGATGTACATTTATTTAGCCATGGGATATATGACATCGGGCCATATTTCAACAGGTATGCTATTGATTTCTATCACAAACATATGCACATTTTCCCTATTTACAACTCTTAATACATGTAAGCATTCTAATTTTGAAAAGAAAGATTATTAAAGATGGGACAGTCCAACCCAAGCTTATGTAATCCATTTTGTCACCAATGCTTTCTCAGATTGAAATGTTGATGTCTGTAGCCAGTGATTTTTCACTACTAATTAAAGGTTCTTGTTCACAGATGTGAGGAAATTTAAAAGTTCAAAAATAATTTCTTTAAAACTGCACAACAGTTGTATGATATGACACACATGGAAGAGTAGTCACTGGAAGCAAAATTAGATTGTTTTTAATTCTTTAAAGTATGTATGAAGTGAATAAACATGTATTTTAATCCAAAAGTGTAACACCACTTTTGGGATCTACCAGACTGTACATACTTAGATAAGTAAAAGCTTCCTGGATTAACTTATAATGCTTTTAATAGCTTCCTTTTATTGTATATCAAACAAAAATACAAAAACTGAAATTTTCAAGGACATTTTGTTCTGACTTTTAAATTTTCTCTCTCGCAAACAAGGGCCTTTAAAATATGCTCATTCTGTTTGTCACAGTTTTTAGAGTATTAAAAAACTCATTTATGCAGTCTGTCATGCATCCTGTTTTTTTCTTTCTTTTTGAATAGTGTTAAATACTATGTCAACAATTTCATTTCACTTGTAACATTAAAGCCTTTTGATTTGGACTAGTAACAAAATACACTAGGAGGGATTTGGCAAAATTGTCTTCTGCTAAGAGATCAAGAAATGAACATCAACAGGCCATCTTAAACCTTTACCAAACACCAACTTTTCAACTGTCCCAAATTGAAAACGTTTGCAGAGGATAAATCAAAATGTGATGAAATCGATAAATAATTCTCTAATAGCGCAGAAAACGTTGTGGGAAAAGGAGATATTGTTTGTTAAAAACAATTTCTCCCTTTTTCACGATGTTTTCCAGAGTTGTCTGCAACAAACAGGTCAAATGTTGTTTTTGTTTGGTAATGAGTTAAAGCCTTTTGATTTGGACTAGTGACAAAACTAGAACAAAACACAATAGGAAAGATTGGGTTAAATTGTCTTCTGTTAAGAGATCAAGAAATGAACATACACAGGCCATTCCAAAGGGTGAATTAAAGTTATCAAAATTGTTTGAAGCACCTTATTTGTCAACACATGTGGTTAAGTAAACATGTTCAAATATTGTGCATACATGACAAGCAAATCGTATCCCCATTCAATATATCATATCGAGAGTTCAATGCAACACTATAGCAAGTCCTTCACTTTTAGGAAGGAGTTGATATAGTCTTGTATTGAATCCTCGAAATAGAACTTCCTTATATAGTGGTATCATCCTTTCTTCAGCTTATGTCATTTAAACTGTTCCATGCAAAACTAATGTAGGGTCCAAATTGGCACTTAAGGAGATAGCAGTGTTTCATTGAGCTGTTGATTTAGGGGTAGGCAGTTTATTTCGTATATAATATAGTTTATAAACTACTTTAACCCATTACTAAACAATAACGTTATTTGACCAGTTTGTTGCAGATGACTATGGAAAACAATGTGGGAAAAGGAGAAACTGCTCATAACGAGCAGTTATTCCTTTTCCCACGATGTTTTAAATAGATCTACCCTATCAGAAGACTATTTTCCAATTCAATCACATTTTGAAATGTCGTCTGCAAACACTATCAATTTGGGACAGTTGAAAATTTGGCGTTTGGTAAAGGGTAAAGATCTACCAATCCCCTATACGGGAATGCATGACTAGTCCAAAATGATTGCAACAGCAGACAACAACAAAACTGCATAAATTAATACATTTTCTATCTTATTTGTATTGTGAATTTTAACCCATTACCAAACAATAATTACATTTCACCAGTTTCTTGCAGACGACTCTGACGACATTGTGGGAAAAGGAGAAATTGCTCGTAATGTTTTCTGCCCTATCAGAAGATTATTTTCCAATTTCATCACATTTTGAAATGTTGTCTGCAAACTTTTTCAATTTGGGACAATAAAAAATTTGGCTTTGGTAAAGGGTTAACACCATGTCAACAATATTTCACTTATATCACAGGTTTTCTGGAATTCACCATTACTAAGCTAGGGCTCTGAAATGTCTTCTATATTTAAGGGTAGAAGCCTATATGACAAAATGATAAATTGCTCATTTGAAGGCATGCTGTCTTAATTACGCCCGGGTAATTTCTATATTTCTCCTTATTCTTCGAATAGTTGAGCTCAAAACTGTACAAGATTGTAGAGACCAGTATGATGAAAAAAGTAAATGCTTGTGGCAAGCATTCCACTGTTTACCACGATGATTCCTGCCTAATTTCACAAATTATTGTCGTCTGCTGTTGCTTTCACCTATGGACCAGCCACAAAATTTACTAATGACGGGACTTGGTACTGTTGAATACAATGCTATAGCAGGGGAAATTGCTCATTTGAAATATACAGTTGTACATATGTATGTATGCTGTATAACGCCCTATCAACAATCATTCTGTTATGTAACGATTTTCCTGGATCCACCAGTTCTACGAGTCTATGGCTCTGAAGTGACTTGCCAAAGTTCACTCCCACCAAACCATAGGTGTCATTGGGGTTCAAACCTTGGAACCCAGAGTACTTAGTCTGCCACCTTTACAACTGGGCCATGCAGGACACCTCTACAGTTGTTATACTCTGGACAACTTAATACCAAGTACAATGTACAGTCGAGCAGCGATAGTCCGAATGTTGTTAATCCGGATTATTCGCCATCCAAACCGAATTTGCAGGGAACGGTCCTAACCTTCATTTATTCCACTATTTAATCCGGAAAATCCAGGTTCCGGCTCCGGACAATTAAAGTCGGGAACCAAGCCTAACTTCTAATAGTATATGCGCACGACTAATCCGGAAACCAGTATTATGATTATTTTTTTTTGCGGTTACCTACGTTAATTGATGATACAGTAATCCAACATTCACACCTTTGGCAAATTCGCATGTATGCTTGATCATAAAATGTCACCAAGTGAAGTGTAGTTACCGTCGCATGAAGAAAGTCGAGTTTGTAAAAGGTGTTAACTCTCTGCATTTGACAGTGATCAGGAGAAAATGTCTGGCAATCATTTTTAACTATTACGTTTTTTTACTTCATATTAATTATTATGAAAAACGGTGTATAGGTAAACATTTCACTGGAAACTCGCCGACTGTTTATTCCAGATTATTCGTTAATACGAACAAAACTCCTGGTAAAGAAAGTGTCCGGATAAACGAGGCGCGACTGTATGCTATTGCTTTCACATAAAGCAAAAGAATGTGTTTATGAAGAGAATAGCATAAATTAATAAAAAGCTACAAAATGATATATTGCTCAAATAACCCAATACCAAACAACAACCAAATTTAACCTGTTTGTTGCAGACGACTCTGAAACATTGTTGGAAAAGGAAGAAACTGCTCTTAACTTGCAATTTCTCCTTTTCCCACAATGTTTCCTGCCCTATCAGAAGATTATTTTCAAATTTCATCACATGAAATGTCGTCTGCAAACTCTTTCAATTTGGGCATTTGAAAAAGGGTTAAGACTTACCATCGTAAAACTCGGGACATCTACACATCCACGTCTGCTGCACAGTAATCATGCAGTCTCCGATCGTACAGTTGATATTCTTGCAGTTTGGTACTGTGCAATTCTTCCCCTCGTAGCCCTCTGTGCAGTTACACATGTAATCCCCGTCCGTGTTTGTACACGTCGCACCGTTTCCGCAGGGGTTCTGTACTGTGCATTCGTCTATGTCCGTTTTGCAATAAGTTCCTGTAGGAAAAATTGTTATAAATAGATAAATTGTCTTTGCTTGTTCATAAAGAGCAATTGCTTTTTTTGTCACCACCAATTTTTTAGGTCACATGCAGTATTCATTTATTCATTCCCAGAAATGAGAGAATAGGCAAAAATTGTAATTCTAGACAAATAAGGAAATTAATTTCATTTCTTATTAATTTGCTCAAAACATTCAAATTCAAAATCAAAATATAAAAGGAAATACTATCATACATGGCCAGATATACATGAAGTTAATAATCCATTATCAAATTCTTCAAAGAAAATCATTTTTAATCTGGTAAAGTATAAATATCATGCTCAGCAAAATAGAAATTGAATAACATCTTTAAATGAAAAGCTCTTCTGTTAATCCATGTCTTTGTTAAAATGTTTGTTAAAATTGCTATATAACATGTTATGTTTATAATGCAATAAAATCTTATTATGCTATGTTATGTTATTCATTTGTAAGGTGTTTTATGCATTATCAATAATTTTTCAGCTATGTAACGGCTTTCCTTGATCCACCAGTTCTAGGCTAGGGCTCTAAAGCGACTTGCTAAAGGACACTCCCATAAAACCAGGTGTATCAGTGGGGCTTGAAACCGAGGCCCTGAATTCTAAGTCTGCCACCTTAACCACTGGTCCATGCAGGAACATCATAGAATCATAGCAAGATAAATAGCAAGTAATGTGTTCGAGTCAAAAACTGACAAAATTCATACTTCCACTGCTCATTTTGATCAATCCAGTGGTAGATCAAACAATCCACTGTGGCAAGATAATTGCTTTTAAAGAGAAATTTCTGCTTTTGTCATGGTTTATATCTAATTTTTCATAGAAAAGTCATTTTTCTTCAAATTTGACAATAGATTTCTGCTGTTGCTTTTAACCCTTATAGTGCTGGAACTGACTTCATGTTTATGCAAACAGGATGGATCTATGCCAGCCGCCAAATAAATTGGAAGCTGGCCTGTGATCCAGCCTGTTTGCTACCCTAAGTATCTTTCTTCATCAAAATTAGGCAAATTTTCTTCTGTCCATCTGCAGCAGCAGTTCTAAACTGTTTGATACTCTTTCCTCATCAAAATTAAGCGGCTATTTAAGGTTTTGGAAAGCAGACAACACAAGAATCTATTTCTAGAAAAATACCCAACTTTCTAAGGGTTAATTTCTCAGTGATTTCTTTTGTCTGTCTGCAACAGTTAAGGCAAAAGGAATTTTTATTAAGTATGACAACACAAGAATCTATTTTTAGAAAAATACCCAGCATTCTAAGGGTTAATTTCTTGGTGGTTTATTCTTTTTTTATTTTTTTTATGGGTTTTACATCACATCAACATTATTTCAGTTATGTAGCAATGCCTGACTATTAATGATGGAGGAAGACCCCATACTCAACTGCCCATAAAGGCTGGTCAAGGTGGTTAGAACCATCGGCATTCCGTAAGTCAGTCGGGAGACTGCCTCTCATGAAAATCCATATCCCTCTCAGGATTTGAACCCACGCGGAGAGGGGCCATGTGATTTCAAGTTCTGTACTCTAACCACTAGGCCACGGAGGCCCCTTGGTGGTTTCTTTAGTCCATCTGCAACAGTTACGGCAAAAGGAGTTTGTAAGGAGTATGTTGTACATTAAGCCTTAGAATGCTGGGTAATTTTATAAAAATAGATTTTGTGTTGTCTGCTTTAACATAGCATTAAATATCTGCTTAATTTTGATGAAGAAAAATACTCAGAGTAGCAAACAGGTTAGATCACAGGTCAGCCGCCAATTTATTTGGCAGCTGGCCTGGATCTGACCGGTTTGCATATGCATGAAATAAGTTCCAGCACTATAAGGGATATCCATGTAAAAGCTATTTACCTTCATATCCTGTGTTTCTACAATCACATTGAAATCCCATTCCATTCACATTTACGCAGAGACCGCCATTTTGACATGGCTGCTGTTCTTCACATTCGTCTATATCAATTGTACATGTGGGACCTTGGTAATCTGTAGGGGAGAATGCCATTAAACTGTGGTTTAAGATCATTTTCAACAAGATTGAAGTATTTTTAAAAAATAAAATCATACCAAATCTCATTGAACAATATTAGGAGTTTTATGCAATTTTCAACAGTTATTGGCCTAACTTTGTATACTTTCAGAATTGAAGATGTGATTTAAGATTATTTTCAACAATCATTTACAAAAATGTTTTAGAAAACATAATCGTCAAATCAGAGGGAACAAATATAAGGAGTTTTGTGCAATTTTCAAGAAAACTATTTTGCAGGGGGCGGTTCACTTTTACATGCTCTTGTATTTTCTCAAAAGGACAGCACACAATTCTTTCTAAATCATAGACAATTTTCCAGATGAACACATCTCCCCACTCAAAATGATGGAGGAAGAACGTAAACTTGCCTGATCTTTAAGGCTTATCAAGCCTGGTATAATCATCTGTGTACCAGTAAGACAACAAGGTGACTATTTCTGATGCAAACCCAAATGCTTTCAATTGATTTGAACCAACACAGAGACTTCAAGTTCTGTTCTCTAACCATTTGGCCATGGAAGCCTTCTACAGCCCTGTCAAGGGAAGTAGTCACCTTCTAAGTTTTATAAAGAGAAATAGTTATCTCCCTTAAAGAAATAAGCATGCCTGACTGCTCAATCTTTATATCTATTGTAAAAAAACTCTGGAAATTGCACAATACAGTGTACTTGCAGAAAGACCGTATACAGTGGCAAGCTTTTCTTAATCTAAACAAGGTATATTTCAAAACCATGGGAAATCCTGCAATACTCACATAAAGAAAGAGTACTACACAAATTATAACATAATTTAGAATCTATAGGAATGACGCAACATTTACATAAAGAAAGCGTCCAACACAAAATATAATATAATCTAAAATCATTAGGAAATGGTGCAATACTCACATAAAGAGGGAGTACAGTTGCATGCGTAAGTATTCAGTCCATCCACACAAATGCCTCCATTTTTACAAATGTCTACTGGACAATCGTCAATGTTATCTGCACATGTAGGGCCAGAGTAACCTGCAAAATCGTGGGCATAGACTCATATGTAAGTTTAACAAGTACAGTAACGCTTTCTTATCAGTTCCTGAAAACAGTGTATATCTTTCGTATCATAAAGTAATGTAACATTTGACAAAATGAACCTATTGTATCATATTGTGAATATAAAAGGTGCATCATAAATAAGATACCATAGACCGTATATTGTAAACACTATTTCTTAAAGGGCTGAGATTTGTAAATAGACATTGTGAATATAAAAGGTGTATCATAAATCAGATACCATAGACCATATATTGTAAACACTATTTCTTAAAGGGCTGAGATTTGTAAATAGACATTGTGAATATAAAAGGTGTATCATAAATCAGATACCATAGACCGTATATTGTAAAAACTATTTCTTAAAGGGCTGAGATTTGTAAATAGACATTGTGAATATAAAAGGTGTATCATAAATCAGATACCATAGACCATATATTGTAAACACTATTTCTTAAAGGGCTGAGATTTGTAAATAGACATTGTGAATATAAAAGGTGTATCATAAATCAGATACCATAGACCGTATATTGTAAACACTATTTCTTAAAGGGCTGAGATTTGTAAATAGACATTGTGAATATAAAAGGTGCATCATAAATCAGATACCATAGACCATATATTGTAAACACTATTTCTTAAAGGGCTGAGATTTGTAAATAGACATTGTGAATATAAAAGGTGTATCATAAATCAGATACCATAGACCATATATTGTAAACACTATTTCTTAAAGGGCTGAGATTTGTAAATAGACATTGTGAATATAAAAGGTGTATCATAAATCAGATACCATAGACCGTATATTGTAAACACTATTTCTTAAAGGGCTGAGGTTTGTATATAGACATTGTGAATATAAAAGATGTATCATAAATCAGATACCATAGACCATATATTGTAAACACTATTTCTTAAAGGGCTGAGATTTGTAAATAGACATTGTGAATATAAAAGGTGTATCATAAATCAGATACCATAGACCGTATATTGTAAACACTATTTCTTAAAGGGCTGAGATTTGTAAATAGACATTGTGAATATAAAAGGTGTATCATAAATCAGATACCATAGACCATATATTGTAAACACTATTTCTTAAAGGGCTGAGATTTGTAAATAGACATTGTGAATATAAAAGGTGTATCATAAATCAGATACCATAGACCATATATTGTAAACACTATTTCTTAAAGGGCTGAGATTTGTAAATAGACATTGTGAATATAAAAGGTGTATCATAAATCAGATACCATAGACCATATATTGTAAACACTATTTCTTAAAGGGCTGAGATTTGTAAATAGACATTGTGAATATAAAAGGTGTATCATAAATCAGATACCATAGACCATATATTGTAAACACTATTTCTTAAAGGGCTGAGATTTGTAAATAGACATTGTGAATATAAAAGGTGTATCATAAATCAGATACCATAGACCATATATTGTAAACACTATTTCTTAAAGGGCTGAGATTTGTAAATAGACATTGTGAATATAAAAGGTGTATCATAAATCAGAAACCATAGACCGTATATTGTAAACACTATTTATTAAAGGGCTGAGATTTGTAAATAGACATTGTGAATATAAAAGGTGTATCATAAATCAGATACCATAGACCATATATTGTAAACACTATTTCTTAAAGGGCTGAGATTTGTAAATAGACATTGTGAATATAAAAGGTGTATCATAAATCAGATACCATAGACCATATATTGTAAACACCATTTCTTAAAGGGCTGAGATTTGTAAATAGACATTGTGAATATAAAAGGTGTATCATAAATCAGATACCATAGACCATATATTTTAAACACTATTTCTTAAAGGGCTGAGATTTGTAAATAGACATTGTGAATATAAAAGGTGTATCATAAATCAGATACCATAGACCGTATATTGTAAAAACTATTTCTTAAAGGGCTGAGATTTGTAAATAGACATTGTGAATATAAAAGGTGTATCATAAATCAGATACCATAGACCATATATTGTAAACACTATTTCTTAAAGGGCTGAGATTTGTAAATAGACATTGTGAATATAAAAGGTGTATCATAAATCAGATACCATAGACCATATATTGTAAACACTATTTCTTAAAGGGATGAGATTTGTAAATAGACATTGTGAATATAAAAGGTGTATCATAAATCAGATACCATAGACCATATATTGTAAACACTATTTCTTAAAGGGCTGAGATTTGTAAATAGACATTGTGAATATAAAAGGTGTATCATAAATCAGATACCATAGACTGTATATTGTAAACACTATTTCTTAAAGGGCTGAGATTTGTAAATAGACATTGTGAATATAAAAGGTGTATCATAAATCAGATACCATAGACCATATATTGTAAACACCATTTCTTAAAGGGCTGAGATTTGTAAATAGACATTGTGAATATAAAAGGTGTATCATAAATCAGATACCATAGACCATATATTTTAAACACTATTTCTTAAAGGGCTGAGATTTGTAAATAGACATTGTGAATATAAAAGGTGTATCATAAATCAGATACCATAGACCGTATATTGTAAACACTATTTCTTAAAGGGCTGAGATTTGTAAATAGACATTACCGTAAGGTTTGTATAGTAGTGTTAACATATGAGTTCCCGAAAACAGCGTATATTGTTTGTATCGTAAGATAACATATCAGACAGCATTGGATCGTATCAGACAAAAATGGAATATCGTTAATTGCACATGCCTCATATTTCTATTGTGTATCATGCATCATGCATAAATGGTTAGAATTCATTCAAGATCATTACTATAGATTTGTTCCATTTCCCCATCATCAAGAGGAAATTGTTCCTTTTTCATTTGGGCCAGATAGTCTTAGCCATTTGTTTTTTTCTCTCCCTGTTTAAATGTCCACCCATTGATTAAAAATAATATATGTCATACATTAACAAAGTTAAATTATGATACCAAAACAAGATATACCAAAAACCAAAAAATACACAAAAAAGGAAAGTCACTTATTTCGTATCATCCATTGGACAAAATGTAGCTTATAGTTCACCAGCAAATCAACAAACATATATCTTCCATTACTTTATATAATGGTATGTCAACTGGCTTACGGCAATGTATAAAACCAATTAGTACTTCATATCTATGTCTACATATATGGTTGTTTTTAATCATTGATCATTCAATTAAAGTCTCCATAAAGGGAAGCTTCATACCCACTATCTTATGCTAAAAATTTCAAAACAACACTCCTTCTTAAAAGAGTATTGGGAAAAGCAATATGCAAAGCAACACTTCATTGGTGTTGTTTCTCTAAAACCCCTCAAATGACATGCCTTATGAAGGTATTGTATTTTTAAGACAATATTCACCTTTATTGGTTTAACATGCGCAAATTGGTAAGATCAATATTTCCTTTTCTCACAATGTTTTCCAGAGTCGTCTGCAACAAACTGGTCAAATGTCTTTATTGTTTAGTCAATTGGTATAACTCTACCCTGGTTCTTATCTTCAGAAAAATGTCGTCTCCGTTTTTGAACCATTCATAACACAAAAATCTTTTTGATAGACTCAAATAACCAATTGTCATCAATTTGGTAAAGTTTTGAAAAGGAGCTTACCTGTAGGACAAGTACAGTCGAAGGTACCGACCCCGACAACTGAAGTGCATGTGGCTCCATTCTTACATGGAACAGCCGCACAGTTGTCAACGGCAGTGCCACATGTGTATCCTTGGTAACCAGGTTCACATGTACAGTTGAAGGTTTCTACCAAAGTCTGAAAGTGATTGGAGAGATAAATATGGTTATTCCTTTTCTTCATGTTCAATTTTGAGACTGGGCCAAATTGAAAGCAACAGCAGCAGACGACAATTATAAAAATGGAAAATTATACTGTTTTGTGTAATTGTATGTAGAAATCATTGTCACAAGCAATTCCTCCTTTTGTCACAATGATTTCTAAAATCTTCTGCAGCATATATGGTAAAGATTTGTCCAAATTGGAAAGAGCAGCAGTCGACAATCTTTAAAGAATAAAGATATACATTCTAAGGGTTCAAGACAAAAATATCATAAGTGCTTCTTGTCTGTGAAGGACTGACTTTGGTCTTGCAATGAAGGCTTAATTTACTTTGCTGTGTGGAGAAACTACACAAAGTCAGTTCTGCAACACTGGACTTTGTAAACACTCATAGATCTTTAGTCTTCCGCTGATGGTACATGTGCAAGTGAGAGTGTAAATAAAGTTTCCATGTGTACAATTATCATTCAACAATAATTTAGAAATTGTACAAGTTTACAACCATTTCTTAGTACAGCTGTATATATATACAATTTCATAAAAGAGTATTCAGAGAAATACATGGAAATTTGCTCATCGTCACTGGTGACATCTTCAATGTTTTATAAATACAATGAATCAGTTTTTTTAATGAATAATTTCTGTCTATTTGATAACTATTTTTTTCTTAATTCTGTCTACCTTTCAGTACTAGGAAGGATAAGGATAAAGACATCTTGGTCTGTGAAATTCATGAATAATTCATAACAGTTCTCATGCAAATGAAATGTTTTTTTCTTATTCTAAATTTAACCCATTAATTAAAACATACATGTATTGATCTGAATTGATAGTCTATAAGCAGAAGAATTAGAAATTAACAATGTGACAGTAGGAGAAATATCTCAATCATACAATGGTTTTAACCAAATATATACAGGAAAGGAGGGGGGATCAGGTGACCAATGTTTACAAACTAATGTCTGAACAAGATGGCTGCGCCCAAGGTATTTTGCTTTATTCACTTACTTTTGCTAATGATAGCAACATCGTGTATCCATCATTAGTTGACCATCAATTTTTCAGTTCTGGTGGTATATGCTAATTCATGCTTTATACCGACTAGATACGATGTCGTTACGTCTTGTGGCAGATGTCTGGTTGCCACCGACCAGACAGACACGGTAGTTTCATTACTTCTATATACCGACGTGTATACCTTCTACAGGGCTACATAAGTTGGCTGTTATTGGCAAAAGTAGGTGAAAAAAGCTTGGTTATATGGTACCCAATACTTACATTTGTAGAGTCTGTGACGTTGATAGCGTTACATAATCCGTGCACGCATGGGTTTTGCTGGCATGTCTCCGAAACCTAAAATCACATCATCAAAGCATGATTAATTGATTGGGTCATTAGAAAATGGAACAGAAAGGTATAAATAGTGGTTTTATATGGAATTTAATGCTGTTTCAACAATAGTTCAGTTATGTTATGGCTTTCTTTCATTCACAAGTACTATAGTGTCATGCAAAACTAGAGGTACCATCGGGGTTCAAACCCAAGACCTGCTAGTTTTAAGACTGCCAATTGGCCAAATGGTCTACACAAGACTAAGCTGATATAAACATGGACTGAAAACAACAATTAATTACTGTCTGTCTATGTTGGAAGGTTGCTTAACTGATAAAGTTATGTTAAATTGGCAGAAATGTTTGTCATTCACAGTGCATAAGAGAATGTGGATAGCATCATGACAGAAAAAGCCAATTCCAGGTTGTAATAGATTAATGTTGTTTTGGATGAAGAGAATATGAAATAATTGAAAAACCATTGTATAATGTTTAACACCATATTGTTTGCTTGTTAGTTTTTTTTTCAACCCAACAGTATTCCAGCTATATGATAAGGCCCTGTTTAAAATAAATGGAGACAGACCAGTCTTACTTAACTGCCCATAACAGTTGGTTAAGAAATCAGATGCAGAACTTTTTGCATTTCCAAAGTCAACCAGAAGACTGTTACACCCAAACCAAATCAATATGAAGAAATCAAAATCGTTACCACAGTGTTCTCAATAAGAGTCTGCCGCAGGCCAAAATGACTGCTTCAAATTATGTTTTAGCCGATTCAAATTCCCGAAGATGTGTTCCCCACTCGGCCGGAGTGGCCCCATACACCATTCAAGTGGCCTGTTCAGATTTTATTTGGGCCTGTTCAACCATATCTTATTAAGAACACTGTTACCAATATAGGTATTTTGTAATACTCACATTCGCTTCACACAGGTCCCCCAGAGTGTCGGTTGGACAGTTACATGTGAACGTCCCGTTTTCATTCTGACAAGTCCCTCCATTCCGACATACACCACCCAGTGTCCCACATTCATCAACGTCCGTCTGGCATCTTGTAAGTAGAATCACATTCGATAGAATAAATATGGAGTATAAAGTCAGTATAACAGAGATTCCTCGCATAGTAGTGTATGGGACAATGCCAAGCTTACACAATATCCTTTAAATGTACAAATCGGCATAATAGCGCATGAATATGCATGTCACAATGTTCAGCACAATACGCTATCTGTTAAGGGTTTAGATAAATCCATTGGTTGTTTCCTTAACATTAATTATCACTCACTCACACCACAAATCTTTAGGCTACGTATATATACATGTATATCAATTATTACACTGTTATCATTTAAATGGTGTATAAATCCATCAGGAACAATCTATTTCCATCACTCATAAAGTACAAATGTCTTTAAAATCACTAAAATAACATCTAGTTGAGCATAAATTCATCATTTAGTCTATTCACTTTAGTGTCACTCAAATATCACACAAAACTTCATACAGTCAGCTTTCATCTATTTCACATATTATGCAAAAGTCTTTTGTTAGAAACATTTGAAAGACGTTATTGCAAATATATGAGGCAATTAACTCTACACAAATGGGTACACTGATCATTCTAATATCAAATCCTTTAAGTTAAAAGAACATCCCTATATTGAGGGTTCAGTGCAAGACTATACTGTATATAGTAAGTCCTTCACAAACAGTCTTGCATTGAAACATCCTTTAATTTTACAAAAAAGCTTTTTTCTTTAACTGTACAAGAGTTACTACAAACAAAGTCATCCATTTAGCATGACACATGTATACATACTACATTGACTTTCAAGAATAAACGGATATGCAAAATATTGTATATAAGACACATGCAACAATTTACTTAATATGCACTTTGATTTTACAACGTGCTTCATCTTCTAGTCTTCGTTTTATCTCCACTATCAATCCAGTGATAAATCAAACACATGGATAAACAAACCCTTTCCACCATTATAAAAGGTTCAGGGCAATACTATAGTAAGCGCTTCACATTTGTGAAGCACTTACTTTAGTCTTGCCCTGAACCCTTGATATGGACACACACTTAAAACACAAAACATGAAGCGAACTATCGAAGAAACTGCGATCAAAAAGTGAAGTCTACATTAGGATCAATTTCTCTATTTATCAATATGGCACCTTCCTAAAATTATAATGGTTTTAACTTTTTCGTTAAATAAATATCATAAGTTGATGCTTTAATGTTAAGCAATGATTTAACCATTTCTCAAGTGCAAATCTGCGACTGTTCCGAACAAAAACAGATGACAAATATTAGCGAAGAAAAATAAAACCCCAAAAACAACAGTACCTAGGATATTTAAGAAAAAAAATGTAAGGATAAACTGATCAATCACAGCAAGTTGTTTTCAAAATGTGGGCGACACTGGTGCAGTGGCAGAACCTAGCGTCGGTCTCTTGCACTGATGGGTCCCTGCTTCGGTGCCCATAAAGCAAGGTGAAAATTGCCAGGACAAACCCATAAATCAACATGATTACTTAGGTTTAGTAATCCAGGAAGCAGTCATTAAGAATGAATTTAAAAAGGTTCAAGTTTCTGTCATTATCGAATTAAAATAAAATAAGCCTTAAATTAAATGAGTGACAGGTTATAAAACAGTGAGTGGTTTGAACTCTTCATCAGCAGCCAGCCATAAGTACAGATGTTAACCATACTCCAACAAAATAACATCTTTATACTTTTTTTAAGTAGAAAATTGAAAACATTGTCAAAGCTTTTAGCTTTCGTTCCAAACCGTTTCACAAAATTGTTTGTAATGTATATAATGGTGTTTTTTTTATTAAATAAAATATGTTTAAACTAAAACATTGTCATGATGAATTTTCTCTAAATGGCCGAAATCTCAGACACAATTATTCAAGATTTTATGGAAATGCTTATGTTGTCTTGAAATGCTTACTTAATGCCTTCTTCATATTTCTCAAAATAGGAGAAAGGATTAACAAGTTATGCATGAAGTGTTTGCCCTCTGGCGAAAAATGTTACAACCTTCATTCTTCTAATTTTTCATGTCTATATGCTACACATATGATAAGTAATTAATTATTCAAATGAATAACTAATTAACCTTAATTTTGTACTGGCTTCACCAAATTATTCATACATTTTTGAGCTGAATAATTTGACATACTACTAAAATATGAACCTTGATGACCTACCAGAAACAGTGAGTATTTGCCCCGACCTTCAAACTAACATTATCTTTCTTGTAGGAATAGCATTTTCTTTCCCATAATGCTTGGGAATTTGATCCATATCCAATTAATTTAGATGTAACGCATGATCATACAGACCATTCAGATAATGAGCATTTATCGTTCATTCTTCTTGTCATGCAATCTCCCTCTTAATCAAAAATGAAAACTTATCTAAGACTGCAAAGTAAACTCTGTAATCAATGGTTCAGTGCAATACTATAGTAAGTGCTTCATATACTATAGTCTTGCACTGAACCCTCGTAATGCCTTCGTTGCATGGAATATAAATGTCTTTTTCACAAGTGACCTGCAAACTAATTCAGTTCCAGGGGATGGGGTAATAAAAATCTTGACATTTGATGACAACTGCATGACCACAAGTCTATCTCTTAACATCATTTTTAACAATTTATCAATAATATTGCGACAATCTATGGGCCAATATCAGTTAGCTTTTTTGGACTTAGAGCAGATTTTCCTATTTGTGATACTATCCCTTTTATCCAAAGTGCCATGGAAGGATCCCAATTTAGTTTATTATGGTATATATATCCATTTGTCAAGTGTTTAATGACGTTTTCAACAATCTTCCAGTAACATTGCAGCAACCCCTAGACCAAATCCAGTACGACCTATTTTCAACCTTAAACTGACTATTCTATTCTACTTTCTGTGTTTTTTTATAACCATTTGACAAGTGTTTTATGACATTTTCAGTAATATATTGCAGTAATTCCTAGATAAATTCCAGACACGCCCATTTTTAACCTGGGACTGGCTGTTCTATTCATGATGCTTTCCTCATCAACCAGAGTGTCATGGAGGGATGCCATCATTTTCTTATGACATTTTACGCATAAAAAACCCAAGTCTTCCATATATGAGGGGACAGACACTCTACCTATACATTATGGCATGGGTTTAAGTGTAACAAATTATTTTAAATTGTCAATTAGGTAATAAGACTGCCCATTGTAAAACACTTAATTTTCATATTCTTGTATCAACACAGATGAATCAGAATGATGTTTTAAAGCACTGTAACTGTAACCAATGAAGAAATTGTTTGAGACAACCAATTTCTGAGCAATGTCAAGTTTTGTCGCAACAATCAAAATCAAACCATACAAATAACAATCGATACATATCATGTACATCAATTTGATTGCAATCTGCTGTAACGCTTTCAATTTGATTCAGTTAATTAGTAAATTCTATTTCTGACGTGGGTTCCACCCTTACTGAATAATACCTGTATATCACTTTGTCACAGCTGCTGCAGAAAACTTAAGAAACCATTGTGAAAAAAGGATAAATTGCTCATCATGAGCAATTTATCCTTTTGTCACAATTTTTTCTACCATAGAGAAAATAAATTGTTCCTGTTAGTTCTTTTTGTCTGCTAATTGCTTTCAGTTTGAACCGATCACAAATTTCAACATGGGGAAACAAGCTAAGATCTTCAGGTAACATTACACAAATACACAACTGTACTTGAATATTCTATAAATTCTCCATAAATCCATCACTAGATCACAAGCACACACTGTATAATAAATATAAATATATATCACTTCATGTACTATATATATATATATCCTTCATCTGTCTAATGTCATAAAGCACTGTATAACACCTTTACAGTCCTATCTTGTCTGAGGTTACGATTTGAACTTGTAGTGAGCTGACTCAGTAGGAATGTCAACGTGATTGCGCAATCCAAACATCCCCGTTTCACTACCTACTGCTGTATGACTATATACGGTGTATGTATTATTGTACGCTTCAACTTGTTTGTTAAATGACATTCTATTCCACCTGTCAATATAAACATCTTCAATAGTTTGAGGGCTTGATGTAAGTTGCCTTGTTTGAGTTTTCTTTTAACCCTTAGAATGCTGGGTGATATTTCTAAAAATAGACTTTTGTGTTGTCTGCTTTCCGAAACCTAGTATATCTGCTTTGTTTTGTTGAGGAGAGATACTCTAAGTAGCAAACAGGTTCGATCACAGGCCAGCCGTCAATTTACTAGGCGACATACCTGGATCTAACCTGTTTGCATATAAAGCATAAAGTAGGTTCCAGCCCTAAAAGGGCTATAAATGTTGTGTCCATTATTAAACGCTTCACCTCGTTTGTCAAATGACATTTTATTTTACCTGTCTATATTAACATCTTCAATAGTTTGAGGGCCCGATGTAACTTGCTTTGTTTAAGTTTTCTATTAAACCCTTCTCTGCTATTATTAATTCTTTTTTAAATAAATGTAAAGCATTGTGGCAAATGTTTGTATGGTGTTTAACACCATATCAACAATTTTTCAGTTATGTTACAGCTTTCCTGGATTCACTAGTAATAGGCTAGGGCTCTGAAATGATGTTTCAAAAGCCACTCCATGAAATAAGAGGTATCAGTTGGGCTTAAACCAGGGACCCCCAAGTTCTAAGTCTGTCTCCTTAACCACTTGACCATGCAAGACCCCCATTGTGGCAATAGGTAAAATTTCTTGTTTCAAGCAATAATTTTTCTCCTTTGGTCACATTGTTTTATGCCCTGTATGACAAAACAAAAAATGTTCATCTTTCATAAGACATAAGTGATGATTCACAAAATCTTATTAATATGAATGATCTGCTTTTATAACTGACATTCTGTTCCCAACCATCCATTTAAATATTTCAATAACTTGATGGAGTGATACAACTATGTCACAATCAACCCTTCTCCCAATATATATTTTTTGCAAATGGTCCAAATTCAAAGCATTTCTTTATTTGTATTGGGTTTTACATCACGTCAAAATTATTTAAGTTATGTTGTTTTGCCCGACTCTAAGTGATGGAGGAATACCACACACTCAACTGCCCATAAAGGCTGGTCAAGCTAGGAAGAACCATTGGCACTCTGTAAGTCTGTCCGGAGACCTCATCTCATGAAGATCCAAATGCTGTCACCAGGATTTGAACCCATCCAAAGAGGGGCCATGTGATTTCATATTCTGTTCTCTAACTACTTTTTATAGGCTGCGGAAGCAAACATAAGGCAAATTAGAACATATGAAAACTAAAAGTATGAAAAATGTTATTCCTGCAAAATTTTGAGTGTTCAACCATTGTGCCAAAACAAGAATTTGCTGGTAACAAGCAACTTCTCCATTTGTGAAAATATGATGAATTATGTATAAATGTATACGAGAAAGAGTTACATTTTTTTGACTTCAACCTTATCTCCAATTTTACTCATTTACATACCTGCAGAAGACAAAGGGACAGTGACAAAAGCGGTTATAGCTTATATTAATTTCTCCTTATCAAACATTACAATAATAATGTTGGTTACTGTAGAATACCCATAATCCACCATTTTGAAACCCATTCTGCAGTCGTCATCTGTTTTCTTTGGTCTGTCTCGAAAAACACAGGTCTGGGCCGCAACAATTTAATGCAGATAGTTCTGGCTCGACCAATGATACAAAGAACATTCAAAGTATCCGATAAAAGAATGAGTTTTAAAATGGAAGATTATGGGTATCCTATGTTAAAGTACTGTATAATAGTCTTCTGCTCGTACCTTGAATTAGGGCAATGTTAAAGATTTCATTCAAGTGAATGGGTTAAATAATCAATATTCATCCTTTTCCTCAATTATTTAGATCTATCACTTTTGCATTGATTTTTTCAATATAACGTTATCTTTATATCGTTGAAATCATTTACACTCTGAACTAGGATAAATGTTTACAATTTTATTTGACATTCTTTGCCCAGCGCATTTGCAGCAGATGAAATGAATTAGTCTATTTCCATAATTTTTCATTTGAGTATTTATTGGGTGGAAACCCTTGTGACAAAAGGATAAGGACAATTGCTCTTTATATTCAGTTTATCCATTTTTTCACAGTAGCTTCTTTCTAAGTCCCCAACCTGTAAAAATAAGGTATCATAGAGTTAAAGGCCCAAAGAATCAATCTAAAAGCTTAATGAAACTTTAACACATCTCAAATCATTTGCTACATTGGTTAATTTGTCAGTTCTAACAGTCTTTATGTTGTGTCTCTAAAATCAGTAAACCCTTTCCCAAACAACAAATTTTGGACTGTCCCAAATTGAAAGAGTTTGCAGATGACATTTCAAAATGTGATGAAATTGGAAAATAATCTTCAGAATGGGTAGAAAACGCTGTGGGAAAACGAAAAATTGCTCATTACAAGCAATTTCTCCTTTAACCTCAATGTTTTCTAAGGTTGTCTGCAACAAAGTGGTTAAATGTTGTCATTGTTTGTTAATGGGTTAACCCATCTACGTATTCCCTATTTCTTCCATAATTATTTCCAAGGCACATTAACTGATTTGTTTTTATTTTGGGTTAAACACAGATTCAAACATTTTTTTTCTATTGTTGTATTATCGTTCAATTTGGTTTTTACACCACATCAACAATTCTTCAGTTATACTGTGTTGCATTGCCCATCAGGGATGGAGCTAGATCTAGACCCCCTGCTTAGTTTCTCATAGGGGCCAATTAAGGTGCTGGAACCAACTTCATGCTTATGCAAACAGGTTGGATCCAGGCCAGCCGCTGGGTAAATTGGTGGCAGGCCTGTGATCTAACCTGTGTGATTCTCCGAGTATCTTTCCTCATCAAAATTAAGCAGATATTTAGGGTTTTGGAAAGCAGACAACACAAAAATCTACTTCTTGAAAATAAACAAACATTCTAACAGTTAAATAACACGGAACCATCAGTATTCCTGCTGTGAGGAAACCTCTTTCGAAAATTTGAATCTACCGCTATCAATTTGGACCCATATGTTGTATTGCATGTGTTCTATTCCTGCAATTTCTGTTTTTGTCACAATTAAAGGGAAAGGGGAATGCTTAGATATTTACCAATAGTCAAATGTTTGACTGTACCAAATTGGAAGAATTTTGCAGACGACAATTCAAAATGTGATGACATTGAAAAATAATCTTCTGATAGAGCAGAAAATATTGTGGAAAAAGGAGTAATTGCTCGTTAAGAATTTCCTAGGTTGTCTGCAACAGACTGGTCAAATGTCTTTATTATTTGGTAATGGGTTAAGGGTTGTTAAAAATTGAGCCTTTTTACCAATCATCCATGAAAACAGAACTATTATGCCAATCAAAACCATTTCAGTTAATTGTTTACATTCTATGCAGTAATAACCAGACAAATCAGTAACAATGAAGAAGTTAAGTTGTTTTTGTGTATAACTTTTAAAGCTAAAAAGCTTAAACCACATACCATGATAAATAAATAAATAAATATATATGGTAGTTGCATTGTGTGAGAAAGTTGTGTTAATCAATTAAACCATCTCCGCCTAATTTAATGCGTTCCACCCAGTAAAAAGTCTTTACATTCCTCTGCTGCTATCAAGACATGAAAACATTATTACGTTTGAAGGCCAAATTTTACAATGTCCCAAAATTGAAATAGTTTGCAGAAACCATATCAAATGTGATGAAATTGAAAAATAATTTTCCAGTAGGGCAAAAAACATTGTGGGAAAAGGAGAAATTGCTCGTTAAGAGCAATTTCTCCTTTTCACACAATGTTTTCCAGGGTCGTTCGCAACAAACTGGTCAAATGTTGTTATTGTTTAATAATGGAATAACCGGTACATATATAGTTCTATAATTAACATGTGGGTTAAGGGCAAAGGGCATGGTCATTTCAGTTTGCCTCAGGGGAAATATGAAAATGTCAAATTGATTGATGTGACGTGTTAATCTTACATTTGTATGGCCAACTTCATCCAAAAGCAAAATCAAAAACAGATAATGGTACATTATCAAAGGTTCAATGCAAGACTATAGTAAGTGCTTCACAAATGTGGAGCACTTACTATAGCCTTGCAGTGAACCTTCTTCAAGATATTGGTTAAACCTATTGTGACAAATGGATAAAATGCTCATTTGTCCTTTTGCTTCACAGTTGTGGTCTTACAGCAGTGGCAGCACTGTGAGGTATCATTATTATTTTCAACTATTTTCATTATCAGTATTATCATTTATATGAGGAGGACATTGGTCCAGGGGTAGAGCATCGGCCTCTGGACACAAGGATCTTGGGTTTCGAATCACATGAGTAGCTAGATCTCCCTTGAGACCTTTCATTAATCCACACTAGGCGGGAGTACTGCCATTGTTATGTATCTAGAAAGCAGAATCGAGAGTGATTAATCAAGTTGTAAGAACTTGCTTCACAATCAATGAAAATAAATAAAATCTCTTTCCCAAACAATAACGACATTTGACCACTTAGTTGCAGACGACTTTAGAAAACATGGTGGGAAAAGGAGAATTTGCTTGTGACGAGCAATTTCTCCTTTTCCCTCAATGTTTTCCGTCCTATCAGTATTTTATTTTCCAATTTCATCACATTCTGAAATGTGGTCTTCAAACTCTTTCAATTTGGAACAGTCGAAAATTTGTCGTTTGGGAAAAGGTTAAACAGAAAATATTATCATGGAGTAATGTACTTACCGGTCTCCTATCAATCCTGAAGGACAATCACACAGGGAACCATTCTGCCCACTGTAGCAGTGGCCCTGGTTTCCACACTCATCTCCCTGTGTACAATAGTCCACCATTTCCTGGCACCATCGACCCGTGGTACCCTGCGTGCAGCTACATGTGTATGAGTAATAGTCATCCACACACTGGGAACCAGACCTGCACTGACTGTACTGACAACCAGCCCCTGCTTGACATCCATGATCGAAATTACCCGATGTTGTCTGCAGGAAGAATCTTTCTATGCTGGTATTGTTTACAAATTCATCGTCCTGATAGAATGGAAGTAGAATACCGCCAATTCGAATTTCACCGAAGCATCCCTGATAAAATGGCCTCCTTTGGTCAAATAGTTCGTTAATTCCTACGACGATCGTACTAGAAGTGTCATGCAAAATGGAAGTAAGAGTGTCGCCATTCATTGGCCTGGCCATTGAAACGTTCGACAATGTTGCGTTATGATTATCTTTCAATGTCAAAACAACTTGTGTGCTTTCCTCAACAACCTCAGCCATGTGCCACAAAGAATTGTTGACACCTATGTTTGCTTCGAGTAATGTTTCTTCTGCACCGTCCAATTTACATCCCACTATCAGATTGGCCCCGATCAGCTCCGCTCGGTAATATCTGTTACTGGTTCCGATGTGCAGCATTTTGCCATTCATTGAGAGCGTGCGAAACTTGAACGAGAATCTCATAATCTGCTTGGTTGATGGAATGTTATGATTGTAAATGGCAACGGAATCCACCCCGTTAAATGTGGCATTACTTTGGCCTGAAACATAAGGAATCAACATAGATAAAATAACTATCTAAGAAACTTTCACATCTACATTAGCAAACTTTATAATGTGTTGTTATAAATGGAAAAAAGTTTTCTTTATTTAGGAAAATATTTTCTTCCATTATAAAACAGTAATTCAGTCATATTGAGGGAGTCGGTGCACCTTTTCACATGTCTGGTACTTCATTACCAGTACTGAATAAAATAATACTCTTACAAAGCTGCTTGCTGCTTTACTACATGAACATAGCTGATCAGAGGTGAGAATTAAACATGTTGCATTTTAATTTACATAATAAAACTTTTAAAAGAGTATTAGTCTAGAGAGTTTTCAACCTCAGGACCTCTGCCTTTTTCATGTCAACCAACCAACTAATCTTGTAAGCCGTATTAACCCTTGAAATACTGGGTAGTTTTCTTATCAGATATTGTGTCATCTACTTGCAAAAAAACCCTTAAATATCTGCTTAATTTTGATTAGGAAAGATACACAGAGTAGCAAACAGGTTAGATTACAGGCCAGCTGCTAATTTACTTGGCGGCAGGTCTGGATCTAACCTGTTTGCATATGCATGAAGTTGGTTCCAGCACTATAAGGGTTAAGTCAGCTTGGAGATTTCCCCTCAATCTAATTGACTTAAGACAAAACTTACACTCAAATCCATCCAGTAAACTTTGACATGTTGACCCGTCTGGGCACTGACCCGTGACACAGAAGTCAAGGTCACTGCAGTTCTTCCCTCGGTAACCACGGAGACAGTCACACCTGAAAGTTGGAAGGAAGTTCAGGTGAATGTTTTAGTTACCTGTAAATTGATCATACTTTAATTCAGACATCTAGTGCAGAAAACCTTAAAAACCATTGTGACAGAAAGAAGAAATTATTTGTATCGGGCAATTTCTCTTTCTGTCACATTGGTTTCTATCCAATATAATAAAGAAAATATACTTTTTCTTAGCTTATATTTTTCTGTATGATATTGCTGTCTGTTTCGACAAGTCCTAAATTCCAACATTGAGTATTTGTCAAAACTCTTTCCCAAATAAAACAGGTCAATATCTGGTTAATTTTATGAAAAATGTTGACCATGTGTCAAATACTAGCAAGTATGTAAGGCTATGTAAAGTATATGCAAGATTATAGCTAGCCCTTCACAATTGTAGACGACTAGCTGTAGACTTCAGCTCAACCCTTAAAATATGCCACATACAATTGAATCAGTAAGCAAATATGGGTTTTACATTGTATCAATATTGAAGCCAATAGGGGCTATAACCATGTAACTAAACACATTGAGTAAATAAACGGTAAACTACCTCTTCTAAAAATCAAAATGCTGTCACCACAATTTATACACAAACTTGAGGAGCTATGTGCTGTACTGTACTCTAACCACCTAACAATATATAAACTGAAAATATGTTACTTACTTGTAGTCATTAAAGAAGACGTCGGAACATGTGGAGTTATTATCGCAAGGTGAAAGCATGTGGCATAGCGGATCCGTCACTTCACTTTCCTGCAGACCAACCTGCGTTGCCACAGAAACTGACGGAAGAGGATTAAGATCTGGATCAGGCAGGGCGAAAAATTGCAGCGATCGTGCATTCAACTGTACATCTTGTATCGTTCCTTTGTAGTCTATAACATCATTAAAGTTTCCTACATCATTTACAATAATAGCATCTCTCTTTCTACGACTGCTACTAAATGGATTTTTACCACCGAAATGTATTTCGCTGACATTAAAAAAACAGTCACTAGCGATATCCGTTGTTCGATATTGAAGAATATCTCCGATGAAGAACTCAAAGTTAGTAATGTTTCGATGGAGTCTTATCAAGTGTCTTTGTCCATCAGAATAACTGTCATTTTCGGAGATCACTTTTCGACCCACGTTGCATAGATTAGTTTGTATGACCAGATGTCCAGACTCAAGTCCTGCTGTCACATATCCCTGAGTGGTTGATCCAAAGAACATGATTAGTCCGTCTGGTTGCCGTGAGCGCATGAAGAATGAAAGATCAAATGAGGTCCGTAGTTTGGATGACATATTTGCTGGCAATGAAAATGTTGCATAGCTCTTGCTGTTGTTGAAAGCAAATGTTGCTGCAGTGTACTCTGAAATAATAAAACAAAAGTCCATAGAGTCCTGGTCAAAGTTTCAATAACCCACTTAAGGAAAGTATAAGCCTGAATCATGTCAAATGAAGACACAGTACAATACAATACAAAAGATTTTATTTTGTAAACAAAGGTCCCAAATAATTTGTACATAATCTGTCCTCTCTTGGAATACTTTGATGTTTTCCAATTTGAACGGTGAATTTATGGTTTGAACAGTATTGTCATGTGATATGTCATTGGAAGTGTCTCGGAGAGACTTTAAAATCTGGGCCATGGAAGACCCTATGAGTGCATCATTAACGCTTGCAGCCAATTGAGAAATAAACACGCAGCCAAGGGAAGCGGATTATAGGTCTAGATAGGAGACAAACCGGTGCCTTTTGCATGCAGTATCTCAAAAACAAGTTAAACCCTACTATGTGGGGTACTTATTTAGATTCAACCCCTTTGTTGACAGTATATAACTTATTATATACACTTACTATTGAAATCACCAGCAGAGTGAAACTCACTAAAATGAGCAATTGTTCCATTTACCTGGTCAGTTTCTCTTTATACCACAGCAATAATGATACTTTTTCATAACCAACACTTTGAGAGATCAATGTAAGACTATCAAGGTCATTTGTTACTATGAAGCTTACTGCAGTCAAACTTGTGTTAAGAGGCCAGCCTATGGGACAGAGTAAATTGGCTGTTTAAGACAGGTTTGCTGCTTAACACAAACTGATGTACACTTTAAATCTAACAATGGGACTTTCTGTAGTTGCTGTTAAAGGCAGGTTGGCTGCTTAAAAGGGTGGCTGCTGAACACAAGTTAGACTGTTAAGTCCTGAAAATGAAACCTAGAAATGTCTTTAGCATATGTTTTGATTTCAGTAACTCTCAAATGTCCATTTGAGATAATGGGTTAACCCTTTACCAAACGTCAAAAAGAGTTTGCAGACGACATCTCAAAATGTTATGAAATTGGATAATTATCTTCTGATAGGGCAGGAAACATAGTGGGAAAACGAGAAATTGCTCGTTAGGAGCAATTTCTCCTTTTCCCACAATGTTTTCCAGAGTCGTCAGCAACAGTCAGCAACAATGTGGTTAAATGTCATTGTTTGGTAATGGGTTAACAGAAAGAGAACAGTTTCTATCTTGATGGTACAGAAATGGAACATATACATGTTACTAATGATGGAATATGGTATAAAACTTGGCCTCACCTGTATTACAGATGTCACCTAGGTAGGGTCGGTAACAATCACAACTGAATTTGTTCCATAAATCAACACATGCTCCATGCTGGCTACACGTTGCCGTGAAACACTGCTCCTCTCTCAGACATCCCGGCATAAGACTGATGTACGAGTGCAGGGCATTTGGAGTAGTCAATGTCAAACGGGAACCGCCCACAGTAATGTCCTCCATGCACCCAACAAACTGGGTACCGAAAAATGACTCAGGCGGAACAATATTGGTTCCCTGTATACTCCCAAAATGCACTTTGCTCGACGGACTGGAGCTTGCAATGTCAACTGCGGCAGTCACGATACAGTCTGGTTGTGTTGAACATAAAAGTGGACTGGTTATGGTGTATCTCATTTGATTACTGGAGAATTGTAGGGAAACTGTGTGCCAGTCTGCATTGTTAAAGCGTAGGTTTGGTAAACAATATTCGTTTGAATAGCTTTCAAAGAATATACAGATATTCCCGTTGACAAGTTCCACGGAAGCAAAAAAGCTAGTCATCTGTTGGTTAAGCCAAGCTAAAAGAATGGCACTTTTCAAAGTTGTTCGGAAGCGGAAACCAACTTCCGTCGTCAGAGAATTAAGATTTGCTTCCAAATAGGACGCCTTGACGAATGACATTGTTGTGGAAATGTTACAGTATCGCCCTGTGTAACCATGGTGACAGAGGCAGCGATAATCTTGTTCACCTCGCGCCTCATTGATTAAATACGGCTCGCATTCACCCTGGTCGCATCTGTTATTCGCACAGGAAGTCAACTCGAAAGAACAGTTCTTTCCTGCATATATTTTCCCATTGAATTCGTCAGCACAGTTACAGGTATAGTCAGCAACCTTATCGACACACGTTGATCTGTGCATGCATGGTTTGAATCGATCACATTCATCGATTTCGGTCTCACAGACATCGCCCTCGTAACCTGGGAAACACTCACACCGGAAATCGTTCAACAAATCGATACATTTCCCCTGGAAACTACAGCTGTCATTCTTGCAGTCGTTAATGTTAATTTCACAGTTACTCCCTGCAAAATGAAAAGGAACAATCAGATTTCAAGTTTTGTTTGTGGTTCAAACTTTGTTATTTTAAACCAATTTTGAGGAAGCTGGAAGCTTTCTTTGTTCACACTCAATGACTGCTTCCTGGATACTACACCAGTACTCCCACCGATTTGGGGGTTAGTTCCTGAAAGTGCAGAAAACATTGCGGTTAAAGGCTCGTTAAGAGCAATTTCTTTAATTCCCACAATGTTTTCCAGAGTTGTCTGCAACAAAGTGGTTAAATGTCGTTATTGTTTGGTAATGGGTTAAGAAATGTCAAAAAAAGAAAACATGAACAACATGAAGCATTGAAAAAGAACCACTGAAACCATGCAGAGTAAATCCTCCATGAACAAAGCAAAAATTGCTTCAATCTCATCATATTTGTGATAAAAAGAATTTTAAGATACATGTTCACCCAAGAGACAATTTCCAAGTCTAACTAAAACGTTGTTGGAACAATACAGTTTTTATTTTGCTGTATAATGTTCAATGAGAAATACTTACTGAAGACAAAATTGATTCAGAATGGGTCAATACATATCTTTTCATAGTAAACAGGCTCTGAATACTTAAATATGATCTAACTTTACTTCTAACGGCTAGTCTTACAACAGTTCAGCTGCTATACAATTTTAAAGAAATAAAATTCTAATATCCAAATTTCCTCTCATCTGTGAACAAGCAGCTTTAAGATATTTTTCCGAAAGAATACAAATACACATAAGATTTTGAAATTACACCTGTCCAATCTTGGGCAGTTAAAACTAATTGACAAATGCATGAGAGAATTAACCTGAATATAAATTTTGTGTGTCAAAAAGAGAACTCTCTTAAAATTTTCCTAGCATTCACTTTCGAAAATTCCTCAGATTTTACTTTTCCTTCCTTTTCAATGCCATTGGTACATATCACAGATTGTGTAAAACTAATGCAATCACCTGTTGAACCATTGACACATTCACACAGGTACCCAGCTGCCTCGGCGTAGGAGAATGTGAGATTTTCAAAGCCGGGGTAGTCAATGTCGTACAGAGTCTGGTTAGACTTCTGATGGCAAGAGCTGTTGAAGAAGCAAGGCGAGCTGTCACATTCGTTTATGTCCGTCTCGCAATTCTTGTCTGTGTAGCCTGGGAAACAACGGCAACTGTAATCCTGGAAAATATTTTTTAATGGATACATGTAGTTCATTTGGTAATGAGTCTGTTTTCAAGTACAGATTTGGCCAGTTTTCTTTACAACAGTAAATCAATTCTTTATAAGAGTAAATTAAGTTAAGGTTACATGAGTTATTCATTGCATAATACTCTATAGTATTTGGATTTTCATGAGAGATAGACTCCATGCTGGCTAACTGAATGCAAATGGTTATTACCATCTAGACCAGCCATTTTGAGAAAGGAGTCTTCCTCCATCTTTTATAGGCAAGGCTTTGCAATTTAACCAATAAATTGGTGAGGCATTGTAAAACACCAATAAAACAAACTAACATGACTGTCATTATCGTAAGTCATGATCCCATTTTCAAATCAAACCATGTCATAATAAAAAGAAAAATAGTGCAAGTGTTGAATCTTCTCAGAGTATTTTTCCTTTTACATATTTTTTTTTTAAACATTTTATCGTACCATAGAAGAGCTTTCCCGACAAAAGATGTTAAGTGCAACAGGCAAGTTTTCTTGACATTTCAGACATACAAACAAAATGAATTGTATTTCATATATACACATGTATAATCAAAATATTGCAAAACAAACAGACTAAAATAAATTGTACATTAGTCTATTTTGCTTATGTCTTATTAGTAAATAATGTAAATGTGAAAAAATAACATTCAGAAGACTAATCTTTTTCAGTTCACCAGGTGCCGTTTCTTGAAATTTCCCTTTAAGTTTATTTGGCGCTGAGAGTTCTGTTTGTCTAGAATCTTGGCCCCAAAAGGGTCTAGATGCTCAAAATTGGAGTAACAATAAATAACAGGATTACAAACAAATACTGACACACTTACCTTTATTTTGTCATCACAGGTTGACCCATGTATACATGGGTTTGATTCACAATCATCAATGTTGATCTCGCAGTTTACACCTTTAAACCCTGTATCCGTGCAGTTACAATCATATCTGAAAAACAGAGCTTTAACCCATTACCAAACAATAACAACATTTAGCCAGTTTGTTGCAGACAACTCCGGAAAACATTGTTGGAAAAGGAGAAATTGCTCTTAACGAGCAATTTCTCCTTTTCCAACAATGACTTCTGCCCTATCAGAAGATTATTTTTCAATTCCAACACATCTTGAGATGTCGTCTGCAAACTCTTACAATTTGGGACAATAAAAAATTTGACATTTGGTAAAGGGTTAAGATGTCTTAATTCATTCCTTCATATGAGTATTGGAACTGGTCTAAATTGAAGGCAATAGCAGAACAAGGGTTCGTTGCACAACTTAAGTAAGTCCCTCAATATCATGAATCACTTACTATAATATTGCATTGAACCCTACAGATGACAATACCACAAACAAAGCTACAAACAAGATGAAGCGTTCCAGGAAATACCAAAGCTCTTAGAAATCTTACAAACATGACAATTTTTTGTTTTCATGGGGTCAAATACTGTGTTAATAATTTTTCAGTTATGTTACAGCTTTCCTGGAACCACAAATACTAGGCTAATGTGCCCTGAGGCATTCTGCCAAAAACAACTCCCATGAAACAAGAGGTACCAAAAGGTTCAATGGAGCGACACCAAAGTAGTTTAAAGACAACCATCTTAACCACTCCGCCATAACAGACCTTCATCAACAATCCTTGTTATATAAATAGTTATAATGATTTGTATGATGTTTAATGCCATATCAACAATTTTTCTGTTATGTAACAGGTTTCCTGGAAACACCAGTACGAGGTTTGTGCTTGAAGTGTTCTTTCAAAGGACACTGCCATGAAACCAGAAATACACAAGGGGTTCAACTCGGGGATCCCTGGCTTCTAAGACACCTTGAAGTCTTGACCACTTGGTCATACATGATCCTCATGAACAATTTTAGTTATATCAATAGTCAAAATGAAGTCCAATGCATTTCTGGTAAAACTGAGGAAAAGCTTATTTTTTTTAATGTTATATTTGGGAACCGTGGCTTGTAGTGACTATTGTCAAGAGGTTTTAGACCCCACCAGACATAAGCCAATCATACACTATAAATCGTCCTTTTGCAAGACACTAACTCCAAGCCTCGAACTGTCAGACAACCAAATAAACTTTATATCACTAAAATTGTTGAAAACAGTATTAAATTCACAATAAATTGCAATGTTCCAAAATTGCCCAAGAAGTCTCATAGTTAAAATAAGACATTGTCCCAAAATGAGAAAATGGTTTCTTTTTCACCAAATTAAAATAAAATTAATAAACACCATCAAAATTGAATAAATTCAACACTCTAAATGGATAGAAACATTTTTAGAGGAGAAGAAAAAGCTTGTATTAGTTCTTATTCATTAGGCAAATTTGCCAAATAACAATTTTTGATATCACAGAATAAAGGGTAACTATGGAATGATCCATGCAATTCTAATAAAAAGATATTTGAAAGGAGCCATTTTGCATTCAAGGACCCCGCCTCAAAGCATCAAATTATTCTTGGTCTTCGATATAAACAAGCTACATTTTATTTGCATGCTTTTCATAGTACCATAAGGAGGTAAAGAGAGAATCTATTGACAAACAGGATCAAACTTTGCAAACTACAAAAGGTATCTTTAACTCAATCCCCACATGGGACTTTGGGATTGGTCCAATTAGAAAGCAACAGCATAGGACAAAAACAAAATAGAAAGAAAAGGAATTTTCTTTAATTTACACGTTTTTGTATTTTACATTGATTGTGATGGAAGCTTGAAGCTTATTAAATTCACTCTCGATGTCTGCTTCCTGGATACTAGACCAGTACTCGAAATGATTTGAGGGCTAGACCCAGCAATTTTCACCTCGCTAACAGGGATCGAACCCAGGACCCTCCGTACAAAAGGCCGACATTCTATCTCTGCAACACCTTTGCCCACCTTTTCTTTACATTTCTGTACATTGGTTTGAAAACATTGCTACAAAATGGTAATATTCTAATTAGGGGCAATCTTTCTTTTAGCCATCAGGGCAGTAGCTTGACTGTCATGTCATTTAAGAGGGGGTCCCCAAGGAAAAAAATGTCTGAAATCGCTCAGGTACATTCTGGAATGTATTTGAGAGCACAAAAATATCTTTTGTTAAAGCAGGAAAGAGGCCCTTTCTGTTGCATTTTTGAGTTGTTGTTTTTTTGCTTCAAGGGCATAGCTTGACTGAAATGAAAGTTAAGGCATGTCATTTTAGAGGGGTCCGAGGCATGGTCCCCAAGGAAAAAATGTTGTCTGAAATCGCTCATAAGCGTTTTGGCATGTTTTTGAGAGCAGATTTCTTTTTTTAAGCAAGGAATAAAGCACCGTTTTTGAGGTTTTAAAGCTTCCTAAAATGATGCTAAAGGGACCTATGCCAATGGCTACAATGGTTTCTTAAGACTTTTGCATGTCCGCAGATGCATCAAAGTGCATTATTATGGGCAATGGGGTTTTATGCATGGAGAATGGTTTATCTGATATTTCAAAGGGGTTTGAGGGGAAACTTGAAATCATGGAAAATTCATAGGAAACATGCTTAAAATATTGCTACAGAAATGCTTTTTCTATTTAGTTTTTTACCTGTGAAAACCTGTTCCACTGAAATATCAGAGCGCATCATTGAAGGTATGCTGATTGTATTATTGTTCTGGGGTTGGGTCAAAAGCAGGGTTTTATTTCTTTATAGGGAAGAGGCCTTAGCCTATTGAATCTAGCAATTAATAAAGATGAAATTACTAACATAAATTGGGAAAGAAAAAGCTGACAAAAGTTCTTGAAAAATCTTAAATTTGGAAGGTGGCTTTCACAGGCCAATGTCATAAAGCGTAAAAGACATTCACATAAGTCAAGTAGTGTTGCTAATCTTTTGTAATGTAATCTACCTTTTATTTAAATTTCTTATCTATAATATAAATTTTCAGAATTGCTTTACTCCTTGCTCCATGACATACCTCACTTTGACTCGTCTTCTTCCACTCCTATCTGCCAACAATTGCTGAGCCATTATTACTGGCAGGCACAAGCCTGGAACAATTTGTTTTTCAAAGAAAACAAATTCGCAGCAGAAGACCTAAGAATGCTTTCTTTGTATGGTGTTAAACACTGTATGTTTCAGTTATGAAACAGCTTTCCAGGATCCACCAGCACTAGGCTACCTAAGAATGCCACCTTAACCAATTATTATCATATGGGTTTTACATCACATCAACATTATTTCAGTTATGTAGCGATGCCCGACTCTAAATGATGGAGGAAGACCCCATACTCAACTGCCCACAAGGGCTGGTCAAGGCGGGTAGAACCATCGGCATTCCGTAAGTCAGTCGGGAGACTGCCTCTCATGAAAATCCATATCCCTCTCAGGATTTGAACCCACGCGGAGAGGGGCCATGTGATTTTCCTTAACCAATGGGTGACTGTTAATATGCACATACCTGTTTATTCCGTCTATGCACTCTCCGTGATTTAGACATGGGTTAGAGTTACATTCCTGGATGTTAGTCTCGCAGTTTGTGCCCGTAATTCCGGGGATACAGTCACACGTGTAGCTGTTTATTCCGTCAATACATGTTCCGTTGTACTGACACGGGGAGGACTCACACTCGTCAATGTTTATTTCGCATCGGCGGCCTGTTTATAAATACAGATATACAATACAATATATTTCATTTGTAATAGAGGCCTCTGGCCCTATATATGTATAATTCACAATTTCGGGCAACAAAGGAGTGGTTTGACATTTGTGCTCTCTAGAAAACAAATAAAGTATGAATGATAAACATTTAATCAATCGTTTTGCTTACTGTAAACTTCAATTTTGGCAACTTTCATTAAATTTTCATAAAAGCAGCTTCTTCTGGCTTTCTTCAAGACGATGTTTCAGTGCAATACTATAGTAGGTGCTTCATGTTTATGAAGCACTTAATTACTATAGTCTTGCATTGAACCCTCGAGGTACAGTGCATTACACCTTTTTAACTTAAAAAAGGTTTTCCAGCTCGTATGCGATACCCATTACCCAGGATGATATGGTGGTACTGTAATTGTAATTTATGATAAAAGAAGAAAGCATTTGGTAAAATCAGTTTCTCCTTTTGTCGTAATTATTTCCTATTCTTTTCATACACATATGTAAATATTAGGGATGGGAACGAATAGTGAAATCACTATTCGAATATTCGACTAGAACTATTCGAATATATTCGAATATTCGATTTTAGAATTCGTTTTGATGTCCGAATGTCTGCATGTCCGAATACTAGTACACTAGTCCTCTGTTCAAACCTTTTGTGTATAGCCAATATCTGTATACATGTACATGCATTCAATATCAAAGCAGTAATAACCATTATTTCGTTTTTTATCAACATACAACTTTTCCAGACGGATGGATGCTTGCCATTCAAATGATTCAGTAGGTTGGATGTTGTATTCTTGAATACAAAGTCCTGGTTACACAGGTTACAGGTCGCCTTCGACTTGTCGGCAGAACGAGTAAATTAATTCCAGACACGCGATGGAGACATTGTGATGTTTATCGAATAGATGTAGAAATTAGAATGAAGATAAGTTTGACAAATTATTCTGAAGAAAAATATACTTTCTAACACATCATTTGATTGGTCTTTGTGCATAAGCAATCATGATTACAATTGGTTATTGAAAGAGTAATTGTTTAATTTCACGACAAACAAGTTATGTGATTGGTTGACACTGACAATTGTCAATTAGCGTGATTGACTTGTTTTGGATAATAAGGAGCAAGTCCAGATCATTAAGGTGTTAGATTTAGCGGCTTAAAATCGACTATTTTCACACTTAGGAATTAATCGTTTTGCAAACTGTCAAAAGATGTGGTAATTTGTCACAGGTGTTTTACTGTGTGACATACGTTGTAAAAACATTGTAACTGCACCTGGGAGCTAGGCACGTTCTTCGATATTTGGGGTCGGATTAGAGGAAGAAAATGAAAATAAAACAACATTATTTTTGAATAAAATTTATGGTAAACATACAGTAATATGGGTTCATTAAAATCGAATATTCGAATACTATTTTGCTATTCGAATATTCTACCCACTATTCGAATATTCGAATATTCGTTCCCATCCCTAGTAAATATATATGAAATAATGGATTGCTTTTTATTATTCGGTTGAATGGAGTGTCAACGAATCTTCAGTCATGTTACAGCTTTCCTGGTTTCACATGTACAAGGCTAGTGCTCTAAAGTGTCTTCCCAGAGAACATTCCAACAAAACCAGAGGTACCAGTTTGGCTTGAGCCTAAGACCCCTGAGTACTATGCCCACCACTACAAATGAGCCTGATATAATGGATGGAGATGGAGATTAATTAAAAAACATTTGAAAGAAAAGAAAATTCAAACTATTTATGAACCTGCGTGGCCAAGTGGTAAAGGTTATTGACTCATGGGTACCGGGTTCAAGCCCAACCGACACCTTGGGTATCGTGGGAGTAGCCTTTGGCAAGTCACTTCAGAGCCCTGGCCCAGTACTGGTTGACTCAGGAAAGCCGTAGGAGTCACAGTCTTAAGCCTTTATCCTATACCAGTATACAGTGTATAGATATGTTTATTATAGAGTCACCCCTATTGAAAGGGCCAGCAGTTTGGCTTATGAGACACGTTTTACTGATTGTACCAAGTACATGTACCTCCCAACTTCTATCACTAAGACAGGCACCAAGCACATATTAATCGGTAACCATTAAATTCAACTAGCTTGCGGATCACAAAGTCCCACAAGCAACATTCTCCAGACAAACGCCTCCCGTGGGGCTCAAACCTTCGAGCACCCTGTCTTGAGATGGATGCCTTAACCACTAGGCCATAGTGACTGATAAAGTGTATAAATACCTGTAAACCCCGGGACACAGCCACATGTGTAGTTCCCGATGATCCCATTGCATGTTCCGTTGTTTTTGCAAGCAGGCTGGTCGTTCTTAACATCGTCAGCAATGTAACAGTAGCTTGTGCTTATCTCACAATGTGAACCTGGGAAAAGAATTATGTTTCATGACTTTAAAACTAGATGCATCTTTAACCCTTATAGTGCTGGAACCAACTTCATGCTTACACAAACAGGTTAGATCACAGGACAGTCGCCAACTTAATTGGCGACTGGCCTGTGATCTAACCTGTTTGTTACTATGAGGATCTTGCCTCAACAATATTAAGCAGATATATTTACGGTTTTGGAAAGCAGACGACACAAAAATCTATTTCTAGAAAATTACCCAGCATCCTAAGGGCTAAAGTCTTCTGCAGCAGATGTGGTAAAATGAGGTTTTATGAAGCAAGATTTCAAGTCAATATACATAATATCAAGTTTTAATATCAAATCACTTGTCTAGTAATCATGGATGATCAAAATTGTGTTATTTGGTATAGAGTCCAGGAAGAATTCTTAGGCTAATGAATTTATCAGGCCTGCTTTTCTTAAGGAATGCTCAAGCCTGAAAATCATTACTTGAAGTCTGAATTTAAACATCTTTAATACGAACAAAGGATGAATGAATGGATGGTGTTCTAGCCAATTACCCAACAATAACAACATTTAACAACTTTATTGCAAACGACTATGGAAAAAATTGTGGGACAGTCGAAAAATTGGCGTTGGGTGAAGGGTTAAAGTGCATTGACAGCTAAGTGAACAATCAAAAAATTTTTTAAATCTCAAAGCCTTAAATTGGGCCTAGGCCTGAAAATTAGCAGGTCTGATTTATTAACAGATAAGAAGAACACACTTACCTGTAAAATATGTCCCAAATGTGTCCCGCCCACACAAGCATTGAAAACTTCCAGCCTCATTCTGGCAAATTCCCCGATTTAGACATATGGACGGGACGATATCGCACTCGTTAATGTCCTGCTCGCAGTTCACTCCCTGGTACCCTGTCAAAAACGATCTGTTACCGTTGGTCTCCGGCACAAAAGCCATTCTGCTGCCACAGTCGCAGGTATAAGATCCGAGGAATTGTTCACAGCGGGCGTTGTTCTGACAGGGATTGCTCTGGCATTCATCAATATCTGTCATGCAGTCAGACCCCTCGTAGCCTGTAATGATATTGTTGATTACAATTCAACTCATTTGAAAGATTTACACAGATAGATATCTCAGTTACAATTTTACTCATTTGTAAAATTAACACATAATTGATATTGTCAATTATCATTTTAACTCATTTGCAAATAGATAGACGGATGGATATTTATGTGATATGTATATGGGGAGCGACGTGGGAAAACCCACCTTATGGTCAAAATTTTCGATTTTCGTTTTTTCAACGATTATTTTAGTTCGATTTTCCTTTGTTAAAATGATATAAGTCTCATGTAAATGCGTAAAAAAATACGGTTCCTATGAGCGTTCAAAGACGTCAGGTAAGTAGAGAAATAGCACGCGAGTGACGCGACGTCAGCGTTTTGGCTAACGGCGTAATCTAAATCGACGTTTGAATTTTCGAGTTACCATATCTGAGCTCTTCTTGATATGGAAACATCTTTCTTGTTCATCCTGGTGCCAAAGCTTAGGAAACAAAACTATCATGTTTAGATTTAATTCAAAGTAACTAAAAATCAAATTCAGTGGAATGATATTTACATCAAAGGAAATCAAACAGTACAGATCAAGCGGTCAACAAAACGCAATATTCACTTTTGACATGGACTTACGTTATTATTGAGTCAAACCTTCGAAATAAACAGGTCTCTACTTGAAAAGGGCAGCATTGTTATCTTTTTCACTAATGGCCAAGGATCAGGAAATTGCCGGTTTTGGACCGATTTCGGTTGTGTCGGACCGATTGCAACTGGCAAAAAATCGGTCATGATATCACAGACAGATATGGAAATCTTCATTTAACGGTACATGTTTCTCTGTTATCCCAAAATTAATCCGTTAATTGTAATTCCCTTGTAAAACCATGTCTGTAGTGTGTATTTCGGGTTTTGATTATGGAAACTAATCGGCACGCTTGATTGAGAAGTACAAATGACACGTTTATTTCACGAGAACCGATTATTTCAACTACATGTGGTCCATTTTTAATCGCTTATGGTAGATTGCAAGAAATCAGGGAGTATTTTTTTTTGAGATGATAAACATCAAACAGATCAACCTGTTTATGTTTGAAATTGATTGACTTTTTCTACAATAGTTATTGAAAGTAAACAATTCAGAAACAAAATGAAATATATTTAAAATGTATTTTATGCGATGTCAAATTCAAGGCTTATTTGATATTGTAATCTAAGCACAATGTATGGTTTAAAGTATGAAGGACACAGATATGTTTTTTCACCTCGGGGGTAGCGAAGAAGTATTGGAGGGAAGGCCGTATCTGGGACCGATTGGGATTTGGAGATTTCCTGATCCTTGCTAATAGCCGATAAGTCTTTTTCGAAGAACACCCTTCAAAACATGTAAAGATAAATGTGCCAACAATCTGTATGTCACATATGCCAGCTGAGCTCTAGTTTCGGAGTCGTTGCGGCGACACTTCAACGTTATGTGAGCTAAGTCAAAGTTAATTAAACACCTAGTATGACCAGTTCTATTGAAGACATTATCTTTCATTAGTATACGCATAAAACACACAGCTGCATGTGCCAATCATTTCAATAGATTTTCTATGTGTGTGCATATTTGTTTAATTGCGGAGTATAGGCCTACATGCGTTATATTGCGGTAATTGTCCTTCAGTCAATAATTGAAGACAAGTTTTTCCGTATTGGAAAAGAAGATATTTTTCAGTTAAAAAAATGAGTTGTGAATCCGAGACCTACATGAAACATCCATTTGATATACTACCTTTTTGGGCTACCCTATCACCATCCTCCAAATTAAGTAGCCAACGACGAATTATTATTTTACCCCTAAATAAATACAGTGTAAGCTGTTTATTGAAAAAAAATAATAGCCTATATTATACAACTTTAGAAAATGCATTATCAAATTGATAAAGGTGTCACTAATGATGGAAATCGCGTTTGTTCAAGCGTCAATTTTATCAGGTCAGCAATGCGAATAACGGACCGATAACTGGATGCCACATAACATTGTAATGTTGGACACTTACCATATAACATGCAGCCGTGTGACGAATCATAAGGTCATAGGTACGTTATGACATATGACGCCATTCTCTACATGTTACCTGTCGCTTAATGTAGATTTTCAGCTTTGTTTTTTCCTTTTTTCATGTTTAATTTTTCATTTTTTGACTTTTGATTTGAATCAATATCACGAACAGGGTAAACAGAATAAATGATTTGTGTATTTTTCTAGAAATGGTTATCGGTATAGCCTTCAGATAATTGTCCGATTGACCTTTGCCCCACCGGATAGTATTCCTACGCCTTGCCCGATAACATTTCCAATTCACGACACAAACCATCTATTGTCAAAAATCACTATAATAAAGTATTCCAGTCATGCCACCGTATTCAGTAAAACTAGCCATGTTTTTTGTGTGTCATAACCGATGGAGGACACTATTCATCGAAGGCAGCATGCAACTCTTTATGGGTGACACACAAATAAAAAATGGCGAAATGACTTATTAAAACAATGTCAGTCAAAAAAGAAGATAACTACATAAAGAGCGCACGTCTTGTGGAACGGATTTTGTCTGTACTTAGATATGTGGCGTGACACGACAGTTATCTACATTGATTGAATATGCATTGTAATCTCATTTATAATTCTCCATAACTCAGTATCAAGGAGATAAAGATGTCTGGTCCGTGTGTCTTGTTGCCATCTTTCCCAATGGTCTGATCCTCATCTATTCGGGGAATTGACCTGCTTTGACTGGAGATTTATGCGGACTCCAAACAATTGGATCTTTCTAAGGAAAAAAGATAGAGCGATCCCGTTGGTCGAGCATAGTGTTAGAGGCTCAAGCTTTGACTTAAGTCAAATGTGGAATGCTCTAATCTGTGTGCTGTTTTGTGACCGGTGCATTTCCACAGGCATTCTTGCCTTTGGAGCTTCTTCATGTTATCAATGGATATGTCGTGGAATAGTGGTAACGTTTCACCACAGACAACTATTCCATTTTCACGGAAGTTTGTTTCACCTCTCTGTCTTTTTGCCCCGCCTTTTTTAAGCTCCGTGATCGGGATCTGTTACTGGGTGTCCGCTGTCGTTTTCTTTGAAATCATCCTCCAACAAGTCCTTTGATATGGTTGGTTTTCTTTCAGAGTGGTTTGATAAGAATGATTCTAATTCCAAAAATCCAAGGACATAACTGTTAAACCTAAGGGGAACTTTAATTTTAAAACGACTGTATAAATATATAACATTTATACATATCATGATAGAATCTAATTGTTAAAAGGGAAAGCGAATAAAGAAATCCAATAACAGTTGTACGTAAATCTTATTGTCAGACATAACGACGCGGTAGTCAGTTTTGCTGCAATCACGGTTTTAAAAGTTGAATACTCGAAAAAATGACTGATAATCTGCAGGCGATTTGTCATACTTTACATGTAGTCACGCAATCAATTAAGAATGAGTTTAAAAAAAATTGATTAAACTAGGTATAGAAGAATGAGAAAAGATTTGTCGGTAGCATTGTTGATATGTTTTCTTTCCTGATCGCGGCCGAGATTTCAATGAAAAGGAGTAGGCCGATCATAGTAAATGTTTTAGTAAATGAATGAAGAATGATTTTTACTCTTAACTGCAGTTCCTTCGGAGACTGGGACATTTTACCGAGGGTTTAAAGATTAAATGTTCAAACAATAGATCGCGTTTGAAAACAGCGGTGAAACTTAAACAACGCCGTAATAAATGACGTCACTTTGACAGCGATTTATCGATTATTGCGCGTTAAACCATAAGGTGGGTTTTCTCACGTCGCACGTCATATAATTTGACTCATTTGTAAAATTTGAACACATTGATATGTTTTTTTGAAACCAAGGACATGCCAGTCTAGGTTATTTATTTCAAATGTTACAATGCATTGGATGAATTTCATTTAGAAAAAGCTACCTGGAAGAAGGTTCCCTATAGCACCCCAAGAACAACAGATAGTGTCAAACTCTGATTTAATACTGTAAAGACCTTCCACATACCTAACGGGCATCTGCATGAGGAATTATTAACTTCATCGTAACACACTTTCGGGGGAACGCAAGAATTCTGGACACAGTCGTCGATGTTGATTTGGCACTGATCCCCCGTAAATCCCGGTAGACATGTACAGTTGAACTCTTGGGACGGGGGAATGCTCATGCATGTCGCCTGGTTTTTACACTTTCCAAACTCTGGGCTACATGCGTCGTATCCCAGCTCGCAGTTCACACCCATCCAGTTCTGAGTGCAGACACAGGTGTAACTGTTCACTCCGTCACTACATGTGCCACCATTTCTGCAAGGGTTTGACTCGCACTCATCGATGTTAATTTCGCATGTCGAACCTGAAATAATGATTAGTTTAACCCTTACAATGCTGGATAATTCTCTAAAAACAGAAGATTTTTGTGACATCTGCTTTCCAAAATCTTAAATATCTGCTTAATTTTGTTGAGGAAAGATACTTAGACTAGCAAGCAGGTAATATCACAGGTCAGCTGCCAATTTACTTGGTGACTGGCCTAGATCTTACCTGTTTGCATAAACATGAAGTTGGTTCCAGCACTATAAGGGTAGAAATTATTTATTTTACATTGACTGTAAAGCTACTTCTTGCAACTTATAATAAACCTTCTTCTTACATCTTAAATAAATCTATCTTAATTCTGCTTCCTGAAAACAGATCAAGTACTGCGCTGTATGTTGATTAATGGTAAATAATTAATGGTAAGGTCGAGAAGTGGACCCGGCTTCTCAACAGATGTAAAGTCAAGACATCTGTGTTCAAAGATTGACAGGGGTGCTCTGTCTTCAAAAAATGCACATGACAATGCTTTCTCTTTTCAAAATCTCTTTATTCAAGGAGGCTAGAATACAAAACATGCATTTATCCCATTGATCAAAATTTCCTGGCCTTATAGACAACCTGAACTCTAGACTAAAAATATCTGTTAACGCTTAGTCTAAGCAAGTTATCAAGTATCAGTTTTGGCATTCTCAGGTAATTTTTTCTGCACCCTAAGTGCACTTAAGTATTTACCTGTATATCCTGGCTTACATTCACAGGTAAATGTACCTGCCCCCTCTATACACTGTATACTGTTGATACCACAGGGATTCGATTCACATTCATTGATGTTGATCATACAACGATACCCCATAAAACCAGTTGCACATGTGCAGTTAAAGTCGTTGATCTGAAAAAAAATATTGTTCCATGTTACCTACTGATTTTTATCAATTTATTTTTATGGAGTTTTATATAACATCAAAATTATTTCAGCTATGTTGTAATGCCTGACTCTTTATGAAGGAGGAAGACCCATTGATTCTCAAATAAGGGCTAAGGAAGCCGATAGAACCATCTGAACTCTAGTTCACTTGAGAGACTACCTCCGATGCAAATCCAAATGCCGTAAACCGGATTTTAACTCACGCTGAAAGGGGCCATATGAATTGAAGTTCAGTACTCTAACCACTAGGCCATGAAGGCCCCAATTGACTTGCATATATATATTAATTTAATTTTACTGCATCTCAAATCATAATTGGTGAAATTGTATGAGAGCTAATAACAACAATTTATTAATTCTTAGATTCCACTGCAAGCTAGAACTTGACAGTAGACCTGTCAGACCTTTCAAAAATAAATGAACTATGTATTCATAAAATCTCAAATGAAAATTAGTCCAAATGTAAATGTCTTCACCCTTAGATTGCTGAGTAATTTTTTTTTAAAATAGATTTTTGTGTTGTCTGCTTTCCAAAACCTTAAAGATCTGCTTAATCTTATTAAGGAAAGATACTCAGAGTAACAAACAGGTTAGATCACAGGCCAGCCGCCAATTTTCTTGGCAGTTGGCCTGGATCTATCCTGTTTGCACAAGCATGAAGTCAGTCCCAGAATTCAAGGGTTAATGATCCCTAGTTATTACAATGGATTTGTTTTAATGAATGGAGTTTTAGGCGCATCGACAGCTAAGGCCATTAATGATTTGTTTGAATGACGAATGCTTAGCCATGCTCAAAGTTGACACCATTTATTTACTAGCTCATCAAAGTACTGTGAAGAGTTACAATGCATACAAAATCAAAGTACTAAAAGTATTAGAATCAGAATCAGAATAATTTTATATGACTTATACAAATACAGAGCATCGTCATTTTAAACAATATATTTACAAAATAATGTATTGTCAATGTGATTAGATATACATGTTTTACAGTTTTAATTCTAACAAGACTTACGAGATCGTTACAAATTCCTCCATTAAAGCAAGGGTCCTGATAAAGACCGCATTCATCTATGTTGTTATCGCAGTTTGTGCCATCGAAACCCGGCAGACACCTGCATGTGTAGGTATCCACGCCGTCTATGCATCTAAAATAATGAACAAATGAGTGAGCATCGTAAGAACATCATTGACACAAATTTCTAACCCATACCAAACAATAATGACGTTTGACCAGTTTGTTGTAGAAGACTTTGAAAAACATTGTGGGAAAAGGAGAAATTGCTTTTAACAAAAATTGTACTACTGTGTCAAGCTTTTTTTGGGGGGGTGATTTACAGATTTACACATCAATAGCATTTCAATGACAGTGCATTTTTCTCTGACTCATTTTCAATGGAGTTGGTTGACAAGCGCCCTTATGGGCAGTAAACCCATTGCCAAACAAAAACGACATTTGACCAGTTTCTTGTAGATGACTCTTGAAAACATTGTGGGAAAGGGATAAACTGCTCTTAAAGAGCAATGTCACCTTTTCCCACATTGTTTTCTGCCCTATCAGAAGATTATTTTTCAGTTTCATCACATTTTGAAATGTCGTCTTCAATTAAAGACAGTGGGAACTGGTGTTTGGTAAGGGTTAAAAAGTTTGTATACACGCTGTCTTTGCATCTAGAATTGTGGACAGATGAGTTAGCGCCACAGGAACATCATTGGCACATATTTCTTGAAAGTTCTATTCGTTCATTCAAAGGTGTTCAATACAATACAAAACAATAGTTTTATTTTCAATATAATTCCAAGACATAAAAATATTACGAAAGAACCAAGTTGCTCTCAGAGAGTAATGCTGTTATGATAGGACAAGATATTAGTGAGGAGTAACATATAGAGAGTTTATGATGTTATGATAGGACAAGATTTTAGTGAGGAGTAATATATAGAGAGTTTATGATGTTATGATAGGACAAGATTTTAGTGAGGAGTAACATATAGAGAGTTTATGATGTTATGATAGGACAAGATTTTAGTGAGGAGTAACATATAGAGAGTTTATGATGTTATGATAGGACAAGATTTTAGTGAGGAGTGACATATAGAGAGGTTATGAAGTTATGATAGGACAAGATTTTAGTGAGGAGTAACATATTGAGAGGTTATGAAGTTATGATAGGACAAGATTTTAGTGAGGAGTAACATATAGAGAGTTTATGATGTTATGATAGGACAAGATTTTAGTGAGGAGTAACATATAGAGAGGTTATGAAGTTATGATAGGACAAGATTTTAGTGAGGAGTGACATATAGAGAGGTTATGAAGTTATGATAGGACAAGATTTTAGTGAGGAGTAACATATAGAGAGGTTATGATGTTATGATAGGACAAGACTTTAGTAAGGAGTAACATATGATGTTATGATAGGACAAGATTTTAGTGAGGAGTAACATATAGAGAGGTTATGATGTTATGATAGGACAAGACTTTAGTAAGGAGTAACATATGATGTTATGATAGGACAAGATTTTAGTGAGGAGTAACATATAGAGAGGTAATGAGGTGATAAGAATGTTTCGTATCAATGTAATCATAAAATCTTGTATCTTATTCTAATCCAAATTCTTGAATAAGTGCCTTAAAGACTAGCATACATGATAAACATATTTTTAAAGGTAAAGATTTGTCATACAGATTCCAAAACTCTGCACTTTTCTTGGTCTGCGTTATTTGCAGCCGTTGTCATTAAAAAAAAAGAATTGTAATGTATATGTCATTTGTAAACCTTGGAAGTAATTTTTACTTTAGCAATATTTCCAAATTGAGCAGACTGCAGAATTTCCTTTCGTCACATTGCTTTCCCAATGTGTATCATTAAGGGGTGTTAAGAGGTCCTATAAAGGTTGAAAAGGTGTTATAGTTTTTTCAAAATGTAATCATAAAAACGTACGTAGCCCCATTCAGGCATGGGTCCCCTTCGCATTCATTGATGTTCGTCTGACAGTTCTTATCTGTATACCCAGCCACACACTGGCATGAGTAATCGTTTACAAGGTTTGTGCAACGCGCTCCGTTTTTACACGGGCTCGATCGACATTCGTCGATTTCTTCACAGGAGTCTGGGGTACCTGTCGAATCATTGAAATGAAAGATTATCCAAAATATGTAGCTCTGTAAACATCAGATTGCTGTTCAATTTATTATTAGAAAGCTTGAAAATAAACTTGACAATAGATTGATAGCACAAGCTCTATCATTCCTCCTTCAGAACTAATCAAGAGTATCCATAGTGACTTCTACCTCCAGCTATTTGTTTCAATCAAGAGTACTCTCTTCCGACAATGCCATATTTAAATATGTTTTAATATATGTATTAATATATTTTTCATATGGGTTTTACTTTCTGTCAACATTATTTCAGTTCCATTTTGATGGCTGATTCTTAATGATGGAAGAAGACCACCTACTCATCTGCCCATAAGGACTGGTCAAACTGGGTAAAACCATCGACACTCTGTAAGTCAGTCAGGAGAAAAATATAAGGGGAATATCAAAAACTGTAAAAGTTGGAAAGTTTGGTGTAATGTTTTTTTCTTTAATTCAAAGCCTTGATGCCATGTGCTGAAAAATTATTAAATGCTCTTTTGTTTGTCATATTAAGGAGTTGTATCAATTTAAACATGTTTGTCATATCAAGGAGTTGTATCAATTTAAACATGTTTGTCATATCAAGGAGTTGTATCAATTTAAACATATTTGTCATATCAAGGAGTTGTATCACTTTAAACATGTTTGTCATATCAAGGAGTTGTATCTATTTAAACATGTTTGTCATATCAAGGAGTTGTATCAATTTAAACATATTTGTCATATCAAGGAGTTGTATCACTTTAAACATGTTTGTCATATCAAGGAGTTGTATCTATTTAAACATGTTTGTCATATCAAGGAGTTGTATCAATTTAAACATATTTGTCATATCAAGGAGTTGTATCAATTTAAACATATTTGTCATATTAAGGAGTTGTATCAATTTAAACATGTTTGTCATATCGAGGAGTTGTATCAATTTAAACATATTTGTCATATCAAGGAGTTGTATCAATTTAAACATGTTTGTCATATTAGGGAGTTGTACCAATTTAAACATGTTTGTCATATCAAGGAGTTGTATCAATTTAAACATGTTTGTCATACTTAGGAGTTGTACCAATTTAAACATATTTGTCATATCAAGGAGTTGTACCAATTTAAACATGTTTGTCATATCAAGGAGATGTATCAATTTAAACATGTTTGTCATACTTAGGAGTTGTACCAATTTAAACATACTTTGTTGTGTGGAATCAAAACGTTGATATAACTGTTAATCTCAATACTCAGGCAGGGTGATCATGTGATCACTGTTTATGATAAAAAACAGATTGCAAATACCCATGAATTAGCAGGCATTTATGCATTTTTTCAGCAGAATACTTTTGTTTTCCACTATTTTATATATGCCATGTTCCGATGATCAATTTTCCGCAACCATTTCTTTCCTTTTTGGCTGTGCTGTTTGCTCCAAGACACCGCTGAGAATTTTGAGTCAAGGGATGTGAATGACCTAAAAACATTCCAAATTGACTGATTTCTTTACCAAGTGTAAGACATAATGCTGTTATAAACCATGTGTTATCATATACAACCAGAATCAGAAAGTTGATAGTCGGAACATGGCGTATATAAAATAGTGGAAAACAAAAGTAATCAGCCGAAAAAGTAAATATACTTGTGGCATGGCCATGTTGTTCGGACATTTTTCGTAATCATTGGTCAAGTGATCACCCCGCCTGAAAACCATGTCTGTAAAGATGTGATGAAAAATGCAGACTTTTCATCGTTCACATGGAAAAGGTATACTTGTGAGCCTGATACTCTATACTAAAATCACAAAACACTACACATACCTTCATATCCTGCTTCACAAACACACTCATAGCCATTCACAAGGTCGTTACACTCGGAATAGGTACCGGGACAGTTTATAGCCTCACAGTCGTCTATGTTGGTTTGACACTGGTTCCCGGTAAACCCCACTACACAGGAACAGGAGAATGTATTCAATTGGTTTTGGCATGTTCCATTGTTCTGGCAAGGGTTGGATAAGCATTCATCTATGTCCTGAAATTCGTTCATCCGGTTTTATTAACTGATCAATATTAACCCATGGAATGCTAGGTTATTTTCTAAAAATAGATTTTTGTGACATCTGCTTTCCAAAATCTTAAATGTCTGCTTAATTTTCATTAGGAAAGGTACACAGAGTAGCAAACAGATAAGAGCACAGGCCAGCCGCCAATTTACTTGTATAGATAGTAGAAGTAAAATAAATTAATTTGTTTGATTGATTTGTTTTACATCGATATCGAGTCACTCTCGATGACTGCTTCTTGGAAGATACCAGTACTACCACCATTTTGTGCATTAGTCCTGGCAATTTTCAGGCTTCGAACCTGGGACCCTCGGTACAAAAGGCCAACGAACAACCACTGTACCACTGTCGTAATTTTGTTTCACAATCAATGTAAAACTCATTTCACAAAATATTATCTGACCAATCAAAGGAAAGCTTGATTATTTAGCAAAACACTGACAATTAAAAAACGTTCTTGGCCATATTTCTGATACACCTTTTTCGTAGATGAAAAAGGTCTGTTTAATAGAAAAGACTTCTTTGAATGTATAAACATATCAGTATAGATGAAAAAGGACTGTTCAGTAGTAAAATCTTTTGAATGTATAAACAGATAAGTAAATTTATTCATTTTACATCAATTGTGAAACAAGTTCATACAACTAATATCCCTCTCGATTCTGCTTCCTGGATACATAACCAGTAATTGCATCAAATGTTAATTAATATAAGGTCGCAAGGAAGATCCTGCTACTCACAGGATTCTAACCCACGACCTTATGACCCAAGGCCTACGCTCTACCCCTGCACCACTGTCCTCCATAAAATAGATCTCAATATACATAGATCTGGAGAGACATACCTGACATATTGGTCCGAAAAACCCCTCACTGCACTGACATGTATAGCTGCCCACATTGTTGAAACAGTTACCGTTGGTCCCGCACACGCCAGCAGTTCCACATTCATTAATATCTTGATCGCAGTTGGTACCAGTAAAACCTAATGAAAAAGGAAATAGAACTCTTTCAGTTTTCCTTCAAGAATATTGTTGAAATTACAATAACAGAACCTCAGTCATCTTAGACTGATCTGCTGGTAATCAAAGAGGGCGACCACAATTAGTGCACTTCTATTTCGACTGGTATGTTTGTTTGCGTTTAACATTGCATCAATAGTATTTTGATTATGTTGCGAACTTGCAAATCCCAGATCATTTAAGGAGATGCACCACAAACTAAACTGCCCAGAATTATGGATTGGACAAGCCAATTTGAACCATTGGCATTTCAATAAATAGGGTATTTGACTCAAAGATTAGAATTTTGCTACAAAGACTTCAAAAGGTGTCCTTTTAGAAGTGTTATATTTATATGTGGGAGTTTAACACAATGTGACTATTATATCGAGGGTTCAATGCAAGACTATAGTAAGTGCTTCACAAACATGAAGCACTTACTATAGTCTTGCATTGAACCCTTGATATCACTTATTTTTGAACAACAAATGATTGCTTATGAACACAGAACTTTTTCATAACATTCAAAAGCAGGTTTATGAACATGAAACACACCTGTTCTTGATGTTTATGAACCTGTTCTTAAAACTCATGAATAAGTTAAGAAAAAATTTGTGTTTATGAATGGCCATTTTAAAATCATGAATGAATAAATGGTGTCAAAAGGCTCTTAATGTTCATGAAGTTCATGAATAAGTTATTGAATCTTTCCCAGGGTATTTAAGGTCAACTGGACATACAAAATGTAATACTAACCAGAGCCTGTACAGTTACACTCGTAAGCCCCGACTTTGTCAATACACGAAGTGGAATGTTGGCACGGATTTGACGAGCATTCGTCTAGGTCCGACTCGCAGTTTATCCCCACATAGCCTTAAAGAGAACGAGAGAATGTGGTACACAACAAAACACAACAACTACATATATAAATGTATTTTAACAAAAAATTTATTTAGAGGTTCAGATGATTTGCAATTTACCATGTCAACAGTATTTTTGTTAGTTTACTGACAAAGCACAACAAATGATATATGAATGAATGAATGAATAAGTGAATGAATGAATGAATGAATGAATGAAAGAAAAAATGAATGAATGAATGAATGAATGAATTGTGTTTTAATACGCACCTCCAGCTAAGGACATATAGTGTGCATTATGATGAAGTAAATTAACGTATTTAGAATTACCGGTACAGTTTAAAATGTTTTTGGTTTGACCCTTTACCAAACACCAAATTTTGGACTGTACCAAATTGAAAGAGTTTGCAGACGACATTTGAAACTGTGATGAAATTGAAAAAAAGTCCTCTGATAGGGCAGAAAACATTGTGGGAAAAGGAGAAACTGCTCTTAACAAGCAATTTCTCCTTTTCCCACAATGTTTTCCATAGTCGTCTGCAAAAAAGAGGTTAAAAGTTGTTAGTGTTCGGGAATGGGTTAAGAAAAATCATTAAGAATTTGTAATGAATAAATGAATGATAATAAATATTAAGTTTCTAATAAGTCTGAAAGAGAACAAAAGAATGGGGTACACAACAAAACTCAACCATTTGTACATTTATTATATTAAATGAATGAATGGTGTTTCAAGGTGCACCGACAGCTCAGGCCATTTAGAGTTTGCAGACGGCATTTCAAACTGTGATGAAATTGAAAAATAGTCCTCTGCTAGTGCAGAAAACATTGTTGGAAAAGGAGAAATTGTTCTCAACGAGCAATTTATCCTTTTCCCACAATGTTTTCCATAGTTTCTTCAACAAAGTGGTTAAATGTTGTTATTGTTTGGTAAAGGGTTAAGAAAAATAATCAAGAATTTGCAATGAATGAATGAATGATGATAAATATAAAGTTTCTAATAAGTAATGAAAGAGAACAAGAGAATGTGGTGCATAACAAAACTCAGCCAGTTGTACATTCATTAATGTATTCAAACAAAATCTTAAGACGTTCAGATAATTTTTCAATTTAACCATGTCAACAATAAAAGTATTTCTGCTACCTTACCGCTTTCCTGAATTTCGCCAGTTCTAGGTACTCTACATGGTTTTGCCCAAGGAACTCGATGAAACAGAATTAACCAAAACTGGCATAGCACCCAAGCATATACACAGTCAAACTTGTGTTAAGAGGCCAGCCTATGGGACAGAGTAAATTGGCTGTTTAAGACAGGTAGGCTGCTTAATACAAATTGATTAACACTATAAATCTAACAATGGGACTTGCTGAAGTGGCTGTTTAAGGCAGGTAGGCTGCTTAAAAGGGTGGCTGCTTAACACAAGTCAGACTGTATAGGCATAGCTCCCAAACAACTGTATACAGGGTTAAATGTGGGTGACAGTGGTAGAGTGGTAGTGTGTCTGCCTCTTGCACCAAGGGTCCTGGGTTTGATTCCCTGTTAGGCAAGGTGAAAAATTGCTGGGACTCTCTAGCTAACCCATAAATCAGTGTGAATACTGGTCTAGCATCAAGGAAGCAGTCATCGAAGTCTTTGATAGGCTTAAGTAAGCTTCCTTCACAATCAATGTAAAGCAACTTAAACAAACAAACAAATAACTTACCATTCACACATTGGCATCTGTAGTTCCGTGTGCCGTCTGTCGCATCCAGACAGGTTCCCCCATTGAGACACGGATCAACCAAGCATCCGTATTGACTGAGATCGTTTTCGCAATTCGTACCGTTGTAAAGATGCGGACAGATGCAGGTGTAATTGTTTTGTCCGTCCACACATGTTCCCTTTACGCAAGGCTGGGAGTAGCAGTCGTTTATGTCACCATTTGCTGAAATTGAAAGAAATTTCGTTAGTTTTTAAATTATTTCAACAATTGGTTAAATTGTGGTTTTAACCAGTCAGTTATATCCTCATTTGCTGAAATTGAAAGAAATTTTGTTGGTTGTTGAATTACTTTTAACAGTTGTTTAATTGTGGTTTTAACCAGTCTGTTATTATCCTCATTTGATGAAATTGAAAGAAAGTTCATTAGTTGTTAAATTACTTTTACACTTGGTTCAAAAATTGTGAATTTAAGCAGTCACTTACGTCACCATTTGCTCAAATAAAGAGCAGTTTCAATAGTTTATGAATACATTATCGTAAAATTACTTTTACAGGCAGTCTAAATGTGTAATTGTCTTTATATTGTGGCTTGCTTTTTATATATACAAGATTATGATAAAGATGATGATAAATGAATCCCCTTTTACACATGTATTAGGGTTTTTATGCGCTTTAATTTGCTATAGCATGGTCATATTTAGAGATTTATTGTCAAATCCCTGTTTTATAGAGAATTTTGTGGCTTGCTTTTTGTATAAACTTGATGATGCCAAAGTAAGGACAGGTCAAGCCTATGTCCCCATCTCTTACAAGGGAGCACAAACCAATCTAACAAAACATTTTGAAAGATACTTATTTCCACAAACTGGCTGCAAAATTGTCATCCCTTCCATATGAATTTACCCCCTTACTTGATATAACATCTACTTCAAACATCTTTAGAAAAAATCCACAATGACAAAAGCATCACTTACATCTAATAAACAATTTGTTGTTTTGTTTCCATCAAAAATCATTATGAAAATATTGATTTTTCATGCTTTTTTACACTTTCTTACACTTTTGCTTGCCATTGTTTTCATTGTGAACTATTCCTATAGATTAGGGGCGTGGAGAAATGGGGAAATACCCCTCACTATCTGAAATGGGCTCTTATTCTAAAGAGAGTTACCCTTTCCTAAGAAGCCCGCATTCCGACCGGACCCCTTACCCAATGATCCTAGGGATTAAACACATTTCCTTTTATTGGTCTTATAACATTTGATAGAAGCAATAGACAACAATCAAGAATAATACAGAAAAACAATTTTCATTGTGAACTATTCCTATAGATTAGGGGCGTGGAGAAATGGGGAAATACCCCTCACTATCTGAAATGGGCTCTTATTCTAAAGAGAGTTACCCTTTCCTAAGAAGCCCACATTCCGACCGGACCCCTTACCCAATGATCCTAGGGATTAAACACATTTCCTTTTATTGGTCTTATAACATTTGATAGAAGCAATAGACAACAATCAAGAATAATACAGAAAAACAATTTCTTTCGGAAAATGGGTTCAATGCAGCCACCTACAGATGACATGTTTTTCTTGAAGCAGAAGACTTCAGAAAAGTTTTGTAAAATGTGAAAAACCTTTCAGTTCTGCTGTTGTGTTGTGTGAATAGATTGAAAAAGCTTTATGGCAAAACAAGAAATTGCTTGTGAAAAGCAATTTCTCCTTTTGCTACAATGCTTTTTGAAAGACGTCTGCTGCAAGATGCAAATATGTGGTGTTAGGAGGTATGGGTTTAAGGAGACATCATGAAAAATTGATTTCCTTTTACGTTGTTTCGTCATCTGCTATTCCTTTCAATTTGGACAAGACACAACATCAACTATGAGGTAAAAGGTTTAATGAGAGATATAAAGCCTCTGGACAGGCTCTGGCTATGCCAGTGTAACTGATACCCAATAGGCTTATCAGTGACATGATTACACCAAAGCCCGGCCAATTAAGATTGGGACAACTTCAACCCAATGCGCATGGTACACACTTGGTGACTGCTTAACAGAAAGTACGGCAAAAGTAAGACAAATCAATGCAAATTGTTAATTATAACAATTGCTTTGTCATTTTTATTTGGGTGGAAATTATTACGACAGTAGAAGAAATCGATCCTTAATAGCAATTTCTCCTTTCGTCACGATGTTGTTGATTTTTTATCAAAGTCCTCTGCTAAAAAAAGCATCAAAAAGAATAAACAGGAAAGAAAAGATATACACCCATTACTCAATTTGATACTAAATTTTACCGAAAAATTAAAGTCTTTTTTTTTATATATTATAAGCATCAAATATAACACTGACCAATTATAAGCCAGTGTCTTTAAGTAGAAATTGAATGCATTAAACCTGCAATTATCTCAAATTGTCACTGTAGATTCTCATGACATTAAAGTTTGATACAGTAAAGTGTTATTCTAAACAGTTTTGGCTGAAATTACTCAGTGTTATGCACTTGACTGTTTATCTTTCAGTTAAGAACTATACACAGAGATGTTTGTCTACACATGACAGCTCTATTCCCAATACTGAAAGCAAAACATTTTGGCCAACCAAAACTTGAAATACAATGGAAACAAATTGAACAACAAACAAAAGTGAACCACATCAAAGTGCTTGTTTCACTGATGTGAGGGGGTTTGGAAGTCAAGCTTGATGGAATTACGTAGCAATAAATACTTATTATGACACAAATTGTCTGCACCAGAAGTGGTCAACCGTCATATATACAGTAATTAAGGTATCAAAACAATGGCTAGTATTTCAATCATATTACCTTGTCCGTTTCCTTGGTCAATAAGGACGATCAAGCACGTAACCACGGTTACCGCAGCCAAAATAGGACCTTTCTTCCACATAAGGTCATGTAATGACCAACAACTCCACATGTAAAATCACCACACTCTGAATATTCCTTTCTTTTCATTAAGTTCCTTTCATTTAATTCACTTTTAATCACATGACATGGTGCAATATGGTTACTGGTCCTTTTTTTCATTAAAAATCGAAAGTGTTCCTTATTTCTTTGCAGACAATGGCAAATCAGAGAGGTTACAAAAATGTCTTTTTAAATCTTAATATATGTCTTTTTCACTCTTCAAAAATGTCTTTTTCACTCTCCCTAAAGGCCTATAACAACATATGTACTTCTTTGTATGATACCGTTTTATGAACTTCAATCCTCATTCTGTCATTTTTAAATCAGAACACCTTTAAATAAATTATAGAACATAATATTGTTATGCTTATACCATACATATATATTTTTTATTCCTTTTGATCAGTGTATTATATAACAAGGAAGTTAATAACTTTGAGAGGTGTAATCAAACCTTGCCAAAAACGTAATTCAAATAGGACATTGGCCAACTTCATTATAACATAGAGAAAATTCTGTTTTTGGCATGATGCTTCCAATGACTATTTCAAATATTACAGTTTGTGCTATTTTCACTCTTGTTTACAATTATATAACAGTTATAATCGTCGTCTGCTGTCAAATAATCAGTAAAGAAAAGTGACTTTTAATCCTGTTTTGACAACTTTGGGTAGATCCATTTTCATCATAACGGATTTTGTGACTGATCCAAAATTGAAAGCAACAACAGACAACATCATATATAGCAAGGTTACGATAACACCCATAATGCACCATTTTGAAACTCATTCGTTTGTCAGATAACTTCAGTTCTTTAGGGCATACATCAATCGGTGCCGGAACTATTCGCTTTACACTGAATAGTTCCGGCCACAACCAATGTAAACCGAGAACGACCGAACTAATCTGACAAAAGAATTAATCAATTTAAAAATGGCAGATTATGGGTATTCTACCTTAATGAAGCAAGAAGACTTTGACGGTTCCCAGTTTCACAAATTGTCACAATGGTTTCTTTAGTATTGTATGACAGAGTTATCAAAGTGGGTCAATATCTTACATGGAGTAAGGGTATGAAATCATTCACATTCCTCAATTTATGTTTTCTTTCAATACCAATAATACCGATGAATGCTTTATAAACTAGAAGCATTGATCCCTTTACACTCTTCCTAAAATGTGCAATTAATTAAATTTCCTTGGCACAAGTTAAATTTCGTCATAGATTTTAAAATCAAACTTTTAAAGAAATAGTAAACTGCAATACCAAACAAATCTGATATATATCAATAGATTAACCATCACTTTGCAGTATCATCAAAAGTCTTTAAAACCAATGTGACAAAAGGGTAAATAAAAGAAACATTTCTATGTTAAGAATAATTATATATCAATCATATTGTCACATTGGCCTCTACCAAATATGTTCAATAAAACTTTGCAATTTGTAATTAATCAATTTTGGCTAGTCATAAATTCAAGAATGGTTTTCTGCTCATGTCTTCAATTTGAACCAACAAGACCCTATGAAAGGAAATGGGTTAAATTCACTGATCATGAATCACTGAATACCCAGTAACCATCCCAGAGGTGAATGCCATTCAAAGGATTTAATAAGACACTTGCATGGCTAATCAAATATATCAAGTTACAATACAAACACAATCGATGATTTTTCTTGATATTTAGTCCATAAAAAAATTCCTCGTACCGGTATTTGTTATTCAGTGGCTTTGCACTGTGCTAGTTTAACTATTTTATGTTCATCGTCATTCATTTAACAGATTCCTCAAAACAAGGAACTTCTGCTTTAGTCACCATGGTTTCCAACCATTTTCACAACAACAATTAGGTTCGTGCCCTAATCACTGTCATCCATGAAAGTTTTACAAAATTCTAAATTGATTGTTTTATTAACTTATATTCTTTGATGATGGCACAATGTGTAAGAAATGCAGCAATTTGCACCTGTAACCTTTTTAACAAATGACTTGTTGCATACATACATCATTAATTTAAGTCGAAAGAAAATTCCTTCTGCTCTAATACCGGTAGGCAAAAAACCCTTTTCCTTCATACAAGTAACTTTAAAGAACCTGTTGCATATGTCTCAAAGAACAGAACATCAATGTATCCTTTTAATACAATGGTTTTTACACAAAGTTTTACTGGTAACATCATATCTAAACATTCTTCATACTTGTAGTCTGCTGAAGCTTCCAATTTGGATCAGAAACAAATACCAATGTAGAGCAAGCCAAACAACAAATTTTGAACTGTCCCAAATTGAAAGAGTTTGCAGGCGACATTTCAAAATGTGATGAAATTGGACAATAATATTCTGATAGAGCAGAAAACATTGTGGGGAAAGGAAAAATTGCTCGTTACGAGCAAATATCCTTTTTCCCACAATGTTTTCTAAAGTTGTCTGCAGCAAAGAGGTCAAATTACTTTATTGTTTGGGAAAGGGTTAATCCTGTACTGCGGAAGAATGGGTCTCATCATAGAAGAACGAACCCAAACAAACCAACAATCATGAACAATAAAATTTATATAGAGATTATCTTTTTATCTTAGAGTTAACTACTGAAGATAAACCAGAAATACTTGAGTAAATAAAATAATTAAATCATTCCTATGCCAGGTTCCCTCATGATCTTTTTTTTCTTTCTTTTTTTGAAAGGATCATTTTTTCTTTGTATTTCATTCAATTTTGCCCTGTTTTCACCCAAGTCATTATTAAGATTATCAGCTTGCCCAAAGCTTTGGTCTGCAAAAAGGTTATGCATATAGCATAACTATGCATGTAGGTACAGTCTAACTTGTGTTAAGCAGCCACCCTTTCAAGCAGCCAACCTGCCTTAAACAGCCACTGCAGAAAGTCCCATTGTTAGATTTATAGTGTATATCAACTTGTTTTAAGCAGCCAACCTGTCTTAAACAGCCAATTTACTCTGTCCAATAGGCTGGCCTCTTAACACAAGTTTGACTGTACATGCTTCTAGATGCCATTTTTGACAGTTGTTTGGAAAGTTTTTTAAAGATTTCTATTATCCATATCATAGCTTATTATAGTCAAAGCATTTTTTGTCAAATTGTTTCATAGCTTTTATAAAGATACAGTTTGAACAAGCAATCAGACACAAAATTGAGGTAGAGAGAAGACTTCATATAATTCTATAAAACAAATTGGTTCTTCATATATTTATCCAGTGCATAGTCAAAATCATAGCATACCAACTGTCAAAGTACGTAAATAAATGGCTTGATTAAGGCCTCAAGCCAACGTAACGCTTTCTGTAGAAGTTACTAAAGTTGTTGATAACTGAGTATTGCAAAATGAGAAATACTACAAAGAAAAATGAACTAACGATTCATAGGCTTTGAAATCATATGGACAAAATGAGAGCTTGATCCGTATGAGTAAATTCCCATCCAGTCACAATGGTAACAAATGTTTAAGCACTAAGCACCCATATAAGGTTGCCAGTGCTTAAAGGTAAATAGGGAAAGACATTCCATATCAAAAATAATCAACAACAAATATTTTGACAGAATGACAGTTTGCATGTTCCCTTGTAACATTAAATGCCCTCAACCATTGTTTTTACTTGTGTGACCTTTTGTACAAAGTTCATCCTCTCCTTTAAGTGCTTGAAAAGAATTTGGGCTTGGGTTTATAGCAGTTTTCAACAATATTTCAGATAAGGCACAGTACCTATCAGTACTCCTGGCATTTCAAAAACCACTGCACTACTATTAACAAAATACACTTTCCAAGCCATTGACTGTTTTTTTTGTATGAACATAATTGATTGTTGGTGAAAAGATAAATAAATCACAGTGCCATAAGTTTAAAAGCAAACTTTTGAAAAAATATTTAGAATATGACTCAAATGTTTTACTTTTGCAGGTTTTTATTCTCCTTTAATTCGAAAGAGGTCCTGGCCTGCGAATTTTGGGAAATTGTGTCAATGAATCGTGTCAATGAAATTGCTCCATTGGGAAAGCAAGAAGCTGGTGCGCCTTTGACTTTTGGGGGGAAAACTGCATGCTTTTTCAGAAATTTCCAATTGGGAAGAGGCCTGTTATTTAACATTAAAAGCCCTGTTTTACACTTGATTCTACAAACAAATTTGGATGTGATTTTGATAATCATATACCTATATATATAACCTCTAGAGATGAAAAGGGCAAAAAGCAAATTTTCCAATAGTTTGCGTTCTTGAGCTAAATAACAATCTACCATTGAAAATACTTTTGTAAAACTCGTTTCCAAAACAGACATTGCATTTTGTGCAGCAGATGAAGTTCGTAAACATAATAAGGCTGTTTCTATGTCTGCCTGAACTGCCTGTGTGAAAGAAAAAATTGCCTTCTTAACCCATATAGTGCTGGAACCGACTTCATACATATGCAAGCAAGTTAGATCCAGGCCAGCCACCAAGTAAATTGGTGGCTGGCTTGTGATCTAACCTGTTTGCTACTCTTGGTATCTTTCTCCAACAAAATTAAGCAGATATTTATGATTTTTGAAAGCAGACGAAACAAAAATTTATTTTTAAACAATTACCCAGCATTATAAGGGTTAAACTTAGCAAATTCCTCCCTACTTTCCAAGAGCATTGATAAATGCATGCAAAATAAATCTATGTACATGTATGTCAATTCATCCCAATAAAGACATTGGTGATCTTCTTTTGTTGATCTGTCAATGCACAATGAATGAATTATTCATGCTCACGAAAAGGTAGTAACAAGAAAATACAATATGCAGATTTAATGAGACCTTTTATGATCAAGGACATTATAAACTGGTGGTGTTTGATGGATTGGTCTTGGTTACAGATGGACGTTATCACAAGCCAACGCTTAACCCTTTCCCAATTAAACACCAAATTCTCGACTGTCCCAAATTGAAAGAGTTTGCAGAAGACATTTCAAAATGTGATCAAATTGAAAAACAATCTTCCGATAGGGCAGAAAACATTGTGGGAAAAGGAGAAATTGCTTGTTATGAGCGATTTATCCTTTTCCCACAATGTTTTCCATAGTTGTCTGCAACAAAGTGGTCAAATGGAGTTATTGTTTGAGAAAGGGTTAAGTGCAACACTATTGCAACCCCTTTGGTGCAATGTTTGATTTGTGACACTATTGCATCGTGTAACCAGTATAATGCCCTATCATGTCATTGAATATCTTTTACATTTGGACACTATCCTATCAATTCATGATTTTGTATCATCTTTCTATTATTATCACTATCATTATGAACACAGCAATGTCATCAAATGGAAAATGAATACATCACCCCTGTGTTAGGTAAAGATCTTGTTCATGAATTTCACGAGCGTTAAAAGGCCAATCATGATTTCAAAACTGTTCTAAATAACTTGTTCACTAACATCACGAACATGTTCTTGATGTTCATGAACCTGATACAGAGTTTCATGAACAAGTTTTGTGTTCATGATCATTCATGAGTAAGTTCTTTCAGCTTTCACATGTGAACTTACAACAAAGGATTTAAATCTGAAACTCCCAAAATTTGAGATTTATTTTAAAGCTTTTGTTTGTTTTGTTTGTTAGGGTTTTACATCATATCAACAATTTTTGTGACAACAGTTTCTCAAATCAACTGCTACAGGTATGACAAATGAAGTAATTAAGGCTGAGTCGACACCGTCATTGAGAAGTAAATTAAGGGACTTAATAGGCAATCAGATCTATTTACACTCACCTATGGAACATGAAACCATTTAGCCAAACAAAATTAGATTACCACAATAGGGCTTTGTACCAGAATCACTTATTATAAATAGTGTTTGCCTGTATAGTTAATTTTCCCTCCATCCCACTTTTTATCGATAATTTTTCATTGATAACCCATTACCATAGGCGTAGGAGCGTTTTCAACATTGGGGGGGCCAACTTCAGATGAGGACCGGTCTAAGAATAAATGTTCCTAAACTTTTTCATGACTATTCATGCATTTACAAATTCAATAACATTTTAAGAATTAAAAGAAAGCGTATGAAAATGTGTATCATTAATAAAATAAAAAAAAAAAAAAAAAAAAAAAGGATATGCCAGGTCTCGATCTCACGTGGAAATAAAATGTATTGATCTAAATAAAAAAGTAGCAGCGACCAGGCTGTCACAGCCACGGATTCAACTGAGAATTCTTTAAAATTATTATTTAACCTTTAGCTAACCCGATGTGATCAGATTGCCATTTGCGATGATGACGTCAAAAAGATTTTGGTTATTGTTCGTAACAAAAGGCGAATTGGTATTAGATAAAGCACAAAAAACATATTTATTTTTATTCTGCTGTTAAATTTCGTTTCTTTCATTTTTCTTTTCAAATATCTTCATTTACCATTGTGAATATTGGGGGGGGGGCCAAAGCATACTCTGGCCCCCCCAGTCTGGATATTGGGGGGGCCGGGCCTAACATTACCTAACATACGTAACCGTTTTTGAGAGTTTGCAGCCTGATGCTATTTTCAAAATTTCTTTTTCTCTAGTATATCATGGTGTCCTCTGGTTCTAAATTTAAGATCTCAAATTTGCTTCTAATTGAATAGCTAGCCTCTTTAACCAGAATGCAATGGCAGAAAGCAATCATTATTATCATTTCAAGGGTTCAGTGCAATACTGTAGTGAGTGACTCATGTTTGTGAAGCACTTACTATGGCCATGCGTTGAACCCTCAATTTGTCCTTGGTCTTTGGCAAGAAACAAACAACATAGAATTCTTGCACCTAATTGATGCCCTGTATATCGCCTTTTTCCAATCTTAATCAATTTTCAAATAATAATTTCATTTCCTTTGTGTCATTGAATTTATAGTCCCTCTAATTTTGATACCAATAGGAGATGACAATTTAAAAGCTTGATAAAACGCATTCTAGTTAATGATGAGGAGAAACAATCAAGACCCAAGGAAGTCAGTTTCAAAAAAAATTAAGCTGTGTTCAATGTAATTTCTACTTTTCTCACAATTGTTTCTACAGTTGTCTGCTCCAGGCTACAATTCATATATGAGAGGTCAAAGGTCAAATAGACAAATATTCATCTTTGTCTTCTGCTATTTCAAAGAATGTAAATTCTTGATCAGTCATCCATTCCTATCAGCCAATCAGTGAACACCGAAATTCCATTAGCTATTTGCCACATTGTATCTTGTATACTATCTTGTATAAATACACCAAGATAAAATGATAAGAAATATTTTCTATGGGGTTTTTACATCGATTTCATAAAATCTTCAGCTATATTTGGTTCCCTGTGTAATCTACCAGTATAAAAGATCTGCTATGGTGTAATGGTTAGTGTCAGGAACAACAGACTGTACAATCCGTGTTTGATCCCCGATGGAGGTCAATTTGGAAAGTACCTTTTAGCGGCCCTTATTACATCAAATTGACAAATTGCTCAGACATGTCAAAGTGCAGTATGAAGGAGTTAAGGGTCAAAACCACAAAGTAAGCCACATATCTGCAAAACCAGTAATCCCTCAATCACATTTATATGGCCATCAATAACAACAATGTCACAGCAACAAGTTGGCTGAGAAATCAGCTTCGCCGCCCTAATCCAATTTCCAGACACAATTTTAGGTTGATGCAAAATGTGGTTGATAATTTTGAAAAAATCCACTGAGACATGAGAACAAAAAACGGGTAACAAGCTAATTCTCATTTCTCTACGATAATCCCAAAAGAATATATTCTTTCCTACACTACAATTTTCTTCCCTTATGAGACATGTCAAGGAGCATTCTTGACAGCTTAGGTGGCTATTTAGATTTAATTCAACAATTATATCAGAACCTTTATTTCAATTAAACCTGTTCATGCTTCATTGGTTAAAGTTTCACTTTTGATGCTGCCTCCTGGATACATGACCAGTACTATAAGTGCAATGATAAGTAGGCAAGTCATGACATTTTAAGCTAGGGACCCTCTGTACTAACGCCAGACACTACCACTGCACGACTGTCACCCACCAATGTTCTGAGATAATTCTTTTTGAAAGAATAAAAAGCAATATTTCTTTGTGACATGATAGTAACAAAAGGATAAAAGCTCTTGAAATCAAATAATTATGATTGATATGTTCAAAAATATTACATCATCATTCTTGTGCATTGCATAACCATGAAGTCATTACTAACTCTTTACACCATAAAACCTTATTTAACTACGTTTGCAGCAGAAGTCTTTAACAAATTTAAAAAGATTACGAAAATGAAAAATTTATCCATCTGTCTGAATGGTTTCTTTCAAATTTCTTTAGAAGATAATGTTTTTATGTCTTGCATTGCTTTGTCATGTGATGTTGCTTTCGGTTCTGACTAGTCGAATATATGGGGGATTCTGTTTAGGTTAATGTAACTCAGCAATGATTGAATTTCCTACATCAGTTTTGCAAAGCAAAATACTATTTTTAAGCTTTATCCCCTTCTATCAATTCTATTTGTAAAAGTTTTTAATTGGAAATGAAAGCAGACAACGATTTTAGGACTCTGTTGTTGTCCTCGGGTCAGTACTATGTAATATACCTGTACTATACTAATAGTACTGACCCCAGGAAAACTACAGACCCCTATGACAATGATTATATAACAAACCTAGCAAATAGACCTTTAAAAGACAAAATCACATCCGATCAGTCAAAAACACTGTGTTCACTGATCAGTTGTGTTGTCTATTAAAAAAATAAAATGAAATCTAATTTCTTTGCTACATCAGGCAAACATTGTTGTGACAAAAGAAAAGCATGCTTAATAAGAGCAATTTCTTGTTTTATTCTGAATGGTTTCTGTAGTATCCTATTGCAGGTATATTCAAGTATAAATTATCAGTAAATATGAAGAAAAATGTTTAGCAAACAGCCATACAAACTACATGCATAATTCCAAACCAATCTATACAGGGTTGTTTATCAACAAAAGACGTTAAAGTAACCACCAGTCTCAAACATATTCATAATCAAACATCCATAAATCACTCTATATCCAGGTATTCCAAGGGAAGAATGAAATTGGAAAATAATGACACAAACATTTAGTACACCGAAAATGACAACAATCCAGTCTTTCTTTCCTCACAAAATTGATCAATTATCATCCAATTAGCACACTTCTAGTGGGAGAATGGTTTTACCAATTGGATTTCAGATTTCAAAAAAGTCTTCACCACCAACACTGAGCACACTGTACAACCCACATGCAGACATATAATGACTGTATTGGACATAGGACAATTCTCTTTACACATTTACACAGGTATGTAGGTGGGGGGGGTACAGGTGTGTTTACACTAGACTGATGACAAACTCTCGTGACTCTTTTTATCCCTTTGTTTATGAGGACGACAATTGATAGACAATTGATAATTGATAGATCACGTAATCTAGCTTTTTGTGTATGAATGGGTTAATTGGCCTAGTAATTGGTGAAGATGAAATTGGTTTGAAATAAAACATTGTGACCAAAACAGATTTTTCTCATATATAAACGTACTTTATTTTGTAGTTGACATATTCTTTACAATCTGAATCAATAAGAAAAAACCTTAATAGAGTCTTCATATTCACTTTATAAAGCTGTAAAAGGTTCCTGTTGAATTATCCTAAAACTAGACTTCATGGCAACAAAAAAATAATCCCGCGATATCATAAATACTTCCTCAAAATAATCTCAAATTGATATGGATAACCCTTAGAATGCTGGGTTACTTTCTAAAAATAGTTTTTTTGTATCGTCTGCTTTATAAAACCTTACATATCTGCTTGATTTTAATGAGGAAATATACTCAGAGTATCAAACGGGTTAGATCACAGACCAGCCGTCAATTCAGTTTGCGGCTGGCCTGAATCTTACCTGTTTCCATAAACATGAAGTTGGTTCCAGCACTATTAGGGTAAACCACACACATGGGTGTACATGTTTTTTCCCCGCCTAATTTATTTTTTTCAAATTTGTCAACATGTGTTAGTGGTCTGCTTTTAGTCTGACATACCAAAGGCATTGAGGGACGCCAAATCTGTATCATTCAAACCACGGTCCAACTCAAACATTCTTTGGATTTTAGAAGTCCCTAGCAGATGACTGTTGAAATCATTGGGGATAGAGGAAAATTTAAGACTTTGAACAAATTCTCCCTTCAAATATATTACAACTTTGAACAAATTCCCCTTTCCAATTTGTTTCATGCCATCTTAACATTTTTTAAGTTATATTGGAGTTTAACCAATACTTCGTTAAGGCTCTGACGTGTCTTATTTAAAAGGATAAACTCAGAGATTTGTCCTTTTAGGAGAAAGAAATATTAAAAGATTGATAATAACAATCATTGTCACTAAACCAAAGACTAATTTCAATTCATTTACTTCTAAGATTCCGCAATCCAAGGATTTCATGAATTGAAAGTCAGAGCCTTTGCGCCTGTCAGCCCTTTTGAGTAGGGAAGCTGGTTCCTAAATAAACAAAAGACTTCTTCCTTGCCCACCTTGCTAGCGTCACATCACAAGAGTGGTTACAAAATAACGGTCACACGATTCACCGAAATACCGTTACACCACCGAAACACCGGAATACCCGTTAAAATCATAGTAACACCTAAACACCCTTTGGTAATGCAGGAACAATGGCATGTTTAAGCTGATGTAATTGTGAAAAAATAGCTCATTACGTAAATTCATTGAATCTTTTGTTCCAAACACATGTGCAAGTGAGTTCACAGATGACAGCATGTTCACAGCTAATGTTAAAAAAGTGGTCTTGCAAATTATAAATTAATTAGCACAAGGCTCAACTTACATGCGGAACATGCATAAACATAAGTATTAAGGTAATATGTTAGTAAAGGCAAATTGTATGAACTTTTTATTTTTCGTACTAGATAATTTCCTTTAATACATCAAAAAGGATCTTTGAAAAAGGAATCACTCAGCTTGATGTACCTCTTACAGCCTTTTATGTAATTATATAGGTAAAAGGTATTATAATAAAATTTGATAACTCTCGTTAGCCTATATCTCAGGGGTATTCCGGTGTTTCGGTGGTATTACGGTATTTCGGTGATTCGAGTAACCCACCAAAAAAACCCACATTTAAGTGGTTTTCAATGTTCTGCAATATAGATTGTCATATAACCAACAGATCATAGGGACACTACAGAGGTTCATCAAATTGGAAGTTCAATGCAAGACTAAACCACAAAATACTAACATGAAAGCAGATACTTTTGTCTCGCACTGAACATTCAAAATGGTCGTAGCTTTCCTGAAAATATGAACTTGAAAAAATACTTTGTTACCTATAAATGGCACATTAAAAATCCTTAATATTATTGTTTTTAATCTAGGTTGGTACACCAGATCTACATGTACTTAATTAAAGGTTTCTGTTGCAAAACAACAGGTAGGGGAATCATGTGACCAATGTTTACGATCTTATGTCCAAAATCGCAGTTGAAGACCAACGGTTTTGGACATGCGCACCCGTCGACTACCATTTCCCTGCAGAGTGTTAGATATAAGGTTGGTATAAAGCATGGATTATCATATACAACCAGAACCAGAAAGTTTATGGTCAAGTCATGCAGGGTACACAATGTGGCTATCAATAATCATTGTCAAAAGAAGGTGAAAAATGCAGAAATACCTGTAAGTAAACAACTTTTCACTCACCTATATTGGCACATGTGTTGTCACTCTGTGTACAGGACTGATTACTCCAGATCACGTTATCACTCTGAACGTTCATGTTGTTCGAAAATATCACATTTACGCCCTCCATAAAACAACCCGTATACTCCCGGCCCACAAATAACCCCTGACTTCCTGTCAAATCTATACTCGAAACATACGTCCTGAACGTAGAATTGGATATAATCTCACTAAAAATCACACGCCCACTATTCGAAACGTTTAAATACAGGTTACCCAAGAATCTATGTACATTCACATTGAACCATGTGTTTTTATTAAAGCTACCCGCGACATGCACATAATCCGACTGCGCACCAACTCTCCACCGGAATTCTAGAGTACTATTCACAAGTTCGAGCTTTAAATAATCCCCGCCTGACCCACTTTGGTATAGCAGTTCCCCCTCGGAACAAGTCCGAAATGAAAACTCCGTCTGTTCATTATTTCTTATTACGTCCCACACTGTTCCCCTAAGTAACACTTGAGAATTGTTGGCTTGTGAAAAATATCCGTATCTCCCCATCCCGTGGCTCCCATGCACAAGGCCCATCCATATTGCCAGTCCTGAAAGTACAAAGAAAGATAATCCATTTTAGTGGCAGTCACTTAATACAGCTGAGGAGATACAGTTGTCTCCCTTGAATTGGTAGCTTGGCTTGCCATCCACAATCTTTTCGTTTTACTGTTAGGAATATTGTATGAAATAATTTGGTCCTTTGGCATTGTTTGAATACATTACTATTTTTTCTTAAATGTTATAGGTCTGATACAACTCTATAGCATGTCCTTCATAGACAGATAGACAGATAGTGAATGAGTAGCTATTGTCTTGCATCAAACCCTCATTATATATTGTATAATTATTCACATGATAACTTATATAACAATCATTTTTTAAAAGACTATAATGTACCAGTACTATGTATCAATCTGAAATATAAGTCTGTTATATTCTATTCCTGTGGGCTAGATAGGACAGGAAATACAGGTGATGCTTAACAATTGTAAACTTTTTTACAAACCTTTTTACAGCAGTTTCAAGTCGAGTCTAAGTGGATGTTTTTCAAATTACATTGATATTGCATTATCTTTCCAGGACATTGGCGCAAAGTTTTCTGCTCAATTTTGTGAAAATAAACAATATGATTTGCTCATCAATACAACATCAGCTAACATTTACATTGACTCAAAAACCCTTTATTTTTTGCAAAGTTAGAAAGAAATCATTGTGACAGAAGGAGAAATTTCTTGCCACAAGCAACTTGTACTTTGGTAAAAATGCCTTTTGAAAGCATTTGAAGCAAGGCTGTTATAAGTTTATTAGTTTGTCCACATTATCGCAAATTAAGATGTCGCCACCTTAAACCATATTCTTGTAAATGGCCAAGTTTTAAAATATCATGAACTCGATATCACAACGCACCATCCTTAGTGCCGCTAAATATATTATTAGTGCATTTAGATTTAGAAATATGTCCAATATAGATTAGATGTTAAGCTATTTATTAAATCTATTTATTCATACAGATCCTTATCTATACTTAGACTGTTTATCTTGGTAAATTATTTTCCTTTTCTTATGTTTCACCATTTGTACGTAAAATTGTATGTAAAATTGTACGGCTATAAATATGTAATGTTTAATGCCAATAAAATTTATGTTATGTTATGTTGTAACCCTTAGGATGCTGGGTAATTTTTTAAAAATAGAATTTTGTATCATCTGCTTTCCAAAACCTTGAGTATCTGCTTAATTTTGATGAGAATAGATATTCAGAGTAACAAACAGGTTAGATTACAGGCCACTGCCAATTTACTTGACAGCTGGCCCTGATCTAACCTGTTTGCATAAGCATTAAGTCAGTTCTGGCACTATAAGGGTTAAAGCACTTCTATAAACATATATGAAAGGGGATAAGTATAGTGATTCTGAACGGGCTATTACTGGTCAACAGATACACAACAATTAGGCATAATACTGACAGCTCTGGAAATTAAGAGTTGACAGCTTAACAACTTATCCTGTCTCCATGTCACAACCAGGCTGAACTTGTGGAGGACATTGGTCCAGGGGTAGTGCATTGGCATTAGGGGATACAAGTGTTGTGGGTTCAAATCCTGTGAGTAGCTCGATTCTTTTTAATCAAATCGCATTTGGCACAAGAAAAGGTTGTGTATCCACGAAAGCCAGTTTTAACTAAACCAAGGACGTTGGTGGAATGTGCGACAGTTGTCCAAACTACTAAGTTTGAGACCTGGCCATGCAAACTCTTTAACAAAGTCTATGTGACATGGACTCCGCTGTCGATCGCCAATGTCACATACCAAATGCGAAATATCTCGTCAATTTGTGACAGAAATAACAGCTTTGCGAAAGTATTTGCGACAAACCATAATGTGACATATTTTTTTCCTCTATTACCTCTCTTTCAAGTTCATATGGGAAAGCAGTCAGTGGCTGGGAAGGAATATTTTGAGGGCACTCCCTTTATCAAATCATCCTGTCTAGCACGATTCTTGACAATTCCAAATTGAACATCAGATAATAAATATAAAGTATTATAAACAACATTCTCACAGTGATATTTGGTTACACCATTGTGAGAAAACGAATATAGGTTGTCACATGTTATTCTCCCTTTGACACATTTGATTATTAAATTGTCTTCTGCGGGCAGAGAGCCTGACACAGGGCATATTCCAATAGCTAACTTCTTTAATAGGGCTTGTTTTATAGTTTATGATTTGATTTGAACATATTCATTTAACATCGATTGTGAAACAAGTTCGTAGATTGATCACTCTCAAATCTGCTTCCTGGATACATTACCCTGTAGTGAATGTGAATTAATGAAAGTTCACAAGGCAGATCCCGCTACTCATGGGATTCAAACCCACTACCAATGTATCCAGAAGCCTACGCTCTATCCTGGACCACTGTCCTCCACTTTATAAAGGACAGCGTGTTAAAGACCCTGTTATGTACCCTTTAATATATATAGACCACAGGGGTCTATAATGATCCTGGGGTCAGTACTATGTAATTATGTTACATATAGAGTTGACCCATGGATAACTATGGACCCTTGTGATCTAGACCTGACTAACTGCAGATTTGTTTATGTATGTATAAGTATATATATGTATAAATGAAGGAAATGGTCAAATGAAGTTTATTATTGTGGAATGGGCAAACAACGTTTATTGCAGCAATAAATCAGTCGAAGTCCTTCAATTTAAACCTTTCAAAGTGGTTTGGTCCTTTACCCATTACCCCATATCAAACCCTGTGAGCATCAATTGTAGTTAAAAGCACCAGCATATAGCAGATAACAATTTTATATGGGTTTAATTACATCATATCAACATTTTTTCAGATATGTTACGATACCCAGTTCATCATTAAGTCGTAAGTAAGTCACCCAGGAAACTTCTTTTCACGAAAAATCCAAATACCCGAAATTCAGCCAGAATACAACCCACACAGAGGGGCCATGACTACATGTGATTTCAAGTTTTAAACTGATCAAAAGGCCAAAAAAGACATTGTTGCTTGAAAATGAAAATCTAAGGTCTACACTGAATGTCTTTTATATCATTTAATGCTCCATTTCTAAGCGTTTTATATCTATCGCCTTGTTTTAAACAACCTCAGTTTGAACCAACATATAACATTCAAATAAAAATTTCGCTAGGGAGCCTGCCCCCAAGAAACCACCTGGCCATTCTAACACTTACTAAAAGGTTTAGCTATGCCCCTTTATACAGTGTCTAACATTACAAAATACATCAATGACAATAGGCTAGGGGTCATGCCTCCTTCAAGTAGACTGTTTGTTCGGGGAATAAAGAAACCTGACAAATGTTACAATACAATAACAATATTCATTTCGCCACATGATATTATTGGGTTATTATACATATTATACATATATGCCAAGCCTTCTTAGTAAAAATTGGGGTCTAGGACCCTTAATTCTCAAAACTTGCATGCTCTCAATTAGAAATAAATGAAATTTAAGGTTTTAATTTTTTCTCTGGCATAATAAGATGTTTTTCTGTAACTGTAGAGCATGCTAGCTCATAAATTTCTTTTCCTCTAATTACTATACATGTATTTTAAAAGGTTGATCAGAAACAAACCTTCAGTGCCTGTAATTCATGAAGGAGACAGCAGACGACAATCTCATATCATGAAAATTAATAATTTCTGTGTGAAATTCTGTATAAATCATGTTGACAAAAGAAATAATAGCTTTATTCTACAAGCATTTCTTTCTAACTGTGTCACAATGGTGTTTTAAAATTTAAGAATGCTGGGTAATTTCCTAAAAAAAAGATTTGTTTGCTGTCTGCTTTCCAAAGCCTTAAAAATCTGCTTAATTTTGTTACGGAAAGATACTCAGAGTAGCCAACAGGTTAGATCATAGGCCAGTCACCGATTTATTAATGGCGGCTGGCCTGGATCTAACCTGTTTGAATTAGCATGAAGTCAGTTCCAGCACTTTACGGGTTAAAGCAGGACTGTGTATTATATAAAGTGCATCCATAGGATGTAAAGGGGCTTTCTCCATTAAATGAAACCATATAAAAGAAACTTATAAAGGTGATACAGCATATTAATATCTTTCCTCAAATCGTGTTACATTTTACCAGATAGTATAATAATCATATTCAAGTTGCTACATGATATCATGCTGGGTTTTTTACTTATCCATTTCATTATATACATTTTGCATACACTCCTCTTTATCTAGTTTCACCATTTTAACCACTCACTCCAAAAAGCTTAATCACTTTGACAATCTGGTGCAGAAAGTTTTATAAAACAATGTGACAAAAGAATAATTGCTCCCAATGAGTAATAATCTATCCTTTTGTCACAATGGTATCATTGAAACATCGTTTAGTAACTTTAAGTCGTTTGCTGTTTGATAACTGCTTTCAAATTGGACAAGTTTCTAATTTCTACATAGGAATTGGTTTCAGGTAACCCTTAAAATGCTTGGTAATTTTCTAAAAATAGATGTTTGTGGCGTCTACTTTTCAAAACCTGAAATGATATGCATCATCTAAGGATAGACTCTCAGGGTAGCAAACAGGTAATATCACAGGCTTGTCCAGATTTCTGATCTTGAAGGCTAATGCTATATAGACTGACGCCAGCGAAGCACAATTAAATGTCCAAATATGGAAAAAAGCTTCGTTCACGACTCATTATTGAGCTTAATCACAGGCCAGCCTCCAATCTAATCTGTTTGATTAAGCATAAAGTCAGTTCCTGCACTATAATGGTTGAGATACTCTAAGCATTTTACGGCTCAGACTGATGTATGATACAAAGAATGAGCAAAGAAGTCCAACAAGAAATTGTTTTATAAAATGGTGGACTATTTTGTTTTTTCTATCTTAACATTAGGCCAATCATTTCAGTTACAACAAAATAGTTGCGAGCCTTTTGATTTTGCTCCAAACTGACAGTTTAACACTATTACAATTGTTGTTGAAATGCACATTGGAAATGTCATAATTGAGATTTTGTAAGTCTCTCTTTGGCTAACCACACTTGAGACATTCGATGAAACAGACCCCTTGTAAACATATTAAACCATTTAACCCTTTCCCAAACAATAACCACATTGGACCACTTTGTTGCAAATGACTTAAGAAAACATTGTGGGAAAAGGTGAAATTGCTCGTAACGAGAAATTTTTCCTTTTCCAACAAGGTTTTCTGCCCTATCTGAAGAATATTTTCCAATTTCATCACATTTTGAAATGTTGTCTGCAAACTCTTTTAATTTGGGACAATCGAAAATGTGTTGTTTGGGAAAGGGTTAAACCCTTATACATACATGTATACAGCGCTGGAACTGACTTAATGCTAATGCAAACACGTTGGATCCACTGGTCAGCTGCCAAGTGAATTGGCGGCTGGCATGTGATCTTACCAGTTTGGTACTCTGGGTATCTTTTCTCATCAAAATTAAGCAGATATTTAAAGTTTTGGAAAGCAGATGACACAAGAATTTATTTTTAGAAAATTACACAGCATTCTAATAGGGCAAATCTCAGATACTCGCAAAATTAAGTCATGACGAGACACAATGTCATTTGGTGAAGACTTCCTTAGTCAGTGAAGGGAATTTTCAAGGATTGGAAATCTTTCAAAACTGACAGAGAATTATTGGTAATTTTATATGCAGAGGAAGCGAATGGATTAGTCATATTCAAATATTTACATAACTATTCAACTCCTAAGTCAGTAAATTTCTACTTCAGTTATTTAACCCACTTTATTTACTCGTTTTAAACTCACCTCTATAACTCCAAAAAACATTTTTACATATTTTACTTACCACATTCTATTGTACTTCAAAAACTGACATGAACTTTATTAACATGCGCACACAGCAAATGGTTGTTCATGAACAATTTCTGTTCTTCAGCTCTTTCATGAATTTTAGTTCTTATATACATAAAGAAATTTTGGTTCATGAATTTATTGCGTTTATTGGAAATGACCTTTAGTTTAGTGACAATGATTGTTGTTATATAATTTCTAAAGTTAATTGCTCCCAGAGCACAAATCTCTGAGCTAGTCCTTTTACATTTATACCCATACCCCTATGACATGTAACAGTTTTTTGTGAAATCTGTAAAGACTGTATAACACTTGGTTCTTTGCTTCACTGCAGCAGATATATAAAGTAATTTAAAGTGATAGAGAATAGATAGTTGGTGATGTGAATCGGAAATATTATCGGGCAATGCTTAGGGATATTATTCGGTGAGCCGAAGGCGAAACGGAATAATCCGAAGCAGAGCCCGATAGCTTTTCCCATTCAAAGATACCAAATTTCTATTCTATTTATCGTGTTACCTTTATATATTCTTTCAAACAAACAAGATGTAAATAAAACACAAGAAACAAGGAAAAAATAAGTAGATATGATTTCAATATGACGTCATGGCGTTCTTATGACGTCATGATTCATCAGGTGCATGTGTTACATGGTTAGTGCCGGATATCACAAATGTTATACGGCATCTAGCTTTAGGTCCCAAAATGGCACTAGTGACAGGATAAAATGAAATAAGCGGTTAATTCATGCAGTCCCACAGTTCTGTGAAAGATCGAATTTGTCCAAATCTCAAATGAAGTTTGAATTTAGATAATATTTTTAAATCTATGAAGTACTGTTTAATGTTTAGGATCTATGAGGAAAAAACAATTGTTATCAAATAGATGAGAGGTGATAATCCCCAATCCCCACAACTCAATGTTAGACTAAGCTTTTTATCTCCAATACCTATTCCCTCATATGGATTTTAACACTGGTCCAAATAGAAAGCAACAGTAGACGACAAAACTTTAAGCAAGAAAAAAAGATGTTTGCATATATATACATGTATAAATATTAGGTAGAAAAACATTGTGACTGAATATAAATTGCTCATCAAGAGCAATCTTTATTTTTGTCACAGTGGTTTCTTGAATTAGTCTTCTTCAACAGACAATGTGAATCTAGAGGTATTAGAGTGAGGAACGTTAGCGCAATTACCATGCTCTCAAATTTTTGGACCAGTCCAAATCCGACATAGTGAAGGCATCAGCAGACAGTCAGTGCAGAAGATTAAACTAAGTCATGAACATTCATGAACATTCATGAATGTTCAATTATGAATGTTCAATTGAACATGAACACAATGTTAATTTGTAATGACTTTTAAGACCATGTTCATGAACCTGTATATCATGTTCATGAACATGATGTCTTGAAATTCATGGAAGAGTTCTTTAAGCTTTTGCATGGATGTGATGATAAAAGTATGGAGAAAAAAAGTTTGCAACTTTTTATCACAAGCGTTATATATTGCTCTTTTTAACTTGGATTTGTTACAAAATCCAAACAAACAGGTTTAAAATGGCCCCTGTCCGTGTGGGTTCAAATCCTAGTGAGGGCATTAAGGTTTTCACTAAATGTAGTGTCATATTCAAATTACGAAAATCTGAAATTTTTACAAGGCTTGATCAGCCATTAGAGGAAGTTAAGTTTAGGGTCTTCTTCAATCATTGTGAACCACAGGACATTTTGTGTAATATAATATAGGCCTATTAAAGGCAATTGGAATTGGAAATTTCTTCAAAATCATGCAGTTGTTCCCAAAAATTCAAAGTCTCATTGGCTTTTTGGTTTTCCTTATTCAACAACTTGAGCGATAAAACTTACCAAAATTAACAGTGATAGGCCTCTTCCAAAATTAAGGATAAAAATCCCTGAACTGAGCTTTGCAATATACCTAAAATAATGTTGATGCAATGTAAAACTCATATGAAAAAAGTATACATGAATTAAAGGGTTAAGGTCATCAAAAATTCCACAATGGGGTCACAGGTTATGGGTCAACAAATTGGTCCTCCACTAATCCACAAAGATAGCCTATCAGTGCTATTCTGATCCACTGATTTATATCCATGTTACAAGATTTCAGCTGACTATCCGTAACATAAACATAAACCCTTTTGACCTGATATCGATATTACAGAGGGTTCAATGAAAGACTATAGCATGTGCTTCACAAAATTTTAATGTAAATATATTCATTAAAAATAGATATAAATCCAATTTTGATTTACTTGTCCGTAAATGCTTAATTTCTTTCTCGACTTTTCGGTATAATGGTTATCTATTAAATATTAAAAATTCACCCGTCAGTAATGGCTTTTGGACAAGCTCAGCAATACAAACAATTGATTTTGCCACTCCTGACAATCACATAATACATTTCATAAGCATCAAACAGATTTACAATAGAGAATGTATATATAGGAATGGCCTTGAACAGGAACATTTAATATTGACAATTCGCTGAGAGTTGAATCAACTCTGTTATTATAGAACTCAATCTCAAAAAGCTGACGCTACCCACTTGACCACCGCTGATCCCATGTAATTAATCAAAGTTGTATGAACTTGTTTAAATAACTCATTTCCTTCATATACAAACTTGTTTGATTTACAGACATTTAGATAAACGGAATTTTCCTCCTTTCTTCTCTAAACCCTAAATTGTTGGTACAGTACTTTTATATGAAGGTTCTCACTTCTCAACCTAGGGGCTTCTAACAGGTTCCCTTAATATTGGGTTTATGTAACAGTTACTTTTTAAAAAGAAAATGTCTTTTAAATATAAAATGACAACACAGAGCGATTTGGTCTAATAAATCTAGTGTATTGAGAGGATTCTTGATACCTTTCCGGGGCTTTTTTGCGCGGTACAACAGAGCACCTTCCGAATTCAAAATTTCTATAAAATCATGCAGTCTCTTCCCAAAAATTCAAAGTTATACAAGCTTTTGGGTTTCCCAATTCAACAATTTCAACAGTATAACTCCCCAAAATGTGCAGGACTCGGCCTCTTCCCAGTTCAAGGAAAGAAAGCCCTGCTATCAACCATCTGGTAGAGAAAAAGCATATTCGTCTTGAAGATATAGTGAATTGTTTAAACAGATTATTTTGTAAACATTTTTTTTTGAGAAATTATCAAAATGGATCTTCTGGGACCAAGACTCTAAGATGGTTTAACTCATTACCAAACGCCAAATTTTCAGCCCAGGCCCAAATTGGAAGAGTTTGCAGACAACATTTCAAAATGTGATGAAATGGGAAAATGATAGGGCACAAAACATTGTGGGTAAATGAAAAAGTGAGTGTTAAGAGCAATCTCTCCTTTCCCCACAATAGTTTCTAGAGTCATTGCAACAAAGTGGTTAAAGGTCATTATTGTTTGGTAATGGGTTAAAACCCCTACCATATGACTATTAGCATGGTGCCTCAAAAAGCAAACCCACACCATCTTTCCTATCAAAGCCCTGACAGGTGCGAATAATCATTTCACAATCGTTTAGAAAAAATCTTGATAAAATCTTCAGCATCTTCAAAGAAAGAGAATTGGATGTAGTACTGTAAGTTATTTATTGACTCACCATGGTTTGTTTCAATAATCTTTCTATCTTTTTTTTACTCACAGAACACTATTTATCTGAGATTTATCTGAGAGATACAGTGCTTTTTTCCTAATTTAAAACAATGGCTTCTTTGACCAAAACTTAAAATTCAATGGGTTTTTCTATAGAAAAATGATTAAAATGAATGAAAGCAATGAGTTTTGGGGAAATTTAATGAGACTTTATGGGGCCAAAAATGATCACTGGAGATATGTAAGTCCCTTTTAAAAAATGCAATATTAAAGGTTCTGACACCCACACTTCTCTGAACATCTGTAACCCTAAGAAAATCCTGACTGTTCTCAACGAGTTTCCTAACTAAAACCCTTACGCCATTTTTAAATACCTCACTTTCTGCATCTGCTGCACTCGACTTCAAAACCACTGTGACAACAGGATAAAAAGCTCGAATTGAGCAGTCATCGTTTATTTCATAAAAGGAAATTCTTAACTGATTAATAAGATTTATCAAAACAAACAGCAGAAATAAGGATTTCCTAAAGACATCATTAAAACATTGAGAAAAGGTTGAAGCCAATATCAAAGGAGAAATTTTCTGTTCGTCACATGTTTTCAATTTTATTTCTTAAATATGGGTGTGTTTAAAAAGAATTTGAAATGACCAAAGGGTCAATCCAATGACTTTGAACTTCTCTAAACTAGATGACATTTTAAAACATTGCCATAAAAAGAGAATTTGCTACTGATGTGCAAGTTCTCATTTTTCAAGAATAATTAATTAATCTTTTTTGGAAGGTAAATTCCTAAAGGATTTGACATAATTTGAATGAAAATAGATATAAATGAAATAAATTGTATATACATAAATATTTAGTATGCTTTCTGCTACAAATTATTGGAAGATGTAAATGTCTCTATGACACAACCGATATTTCAGTGAAGTATTCTCGTAACTAATTACGAAATTTCCTGTGTGTTAGCCCGAACTTAAAATTTAGTGTGTTTTAGCCTTATTAGTATTCGATTTCCGCACATGCGCATTGACACTCATAATTGTAAACAAAGAAACAAAACGATATCGAAACGAAAGAACGAACGAACGAAGCAACGAAACGAAAATAATAAACTAACGAATTTCAACGATCTAACGCAATTTAAGTAGCAGCTTGGTAGAGGAATCGAGTTTTACGGTTCTGATGATTTATAACGAATCAACGAAATAAAAGAAACGAAATCATTGGGATCAGTTATTCTCTCCTTATAATCCAAGCGGCCCACTTACAGTAAAACTCGAACCTGTCACAAGAAGGGACAGTAAAACTCAACGATCTCACAAGAGGAGATAGCAGAACTCGAGCATCTGATAGAAAGCAAGTAGACTGTCCTGACAAGACGAAGGTAGTGATTAACTTGACGTTCCCTGACGATAACGATGTCTCTCCAAAGTGACGAGATAAACCCTAACGAAACGGTTTTGGAACGAGAACATATAGATGGTGCTGAACGACGTTCCGAACGTATACCTAAACCAACAGATAAAATGGTTGGTTTCCAGGAAAAGATCGATGATGATAACAAGAAACACTGGACTCGATCGTACACATCCTGTAAGAAGGCGACAAGATCACTTCGAGATCTTCTGAAGACTGACTGCGACCTGAACGTGCTCAACAACCTTAAAAAGGACGTTGAACAACAGGAAAAGCATCTTCTGGCAGAATTCGAGGAACTAAGACGAAGGGTCCAATTCGACCAGAAAAGTGTACGAAGGATGGACGCCAGCATAGCTGTCACTGGCGAATTGATGAAAATTACCAATGAACGATTGAGCGAGTTAGATACCTTTAATGAAGATAATGAATTGAAAAAACTTGAACAATTGAAGCATGCTTTTATACCTCAATCCATTTTTTCGGAACCTGTTTCTCATAATTCTCTTTCTTCCAGGCATTCTAATATTTCAGAGAAAGCCGCAGATGCTGCAGCAGAGTTAGCAGTAAAGGAAACAGAGCTGCGGTTACTGCAAAGAACAGAGGAAGAGAAATCAAGGAGGGACATGCTAGAAGAAGCCGAGCATGAACATAAACGGTTCATTGCAGAGCAACAAAAAGAAATTCAGAAGATGAAATTGGAGAGGGAAATAGAGATAGCCAGTGCCAGACTGACGGCTTATCAATCTGCACTGAAAACAGAAGAAGATTCAAAATTTAGATTTGCGATGAAAACAGATGAACCCCTTCAACCAGCACAAAACGCAATGGTCTATACAGACACAGATAAACTGGTGAAGGCGTTTGCTGACTCCATAAACATCAGTAGATTGCCGGTTCCCGAACCAAGTATTTTTAATGGAGACCCTCTAGCATACCTGGAATGGAAAACATCCTTTCAAATGCTAATTGAAAAGCGTGGAATTCCAGCCAATGAAAGGATATACTACCTGAAGAGGTATGTTGGAGGTGATGCTAAAAGAGCTCTTGAAGGATTTTACTTGAGTTCAACTGAATCTGCTTACGATAAAGCACAGAGGCTTCTAGACGAAAGATATGGTCACCCTTTTGTTTTGCAAAGGGCTTTCAGGGACAAGTTAGAGAATTGGCCACGAGTCGGACCAAAGGATCCTTTTGCTCTTCGGGACTTTGCTGATTTTCTACGTGGATGTTTAGACGCCATTCCACATGTGCCGAGTCTTGCAATCTTGAACGATTGCATTGAAAATCAGAAGTTGTTGAAGAAGCTGTCTGATTGGATATCCACTCGCTGGAATAGAGAGGTTACAGAAGCACTCGGCTCCAATGACAACTTTCCAAACTTCGAAAGGTTTGTTATGTTCCTCGTCAAGGAAGCCAGAGTGGCCTGTAATCCTATAACTTCCCTGTCAGCTCTGCAAGGCAACACAGGCTCAAGGTCAACAAAGGAGAACACCAGATCAAAGGTTGAAGTCCTAACAACTTCAACCACTGAATCGAAACAGGAATGTGGACATTGTAAAGGAGCGCATCACATCACCAAATGTACAAGCTTCTTGGCACTATCCCTCGCAGACAAACGAACCTTCATTAGGAAGAGCAATTTATGCTATGGCTGTCTAGCGAGAGGTCATCAAAACAAAGACTGCAAGAAGAAGCATACATGTGGGAGATGTAAAGGAAAACATCCAACATGCCTACATGAGGAACGACAAAAGGATTTGCAGTTAAACCCAGAAGCCCCCACATTCTTCGTGAACTCCAATGCCACCGACACAAGTAGCTGTGGAATAAACCGAAACAACGGACAGGGCACATCAATGATTGTCCCTGTATGGGTATCTCATACTAGCGACCGTACCAAGAAGGTCCTTACTTATGCCCTCTTGGACACTCAAAGCGACACCACCTTTATCTTGGAAGATTTGGCAACAAATCTCCAAATATCCCATCAGCCGATCAAGTTGAATTTGTCAACAATGACTTCTCAGAACACAATCATAGACAGTTTCCGTGTCTGTGATCTCGAGGTTCGAGGATTCAATTCAACTGACAGAGTCGCCATCAACCAAAGCTATACGAGAAATTTCATCCCAGCTGACAGAACCCATATTCCTCAAAGAAAAACAGCACAAGATTGGCCTCACCTCAAAGAAGTAGTGGATGTTATCCCACCTCTTCAATCCTGTGAAGTTGGCCTCTTGATAGGATATAATTGCCCTCAAGCCTTGGCACCAAGACAAATATTGATGGGTGAACAGAGCAATGATCCTTTTGCAGTGAAGACTCTTCTTGGTTGGAGTATTGTTGGTGGATCAAATAGATGTGATGAAGGGTATGACAAGGGTATTAGTCATCGCATAGTTACAAAGGAAATACCTCCATGCACACCGAAAGACCTAATAAGGGTATTTGAGACCGACTTCAATCAAGAATCGAACAACGGAAAATGCTCTCAAGAAGATCTCACATTTCTTGATATCCTTGAGAAGGGCATTATAACGAACGACAGTGGACATCTTGAAATGCCTTTGCCATTTAAGGAACGGCCAATACTGCCAAACAATAAAGTAGCAGTATTGCAGCGGATGAATCAGCTGAAACGAAAAATGGCTCATGGAAAGTTTCATCAAGATTACACAAAATTTATGACTGGTATAATCGAAAGAGATGAGGCAGAACTGGTTACAGATGAAAGCTGTGATGGGAACATTTGGTATATACCACACCATGGTGTTTATCATGCCAAGAAACCAGAAAAGATACGTGTTGTGTTCGATTGCTCAGCACGATACAGGAACACCTCTCTAAATCAACACCTTCTTACTGGACCGGACCTGACAAATGGATTGGTGGGAGTCCTCTGTAGATTTCGAGAGAATCCTGTCGCCATCATGTGTGACATAGAGGGAATGTTCCATCAATTCCATGTTCCAGAAGAGGACCGAAACTTCCTGCGCTTCCTATGGTGGGAGAATGGGGATGTTTCAAGGAAACTACAAGAATACAGGATGAAAGTGCACCTGTTTGGTGCAGCATCTTCCCCTGGTTGTGCAAACTATGGTCTGAAATACCTCGCAAGCTCTGTTGAAAGGAAGTTTCCTGCTGCTTCGAAGTTTGTAAAGAGGAACTTCTATGTTGACGATGGTCTGACAAGTGTTGAGACAACAGAAGAGGCCATTAGTTTGATTAATGAAGCAAGAACTCTATGTGAAGAAGGAGGACTTCACTTACATAAGTTCATGTCCAACCAGACAGATGTCTTGAACTCCATACCAGCAGATGAGAGAGCCAAAGAAGTCAGGGATGTTAGCCTGTCTTTAGAAAGATTACCAGTGGAGAGAGCACTTGGAGTAAAATGGTGTGTAGATACTGACACATTCAAATTCGAAGTGACAGTAAACGATCAGCCAGCAACAAGAAGAAGTATGCTGTCAACTGTAGCATCATTATTTGACCCTATAGGACTACTGTCACCATTTACTCTCAAAGGAAAAATGATTTTACAAGAGATGTGCCAAAAGGGAATTGACTGGGATGAGCCTATTTCAGAAAGCCTCAAACCTGAATGGGAGAACTGGATTCAAGACCTCCACAATCTGCAATTAATAGAAATCCCAAGAGCGTTAAAACCAAAGGACTATGGCAAACCAGAGAGAATAGAACTGCATCACTTTTCAGATGCAAGCAGCAGTGGGTATGGACAATGCTCATATGTTAGATACCTAACTCAAGGAAAAAGGCATTGTACCTTAGTGATGGCCAAATCTCGAGTAGCCCCTAGAAACATTGTTACTATTCCTAGATTGGAATTGACGGCTGCTGTTCTGTCTGTGAAAATGAATCTGTTTCTTCGTGAGGAACTTGATTTGCAAATTGACCAAGAGTACTTCTGGACCGACTCGCGTGTTGTTTTGGGTTATATTAACAACGACGCCCGAAGGTTCCATGTATTTGTTGCAAATCGTGTTCAGGCAATTAGAAACTCCACAGATCCTAACCAGTGGAACTATGTGAGTTCTGAAGAAAACCCAGCAGACCTTGCTTCCAGAGGTCTACCTGCAAGTGGAATTATGAATTCAAAATGGATTAATGGACCCATGTTTCTTTGGGAAAAGGAGCTCAAACCTAAAGAAGGAGTTGAACCTAGTCTTCAGCTTGGAGATCCTGAGGTGAGAGTTGTGACAACCTTAAGAACAACAGGAGAAGAAATAACCACCAAAGCAAATTTATTGGAGACGCTGACAGAACGATTCTCCTCCTGGGATACAGTTGTTTCTGTTGTTGCAAGATTGAAAAGATTGGCAGAAGGGGTTAAAGGAACACAACCTTTGTCTGTTGAAGAAAGACAAATAGCTAGAAGGAAGATCCTCAAACTTGTACAAGCAGATGCCTTTGATGATTGTCTATCTACCCTCAAGGCCAGGACACTTCCGAAATCAAGTAACCTGTTTACATTGAACCCGACAGTCATTGATGGTCTGCTCTGTTTTGGAGGAAGACTAAGAAAGGCAGATTTATCTGAACCGTTCAAGCATCCAGTTATTTTACCCAAGAACAGTCATGTGACAAAGCTTATTCTGCGACATGTGCATGAAAAGGCAAAACATCAAGGTCGTGGCATGACACTAAACTTCTTACGGAGTAACGGGTACTGGATCATTGGAGCAAGCAAGGCTGTTGCTCAATATATACGGAATTGTGTTGTGTGTCGCAAGCTTAGAAGACCAGCTGAAACTCAGCAAATGGCTGACTTACCAAATGACAGAGTCCAACCATCTCCGCCCTTCCTGTACTGTGGAATGGACTGCTTCGGACCATTCATTGTCAAAAATGGACGCAAGGAAATTAAACGATATGGACTTCTGTTCACTTGTATGTGTACACGTGCTATACACATTGAGATGATTGAAGACATGTCAACAGATGCCTTCATTAGTGGCCTGCGATGCTTTATTGGAATACAAGGTGCAGTGAGGCAATTGCGTTCCGACCAAGGGACTAATTTCGTGGGAGCAAGAAATGAGTTCAGAAAGGCTATCGACATTGATAAGATGACTTCTTTTCTTGGGACAAAACAGTGTGACTTTGTATTTAATGCACCAAGTTCAAGTCATACAGGAGGGGTCTGGGAAAGGCAAATAAGAACCATACGGTCAGTTCTGGATTCAATTCTATTGCTTTGTCCTGGACGACTGGACGATTCATCACTGCGAACGTTGTTTTACGAGGTTATGTCGATTGTAAACTGTAGACCTCTCACTGTTAACGAAGTGGATAGTCATACAGAGCCTCTTACACCGAATCACATCTTGACAGCCAAGTCAGAGATTCCCTTACCGCCTCCTGGAGATTTCACGAAAGAAGATTTATGTCTCCGAAAACGTTGGAGACGTGTTCAATATTTACTTGAACAATTTTGGGCAAGATGGAAGAAGGAATATCTTGCTCAGTTATGTGTACGACAAAAATGGCACGCGCCAAAACGAAATATCAAGATTAATGATATAGTTCTTGTTAAAGATATTGATTTACCAAGAAATCAATGGCCTTTGGCAAGGGTCATCGGAGTTACGGTGGACGATGATGGTCTTGTCCGTAGAGCCAAGGCGTCACTTGCCAAAGGAGATACAGCACATTGCTCAGTACTTGAACGCAGTGTACACAAACTTGTTTTATTGTTGGAGAATTAAAACAAGCAACACATTGTATGATAATGTGATAAAATCTTTCTAAATGTTGTAATCTGCATTTGACTATGTAATCATTTGTTTAATGCACACTTTGAAAGATTTATTGAAAAGATTTTTACTCTTGACAACTTAATAAGTTACTTGACAAGGGAGATTAGAAATGTTTAATGAAAGAAAGATAAAGCTCCTATATTGCAGGAATACTTGTGTTAATATAAAATGATAGTAATAATTCTTAGAGTCAAGAAAAATCTTTGCTTGAAATTATCATTTTATAGTTTTGACATGCACTCTATATTGATGTGCCATTTATCTTTTTGATAGTTTAGATTAGTTTTATGTACCATATATTTTTTTGTTGGTTAGCTATGTTTCATGTGCAAGCTATGTATTTTTCATCTTAGATTTTCTTTGTGCCAAAGAATCTTTTCCTTTGTTAAGATATGCGCCAAAGAACTTTTGTTCATTTAGAGTCCTTTAAGGAGACAAAAGATTGTTTAATATCGAAGTATGTTTTGTTATGTCGAAGGCCTTTTAATACGTAAGATATATTCATTGCGAAAAGGAATTGCGTGATTTTCAGAAATATTCATAATGTGCCAAAGAACTTCGTTAATTTAAAATCATGTGATTTTTGGTGGGAGTGTAAATGTCTCTATGACACAACCGATATTTCAGTGAAGTATTCTCGTAACTAATTACGAAATTTCCTGTGTGTTAGCCCGAACTTAAAATTTAGTGTGTTTTAGCCTTATTAGTATTCGATTTCCGCACATGCGCATTGACACTCATAATTGTAAACAAAGAAACAAAACGATATCGAAACGAAAGAACAAACGAACGAAGCAACGAAACGAAAATAATAAACTAACGAATTTCAACGATCTAACGCAATTTAAGTAGCAGCTTGGTAGAGGAATCGAGTTTTTCGGTTCTGATGATTTATAACGAATCAACGAAATAAAAGAAACGAAATCATTGGGATCAGTTATTCTCTCCTTATAATCCAAGCGGCCCACTTACAGAAGAAGAAAAGGGTCTATAACAAATCTACCAGGGAAAAACTTTAAACCTTTATATAACCTTTATGTAAGTGCAATTGAGATCTCACACCTTCCTTAACCTTGAACCCATTCTCCCCATAGGGGTACAGACAATTCCCCACCAGGACAATTTACCACCAGGAAAATTTACCACCAGGAAAATTCCACAACAGGAAAATTTCCCATCAAGGTAATGCCCCACTAGGACAATTCCCCACTAGGACAATAATGTTACCCTCAGGACAATTATGCAAAGGAAAATTCCCCATCAAACAATTCTCCACTAGGACAACTCCCCGTAGGACAATTACCTGCTGAACAATTCCCCCAGGACAATTCCCCACTAGGACAATAATATTCAGGGTCTTCCCCAGCCCCGCAAAGCGCCGCGGCTCCGCTGCGCTTGACTTTCAAAATAAGCACTCCCGCGGCGCCTTAGCTGACTCCCGCGGCGCTCTAAATGTGTCCGCAGCGCTTTAAATTGACCCCTAATGGAGTCAACGTCAATGGCAGTATATTCTAGATAAACCGCCAGTCTATAAAGTAGTAACTAACAGCTGATAAAAAAGTCGATAGGCGTTTACACACTCGGTTTATGCGACGTCGTCATAGGTACAGACATGAGCGTGTGTATATTGGCGTTATGGCACGTGCTTTGTCCTAAAAGGAAAGATCTATGACGCGTGTTAAAAGATCGCACTTGGAGTGAGAAATAGACTTTACTTTAAAATTGACATGGCTTCTGTCACTTTCTATGATACTATAGACGGGAGTTTTATGTGAAAACACCTGGTTCAGACATCCATCTCCACATCGCCGATTTCCTTGGTTTGTCATGGTAAGTTATTAGACAAACTAATATGACGTGATCGGGAAATATTGAGAAAGTTTTGCATCCGGCAATATCTTTCTTCACATCGAATTATTTTGACCGGGTAAGTTATAAAATTCAGTTCCTCGGCAACTTAGTTTCACTATAAATATGCCCAAAACCGGTTTTGTAGTATCTGTATACATAAACTGCTGAGATGAAATGATCATCTGGTGGGCTCAGGCATAACGTAATTTTTCAAACGTCAAAATACTTGTTGAGCTCAATGTGACAAATACACCAAGTGAACCTAACCAAGCTCCTTATTTCTGGAATTTCTTACGAACAATTTTATAATATGAGGACAATGTGTTAAGTGCCTCTTGTATGCAAAAATGTCTACAGGTATTGACACTGCAGCTATAGTCATGTTCACTTTGTTAAACAATGAACAAACCTTCAAGTGGTTAAGGTGAAGGAATTGTAACTTGGAGTTTTGGTTTGATCCTTCAGGCAAGACATGACAGAGCCCTAGTCTCGTACTGTGAATCCCAGGAAACCCGTATACAATACATAAAATACTGTTGACAGAGAGTCAAATGTTGCATACAAAATAATAATTTGTAACACCATGATTATCTATGAACTTGTCTTCTTTTTAATGAATAGACTAGTGAGAAATAATTTAACAAATTCCTAGTGATGCCCCATTGCAAAAGGCATTTCGGGTAGACATGCAGATTGCTATGTATTTGGCTTGTCATGACTCTGTTACCTGACATGAAAAGACGCATGCACAAAGAAGCAAAAAGACTTAAACCAGCCTCCAGACATAGGAATCCTGTATTAAAGTTCAAATAAGCTTGATCCTCCAAGCCGTATGGCTGCCTTCAGGAATCTTCACTGGTTGATGAAGAAAACTCACTCAAACCATTAGTTGCATACCACTTATGGATTTGTGTGAGTTGTTTAAAAAGAACATTTCTCTTGAAGTAAGGCTGTAATAATAGAACTGATGGAGAATTTTTACTTGCAAGCCATCAGATGATATTCGATAAAGGATAAAAACTGGCTGCAATACTCAATACTTAAATAATATACATGTAGTATGGTGTTATGGTTCTTTAGAATTAACAACTGACATGAAGTAACACAGGATGTCAGAAAAAAAGTTTGTTATAAACTTTAACGAAGGAAAACATCTAGCTTGTCATGGAAACATTCTTAATTTTGTAAAATAGTTGGATGCTTCTATGATTGATCTAGTTTTTCATAATTTTGTTTTGCTTTGCACCTATGAAAACACTATTCATTTTAATGCAGTCTTCTTGCAACCTTCACAGTACTCTGACATGAAGAATACGATAAATAATAAATTATGTTTGTGATTTAATTTATATGTCAACAAAGATCTATGCTGAATGGGGACAATGGTTCTCGAGAGTCCATACGCTCTTTGCTATGAGAATCACATTGGTACTCCATATTGACCAGATGGATACATGTCCTTGAATAAATCTATTAAATGTGAGGGGGAGGCTGTGACACCAATTGGACATATTTTGTTTAAATGGGATGTTGCTCAACACTTCTATATACTTCTGATTCAAGATGTGTCTGAAAGATAATAATAATAGAGGTTCACATTTTCATTTCAGACTGTTAAAGGGATTCAGCATGCATGTCCTCTAGACTTACAGAATTTCAAATTTAAAAAAGCTCATGATGAATGGTTCAAAGCAAAACCAATGAGAAGTAGAGTATTCAAAATAGAAATGCACATTGAAATATAATGAGTTTTGAAAATTTAATTTTGTAGATTATCACTCATTTTTTTTGTCTAGCAAATGTGTCGATTTAAATATATTATGGGACACTTTCTTTTGTCTCTTATTTTCACAACATACCTTAAAACTCACCATTTTGGTACACATATATAAAAAAAATCGTAAAGGGAGGGGGATGACCCCCTCCCTTGACCCTCCCCCATCCTCCCCAGCGCCTCAAAAAAATCCTGGGGAAGACCCTGATATTACCCTAAGAACAATTGCCCACAGGCTGATTGCCCACTGAACAATTCCAAGAGGGCAATCCCCCCCAGGACAATCACCACTGAACAATTTCCTTTCTAAGACAATTATCCAAATTTGTGTCAAGCAGGACAATTCCACACAGATAAAATGAAATAGTTATCAAACATTTTCTTTCCAAGAATTTGAATTGATTATCTAAGTGGTGAATTTACCTGTGGACAATTGTTCTAGTGGACAATAAATATTATTGTCCTTTTTGTATTTGTTTTTAAGTGGGAAATTGTCCTGTGGATAATTATCATAGTTGGTAATTTATAATCCTTTGAGGAATTGTGCTAGTGGGGAATTGTCCTTTGAGGAATTGTGCTAGTGGGAAATTGTCCTTTGAGGAATTTTGCCAGTAGGAAATTGACCTTTGAGGAATTGTGCTAGTGGGGGAATTGTCATTTGAGGAATTGCGCTAGTGGGGAATTGTCCTTTGAGGAATTGTGCTAGTGGGAAATTGTCCTACACCCCTCCTATAAGATGAAATCCTGACAGCCCAAATTAAAAGCAGACAAAACAATATAATGTTTATACATCATTTTTTAACATACACATACTTCCTTTCAACATAATTTTATCTTTAAGTAAATGCAATTTTAGATATGAATTAATGAAATGCTAAGATACTTTTAGATGTTAAAAAGATAAATGCAACATGGGAACCACTTTTGAAGCCTAATCAAACCAATTTGATATAAATTAGGAAACATGACATTTCTTGTAGACTATACTAGGGCAATAATTCACATCCAAGATTACCTTTCATAAGTTACAAAAGCAATCAGTATCTCAAATCATTTCTACAATTGTAAAGCCCTTACTGTGTGTTTACCAAGTTAAGTTCAAAAGCAAAGATAAACATGTGTAAATATTTCTGTAATGGAGCATGTTTATTTATTGTTACCAAACCTTGTACTCCCTACGTGGTTTGTAACAAGTTATATAACTTTTCTTTTTAAATGAAGTAGAAACAGTTTGACACTAGTGGTGTGTCCTTTTCTAGCATCTATATGAAGTAGAAACAGTTTGACACTAGTGATGTGTCCCTTTCGACCATCTATGGCACTCTTTATAGACACACCTGAGATAGAAAAAGTGGGTAACTCCTAGATGACAAAAGAAGAAATTGCAAGACCTAACACATTAAGAAACAACAGACTTCTGATTCTGTCACAATGGTTTCAACCCAATACTGAACATCTAATATTTTCAACATATCTGTTAATTGTTGTCTGATATTTTTGTTTTGATTATAAACATAAGACAAATACATTCTCTTTGAAGTTATTGAGGTAAAACATGTTATAAAAACACATTTAACTCACCTATTAACATCCCGGGGGACAGGTAAAAACCCCTCCCTCTGTCCTTGATTATAACTTGTAGGAATTCCATTTCATCCCTGTCACTTCACTGTTTCTTGAAAAGATCCCAAATCAACTAATCCGATGTGTGGGCTGATAAGATATCCCACAACGAAAACACTTGCACGGACACACAGAGGAAATCGTATAAAAAAACATAAAAACCGCGTAAATAAAAACAGATCACCCCAAATAATGGGTTCCCCTATCCTACTTTTACTATCACACATATATATAACACACACTATAGTTTTAGTCACGTGACCCCGAATTTGTATCTCTAAAACTATTTATAGGTCCATAAATGGGGTGTGTATCGGGTGATTGTTATCCATTCAGGTAAATCAATTATACGATAGGCTGGAATGTCGAGTATTCGCTCCCTTTGATCCCCTCTTGACCAGCTTACTTTGCAAATAAAAAAAAGAAAGAAAGGAAAACGCGTGAAGCAGACGATAAGAGCAAGCGATTAAATCAAAAGTTCTTTAACAATTCAACTTTATTTTAGTCGAAAAAGTGTTAAGGGTCTAATAAAGGTAAAGTTTTTCTATGAACAATAAAGGTGCCATGTTGGAATTCGTCTGCCGAAAGCGCGCAAAAAGTAGTCTGCACAAGGGAAAGAGTCACTATGTCATGTGTGTACAGGTGTGTTGTGTACCGCACTGTGACCTCACTTGTAAACAACGCTGCCGCCATATTGTACGCAGGTGTCGCCTCCATTGTCGTAAAAAAAAATCACAGGTAAATCAAGGGAGGTAACGCGTACATTTGAATTATTTTTTACCGTCATGGATTGCGTCCCTTGAAATAGCCAAATCCATACTGATGCTTAGAATATTTTTTTTTACAAACGTTCTTTCTTTCTATTCCTGTTGGTTTTTTATTCAAATATTTTTGAATGTGGGGGTATCTTTTTTGTTTAAATTCAGGGATGGCAAAAATCTGATTTTGCTTTAGTTTTTCCTTAAATGCCAAATCCATTTTTGCACTTGTTGAAAATATTGGTTAGATCGTAAATTTAGTAAAATATCACTTGTCCTTAAGGACAAGCTTGACAATAAGGACAATTAATTTTGCAACCCCTGTTCTTACAGTGACATTTCAGTGCTTTTCCTTTGTAGTCGACCAGTAGTGAGCTTTTTTGGGTCGTCTCCTATGTGGCCCATGTGTGGAAATGTAACCTGGTGGTTCTGGGTTTGAGCCCCACTGGTGCAGATGGTATGTGGAAGTGCTTTTTGGCACAGTCTCAAGAGTCCTTGTCTAGTACTGGTGAATCATAGGAAAGCTGTAACATAACTGAAAAATTGTTGACACTTATAAGGCACACATTAGATCCCATTTTAAAAAAAAAGGAGTCGGCTTTGGAAACTTGCTTTATTCAAAGATACTCCACAGTGATATCTAGGCCATGCAAACCAATGAGACATGACAACTTGGTTTACATGGCCAATATGCATATTTGTCAATCATCACTGCACTAAGAAACGGATCATTTTTAAGGTCTTTACACAACAAATTGCATATGGAAATTATCGTTCAAGGGCTCAGTGCAAGACAAAAGTAAGTTCTTTATTTTACTGACATTTTTTACTGAAGTATTGCTCTATACCATCAATTTGCACACTACTATTTACTTTAGGACATGCATTCATGGGTAACATCATGCGATTTTGTTCAGAGTAGGGAAATCTTGAAGAATTTTGATCAGATTGGGGGACTTTAAGACTGTGCTGGGACCAACTTCATGACTATGCAGTAAATTTGGGGCTGGCCTGGATCTAACCTGTTTGCTACTCTGAGTATCTTTCCTCAACAAAATTAGGAAATTCGGCAGATATTTGAAGTTTCCGGAATGCAGACAACACAAAAATCTATTGTTTTATAAAATTACCCAGCATTCTAAGGTTTAACTCTCTCCATATTAGCACAAATTATAACATGTGACAACAATTAGTGTCAAACTTGTGTTAAGAGTCCAGCCTATGGAACTGAGTAAATTGGCTGTTTGAGACAGGTTGGCTGCTTAACACAAATTGATGTACACTATAAATCCAAACTTGGGACTTCTGTAGTGGTTGTTTAAGGCAGGGTGAGGTACAATCGTATCTACTCGGCAATCCCCGTAACAAGTCGGTAGATATACCTCGTAGGCAGTACATGAATACACCAGAAATCCTGGGGTAATTCGCCTTATTTCCGGCGGATAACGCAAAATGCACACAGGCACTAAATATGTATTTAGATACACGCAAATTGGTTATTTATCACAAATGAATGGTATTTTTACCCTTTTCATTAAAGATGATCATATGAACACATCTTTGTTTCATATTTTGTCAATCAGCTCTTTCCGGCAATCCCCGGTTTGTGACGGGGATTACCGAGTTGATTCGATTGGCCCTTCGTTGCTGACCTACTTTCAAAAATGGCTCCCCATTACCTCCGAGGTTATTTTAAGAAATGGCCGAGGTGTTCCGAATGGGTGAGGTATTGACATGTCACTTAATCGGAGTTAAATAAACGTTTTATATAATGATATAATAAATTGACAGTTTAACAAACATTCAACCAAGAAATGCACATGGGAGTTGCTTTCAATAAATCCTATTTTGAAATCATTTCCCATAAATGGGTATTGCTTTCACAGATCATTATTTGGACATGTTTCAGATACAAAGAGATAGGGGATATGTCATCTCGTCAAATATGGAGTAAGGGAATCAGACAATTATTAACAGTGTAATAAATGGTGTCTGTCATTCTATTCAAACAGGGAACCACATTTTACAGTCTTTCTTGATTTGCTTTATGGAAGTTACTTATGACAATAATGGGTGTATGTTGGATATTTATTTCAATGATTGCAGATTAATTCCAAAAAGCCAGATATAAAGAAGATGTATATCAGGATATCAAACAAAATGTGAATAACAGTTGAAAAGAAAACATTTTTATTTAAACAAATTGTGAATGACAATGTTTCAAACAATAAACACAACAGCAACAATCCTTGTATGTACATTCTTGAGTAAAATCAATATCTCCTTTCATCTTACTGGTTTCACAAACCTATAAAATGAACAAAGAAAATTTCTTTTTCTTACTTTACCTTTCTTGTCTGCTGTTGGTATCAATTTGGACCAGTCACAATATCTCATTTCAAGGAATGGGATAAACAAACAATGCAAAAACAACATGATGAACAGAATTGATCTGGTAAGGCAGTATCAGACGGCATTTCATTGTGATATCATGTAAAAAAGAAAATTTGCTTCGTTCATGAAAACAAAATAAACAAGAAAGATTCTACATAAAAAGAAGTTTCCGATCTGTTCCCCCCATATGGTTATGAAGGACAGGTCCAAATTGAATGCAATAGCAGGTGACAGTTTTAAAGTATGGCTTTGGAAGAAAATAATGTAACTAAAGAATACATTACTCTGTCAGACCATTTTCTACTTTTGTCACAATGGTGTCGTAACCCATTACCAAACAATAATGATGTTTGACCATTTGTTGCAGACAACTCTTGAAAACATTGTAGGAAAAGGAGAAATTTCCACAATGCTTAAGGCTCCTTCAGTAGAGGCAGCATAGTTATGGATCATGGTTGTAAAGAGTTCATCATAATTCTTCTTTACTCATGATGTTTAAATCTCTTTGTGATTGTCCATATATAACTTGCTCCCTTTTGACTAGTAATAATAATGTGAATAAACTGATAAAAGAGAAAGACATCTTCAATCATTCACATCTAAACCATAGTCCTTGTACACGTCTTTGGAACGCACACCTCTCAAGGTCGCTGAAAAAGTCAAGAAAAAACGCTACATGTAATAGTAGAAGTCCAGATTGGGATGAATGCAAAATTTACTTTTATGCAGTCAATTAATCTAATTATGGAGGTTTTAATCAGAATCCTCTCATGAAGCCGATTCTAATGAGTACCAACAATATAAGGTTTGGACTCTTAATATGGAAATGAGCAACAACAATACACATGTCAGTTCTATCTAAACCATTAGCTACCCATTCCTCCCATACTGGAATTTGTGACTGGTCCAAATTGAAAGGAATAGCAAATGACTGAAAATAAAACATAATTAAGCAGATATTTGAGGTTTTGGAAAGCAGACGACACAAAAATCTATTTTTTAGGAAATTACCTTAAATTCTAAAGGTTAATATGCATTTACACCAAATAACAAACAGAATACTCTGTGACAGAATAAGCTATTTATTCTTATTTATGTTTCTGATTTAATACATACACAGAAGAATGTTCTTTTTCATATCATATTGTATGTTGTCTGTATATGTTTCCCATTTGGACCATCCACAAAATATCAAATGGAGGAATGTGGATTAATTACAATTTTGGTAGTACTATACCTCAAGCTGAACTCATCAGGTTTATCCAATGAAAACACCTCTAACATAATATGGAAGCCACCACATTGCTTCTTACAAGACATTTTCCATTGTACTATTGTTTTCAAATGTAAATGTCAAATGCAATATCTAACCAGTCATCTAATTTGATTACGGAAACAAAAATATATATAACGACTTATAATTTCATTACAACATATGAGTTATCGACCAAAAATAATGGTTTAAATGATGTTCAACGCTTCCTTATACATTGAACTACTCAACCTGGACGCTCCCAGGAACACATAACACAATATGTGTAACCCTACACTTATATACGAGGTTTATTGCTCAAGTCACGGAAATATGTGACTAGTTACGATTGATACAAGGTGTATTTCTCAGGTCACAGAAATACCTGAGTAGTCATGATTGATACAAGCTGTATTTCTCAGGTCATGGAAATACCAGAGTAGAAACGATTCATACAAGGTACACATATTTCTCATGTCCCATAAATACCTGAGTAGTTACGATTCATACAAGGTGTATTTCTCAGGTCATGGAAAAACTTGAGTAGTCATGATTGATAAAAGCTGTATTTTTCAGGTCCCATAAATACCTGAGTAGTTACGATTCATACAAGGTGTATTTCTCAGGTCCCATAAATACCTAAGTAGCTACGATTCATACAAGGTGTATTTCTCAGGTCCCATAAATACCTGAGTAGTTACGATTCATACAAGGTGTATTTCTCAGGTCCCATAAATACCCGAGTAGTTAAGATTCATACAAGGTGTATTTCTCAGGTCCCATAAATACCTGAGTAGTTACGATTCATACAAGGTGTATTTCTCAGGTCACAGAAATACCTGAGTAGTTAAGATTCATACAAACTGTATTTCTCAGGTCACAGAAATACCTGAGTAGTTAAGATTCATACAAGGTGTATTTCTCAGGTCACAGAAATACCTGAGTAGTTACGATTCATACAAGGTGTATTTCTCAGGTCACAGAAATACCTGAGTAGTTAAGATTCATACAAGCTGTATTTCTCAGGTCACAGAAATACCTGAGTAGTTACGATTCATACAAGTTGTATTTCTCAGGTCCCATAAATACCCGAGTAGTTACGATTCATACAAGGTGTATTTCTCAGGTCACAGAAATACCTGAGTAGTTAAGATTCATACAAGGTGTATTTCTCAGGTCCCATAAATACTTGAGTAGTTACGATTCATACAAGGTGTATTTCTCAGGTCCCATAAATACCTGAGTGTGAAATTACGATTCATACAAGGTGTATTTCTCAGGTCCCATAAATACCTGCGTAGTTAAGATTCATACAAGCTGTATTTCTCAGGTCCCATAAATACCTGAGTAGATGATTCATACAAGCTGTTTTTCTCAGGTCCCATAAATACCTGAGTAGTTAAGATTCATACAAGGTGTATTTCTCAGGTCCCATAAATACCTGAGTGTGAAATTACGATTCATACAAGGTGTATTTCTCAGGTCCCATAAATACCTGCGTAGTTAAGATTCATACAAGCTGTATTTCTCAGGTCCCATAAATACCTGAGTAGATGATTCATACAAGCTGTTTTTCTCAGGTCCCATAAATACCTGAGTAGTTATGATTCATACAAGGTGTATTTCTCAGGTCCCATAAATACCTTAGTAGATGATTCATACAAGCTGTTTTTCTCAGGTCCCATAAATACCTGAGTAGTTAAGATTCATACAAGGTGTATTTCTCAGGTCCCATGAATACCTGAGTAGTTACGATTCATACAAGCTGTATTTCTCAGGTCCCATAAATACCTGAGTAGTTAAGATTCATACAAGGTGTATTTCTCAGGTCCCATAAATACTTGAGTAGTTACGATTCATACAAGGTGTATTTCTCAGGTCCCATAAATACCCGAGTAGTTATGATTCATACAAGGTGTATTTCTCAGGTCACAGAAATACCTGAGTAGTTAAGATTCATACAAGGTGTATTTCTCAGGTCCCATAAATACTTGAGTAGTTACGATTCATACAAGGTGTATTTCTCAGGTCCCATAAATACCTGAGTGTGTAGTTACGATTCATACAAGGTGTATTTCTCAGGTCCCATAAATACCTGCGTAGTTAAGATTCATACAAGGTGCATGTATTTCTCAGGTCCCATTAATACCTGAGTAGTTAAGATTTATACAAGGTGTATTTCTCAGGTCCCATAAAAACCAGAATAGTTACGATTCATACAAGGTGTATTTTTCAGGTCCCATAAATACCTGAGTGTGTAGTATGATTCATACAAGGTGTATTTCTCAGGTCCCATAAATACCTGAGTGTGTAGTATGATTCATACAAGGTGTATTTCTCAGGTCCCATAAATACCTGAGTAGTTACGATTCATACAAGGTGTATTTCTCAGGTCCCATAAATACCTGAGTAGTTACGATTGTACCATACCTATCTGACCAAGCACTGCCTGACCCACATCTTTAAGCTGGTTATACTCATGAAGTTTCTCGATATGCAACTTTAATTCATCCTCTTTCAGGCCTCTGAAACAAATTGAGCAACCAGTTATTGAAATTGTGCCAGAAAGGAGTTTCAATGTTTTTTCAATTACACTGCAGTGGCTAATGCCATCTATCTATGTGTGTCAGGATCAAGCAACCAGTACTGCACAATATTCTTTACAAGCCACTGATGCAAACTCGGTGGGGAAACATTGTTAACATTTGTTAACTCTTTGTCAACAGCAGGCGATATTGTTTTACTTGAAACACACATTTTCTGAAAACTTTGTAAACATTTGAAATCAAAAAACCTTTTAGTTCTGTTGTTGAATACGTGAATAGATTGAAAAAGAATTGTGGCAAAAGGAGAAATTGCTTGTGACAAGCAATTTCTCCTTTTGCCAAAATGTTTTTTTGGAAGTCGTCTGCTGCAATACGCAAAAATGTGGCGTTAGGTGATAACATATTAAAAAATATGTTTTAACATTTCATTGAACACACTGTTTTGTATGGGGTTAATATTAAGTTATAAGCAGCATAAGATTAAAGAATCAATAGGGTCCAGTTAAGCATTTTAGAACCATCAGTAATCGGTGAGGAAGTCTGAAGACTACCTCCGATATGAAAATTCAAATCTTCCATAACTGCCATAGTGGGTTTGTTAATTGTCAGCTGGAAGGGGCTTAATGCTTTACCAAACGCCAAATTTTCAACTGTTCAAATTTGAAAGAGTTTGCAGACAACATTTCAAAATATGATGAAATTGGACAATAATCTTCTGATAGGGAAGAAAACATAGTGGGAAAAGGAGAAATTGCTCTTTTTCCAACAATGTTTTCCAGAGTCATCTGCAATAAACTGGTCAAATGTCGTAATTATTTGGTAATGGGTTAATATCATTTTCACAAAAATGAAAACATACTCTGCACGCAGCATGTCAATTTCTTTGTTTATCTCCGTCAAATGCGCTTTAAGTTCCTCATCTGTTTTCTCTTTGCCCTGAGCATTTCTTGGTAGCTTAAAATCCAATTAAAACAAAGAAATACATCTGTTAGTACTACAACAAATAACATAGTCTGTGGATACAAATAGGGATATTTCGATCGCTTGAAACTTTGTGTACATAATATTCTCATTCATAATTATATACTCGCAAAAGAAAGCTTTAAAAACTAGTTTGACAAAATGAGAAATTGCTCATTAAAAGCAACTTCTACCTTATTCACAATACATGTAGTTCCCATCCAATACTTCAAACAGTTCGAGCCCCACTGACACCTCTGTGTTCGTGGTAGTGTCCTTTTTCAAGTCACTCAGTCCAGAGCCCTAGCCTAGTACTGATGGATCCAGGAAAGCTGTGATATAACTGACAAAATGGTGACATGGCGTTTAACGCTATACAAACACATTTATCACACTGATGTATTTGTCCTTTCATGATGCTTTAAATTCATATCTATAGTCACAAAGCTCTGTATGAAAAGAGATACAGAAACTGCAATACAAAATGTATTACTATTGATGTTCAAAGAAATAATCAAATCAAAATGTCTTTGATTATTGCCTGACACACAAGGTTGAGATAAATGAGAGAGGAGTGCAAATTTTTTAATGAAATCCCCTTTTTTCATAAACCATTTATGTTAAAATATCATCACGCCACATGTATAAGGAGAGAATTTCCATTACCAATATATTTATTTCTCCTCCCAATCCAATACTGTGGATACTCTTTTGAATTTTCACAAGGTTGAGATAAATGAGAGCTATCAGGAGTTAAGTTTTTTAATGAAATCACATTTTTCTTAACCTTTTACCAAACAATAATGACATTTGACCAGAGTGTTGCAGACGACTCTGGAAATCATAATGAGCAATTTCTCCTCTTCTCACAATGTTTTCTGCTCTATCAGAAGATTATTTTTTCAATTACATCACATTTTGAAATGTCGTTTGCTAACTCTTTCAATTTGGGACAGTCAAACATATGGTGTTTGGTAAAGGGTTAAACCATCTTTGATTCTAGAGTATCCAAACTTAAAAGCATATACAGTAAAATCTGTGTACAACAGCCAGTGAAGGGAAGTACCCAAAGTGGCCCCTGTGCACAGACTGGCTGTTGTTCACAATATTAGCCCTCCATTTTATATATCTCTTACAGGGTAGTTGTACATTAAAACTGTAAATGTAAAAATAAGTATTGTTCAACCCATTTATCCTTTGCAAATTAACCCACACTTTATCCTAAAACCCCCAAAAAACAAGGGTGTTAGATCAGTTCAAAAACACAAATCAAGAGAGGGTAAGTGATTCATTTTGAGTTTCCTATCATTGCCGATCATGTAACAAATTTACTCTTCAATTTAAGACATCATTTTAACATCCAACCATAAAACCATTGAAAGTCATATTCACAGGAATCATCTGCAAATTTTAAATGTTTTCTAACAAAAGAAGTCAGGACAAATTAATCTGCATAGAGAATCATCTAAACCACTTGTAACAACGTTCGTCTATCTTTTTACAAGGATAGCCACATCCAAAATTCGTCCATAACATTCTGTTTGCGTATGGCTACCCATTCTATCGAGATGCATCCATTACCAAACTCATGACCAATAACACACGAAGAATATCCTGATTTTAACCGAAAATAATCCAACTAGTTCCTCTTAGGAGATAATTTTGCCTTTTATGCTGACATGATGGCGAAGAATGGGAGAAAAAAGAAAATCTGTATTGTTTCGGAGGCATTAATATGCTTTGTTTGTGAAACAAATATTTAACCCTCCAAATTACTTATAAAACTTAATTCAGTTGCGCTACTTAAAAAGAAAACACCGCCTGTACTAGGAAAACAACTTCTGCAAATATCTTGAGCCTACTAAGCATAAAAAAAATCCCCCTAAATTAGCATGTACAAACTATGACATATTGTGTAATCTATTGACAAAGTGTACACATAGGTTTAAATCATCCCTCGGGTCACAGTTTGTGTACTAGTTAGGCCATGCGTTATCGTCTTTCTTTGTTTGCACATGCTCACTTCTGTTAGAGTTGTGAAACTTTCGCGCTGCATGAAATGTGGCCGTTGCGCAGGTGTGATATACAGTACAAATAAACCAATTAGTGTGGCCGTTGGCTACATTGCACAGACTTCTGTTAGAGTTGTGAAACTTTCGCGCTGCATGAAAAGTGGCCGTTGCGCAGGTGTGATATACAGTACAAATAAACCAATTAGTGTGGCCGTTGGCTACATTGCACAGACTCCCGTTAGGTGCAGTGTATTTAAAGAAGGTTAATGCATGGGCGTGCCTGAGCTGGCCATTGATGACATATTGGCCGTTGTTCAGGTATGACCGCTCCCTCAGATTTTACTGTAGCTTAATTTGAACTGGGTCCAACTTGGAACACATCTGTTCATAATTCGAAACCCGACTTGGCCAGTATTCCTTTTGTAAATTCATGCAACATGATTTTAACCTTTATAGTACTGAAACCAACAAAATGGTTAGATCCAGGTCAGTCCCCAGGTAAATGGCCAGCTGGCCTGTGATCTAACCTGTTTGCTACTCTGAGTATCTTTCCTCATCAAAATTAAGCAGATATTTAAGGTTTTGGGAAGCAGACAGCACAAAAAGCTATTTAGTTGCGTCTAGCACTTCAAGGGCTTATCAACTTATTCTCACTCTGAAGTCAAATAGTAATACTTACAGGGGATGTGAATTGTAAATGAGACCTCTGCTGTTTAAAAGACATGTTGGTTTGGTCACCTGTAAAAGAGAAGAAATACAAAATGTTTACCTTTTCTCCCTCCCATAATGGGCCTTTTTGACTGGTCTTAATTAAAAGCAACAGCAGACAACAATCATTGCAAGGATTTTTGTTTACCCTGCAAAATACCCATTGTTTTATTTCCTATGCATCACCCAGGACCCATTGGGGGAAAAAACCCATACACATGTCTCAACGACTGGAATCACTTGTAAAGCTTCTACTTTCATGCTTTAAAACACTTACCTATTTGGAAAGGTTCTTTTTCCTCTTTTGAGACAAAAAAATGAAACAAGTGTCTCATACCGGGTATTCAGAGAAGGTTGAATCATTGAGATCTCGAATGATGTAAAAAAAGATGGGACCCATTGTTTTCCCAACATACTAATTGTTTCAAATTATTTGCATTCCCAAAACCCATTGTTATAAATTAAAAAAATAACCCTGTTTGTAGTATGAGTACCTACGTTGACAACTACAAATGGCACCTTAGTATGTTACTCATGGTTTGACCTTGTCAAACTTATTTGATGCGAGCTGGATATATTGAGAAATCTTTGTATCGGGCAATATCTCCTGATGTTAGATTGCCCAATCAGAAAATAAATGACCATCTTCACATCATCGTGAAAAACTGAAAAAACTTGGTAAAATGAGTTAAAAATTATTAAAGAATATGTTAAAACATAGCGAAAAATCACAGGACCATGACCTGCATAATTCATTATCTATTTTTCCAAGTTCTATTTTTACAAATTTTGTACCAAACAATTAAACTTCATTGTTTGCATTCGGGTTACATCTAACTTAGCAAGGACCGCTCAGATTAATGAGTGTCAATAACGTGATCAGAAAAATCATGTGAAACACATAACAGATAAAAATACTGACATTAATCCAATATCAACAAAGTGAATATTCAAATGAAGAATTTCTCGGGTTCTATTGGTTCCGGAAGTTTCTCAGTCGACCTTATTTTATTGCTATTTGTAAACAAACCCTATAATATCCACCCTTTTAAAAGCATTATGTGAAAGTGTTATGGTCTCAATTCTTCTGTTAAAGGAATTTAAGTGTAAATAAGCGCAATTATGGCTTTAATTTAGCTCTTTGTTTCGTATATTCTTTCCACCCCGATTCTTCTTATTCGTAAATGAAATATTTCTATCAACCATTGTGATGGGAAGTCAGAATGCAAAGTATACCAAAAGTCAGCATATATCTTTTTTCTTAATTCACGGTGATTAACTGATGTCTCTGAAAAAGAATATCCCTGACTGTCAACTTTCACAATTCTATCCGACTACTAGTACTTTCCGGTATTATACACTCAAAATGCACCGAATGTCTGTTTTCTGCATCAATATCTTATGAAAACTAAAGTTTTTAATCTATTATCCATTAGGCCTTATAAAACAATTAATTACCTTATTTAATTAATGATAACTGTGTACCAGTAAAGGGAAGCATCAGTCAAATGCAGTAGAATTCGTCCCCGTTTCTTTCAATTTCGTCAACTTACAAACAATTTCGAGTACGAAAATTCGTGTTCGGTATTACTCGATCTCAATCGTATCTACTCGGCAATTCCCGTAACAAACAAGTCGGTAGATATTTTCAATCTCCCATGCAGAGTTATCGTCCCCCGGATAAATGTGGGAGCGTAGCGGGAACCAATTTACTCTGGTAGAGATTGAGATATTTTAAGAAATGGCCGAGGTGTTCCGAATGACTCGATCTTTATCCCGGCCAATGACAATCCGAAACGTTAAAATTTATATCAGGGGAAATCCAAACAAACCGAGGGGGGCACGAAATGACATGAACTTTTTCTAAAAATACCCCATTGAACTTTGGATCCGTTGGATGTCACGGTTCACATCTGGACTGGACGCTATCACCTGCGCCCGGTTGGTTTCCCGATCCGTCAGAACGGTCTGTACGATGCTGGCATTGAAGTTAGCGGCATTTTTCGCGATCGGATTATTCTTCATGGCGTATTTACAATGGCCCCTGTTGGTTGCTACGACAGCGGTTTTAGGCGTCTATCTAATCACAGGTGGTTGGCGATTCGCGAAGGTTGTCATCAAAACGTTGCCCAGAGACCTGTGGTATGAGACATTTTGATATGTACTTTTGATTATTTGTTTTGTTTGCATTATAATATCCCGTGACTGTGCATGTGGAGATCAGCTCTTACACTCTGAGCTGTCGGATCTTGTTTCAGACCTCCCATAGCATGCATAGAAAACATTCATTCTTAAAGCATTTATGTGTATGAAAGATAATGTCCATTTCCATTTTGTGTGGTCTAAAGGTTGATGGGCCCTCTAGTGCAGACAGATAAACCTTTGACCGTTTCATAATTAGTTTACCTCTTTTGGTTTACATCGATTGTGAAGGAAGCTTAAAGCTTGTTCAAAGTCTCACTCTCGATGACTGCTTCCTGGATACTAAACAAGTACTTGTGCCGGTTTGTGGGTTAGTCTTGGAAATGTTCACCTCTACTAACGGGGATTTGAACCCGAGACCCTCGATACAAGAGGCAGATGCTCTACCTCTGCACAACAGTTTTACTGTCACCCACAAAAAAGAATATGTACATGTATCAGGGCTTTTTTGCATTATATAACAGACTCCCATAAAAGGCACCTTCCCAATTGGAAATTTCTTTAAAATCATGCAGTTTTCCCAAAAACTAAGTCATACCAGCTTTTAAGCAATTCAGCAATTTCAGCGATAAAATTTCCTGAATTCAACAGGCTTGGGCCTCTTCCCAATTGAAGGAAAAGAAGCCCTGTTTATGCATACAAATGTTTTTGGATGAATATTCATATTGCTTATAGTTGATCATAGTTGTTTTCCAGCATAGGATCTGGTAGGATCCTCTTTGCTGGACGCTTCTTTATGAACTTTACTTTGGCGTCTCCCAGTAACAGACTTTTATTTCAATATCAGCCCTGATTTTTCCAATACATATCAAGTCTGTTTTTTTTAATGCATTTATTGATGGTGCGTTAACTTCTGTTTCTGGGAGATTGTTCCGTATTTTAGACACCCTTACACTGAAATTACGCTTTCTAATACATCTAGACATGATCTTTGTATGAAGAGCTTTTTGGTGTTTCCTCTGTTAACGTCTCTTACAATGACGTCTTTATTTAACTTTAATATTTCATTTCCCGGGACCCCCCATATTATATATTCTGCTCAGAACTTTATATACCTCGTTTATTTCCTCCCCTTTGTCTTCTGTATGCCAGAGTTGGTAATTTGAGTTTCTTGAGTCTCTCAGGGTAGGATAAATTTGTTAAATTTGGGTAGCTCTTCTTTGCACTCCCTCGATCATGTCTATATGGCTGATTCTCCATGGTACCCATACAGAGCTAGTGTATTCAAGATGGGTTCTTACTTATGTTTTGTACAGTGCTAAAAGGATTTAGCATCCAAGTGGTTGAAAATTTGTCTTAACTAGTGCTGCCATCTAATTTGCATTTTTTACTTTTTTCCGAAATATGTTTGTCAAAGGTCAGTTAGGACTTCCTGATCCTATATCCTTCTAATCACTGACTTGTTCAAGTTTTTTCCCAGCCATGTAGTTAAATTCTGGGTCAGGGTCATTTCTGCTGATACTAGTATGCAAATGTTTACAGTTCTCTAGATGTATAGTTTTAGTAGCCAAGATCCTGTCGCCAAATTTAATTTGTCTAGGTCATTTTTTAGGCTTATCTGCGTTGCTTTCAATAATTGTTCTGTAGACATTAGTGTCATGCAGAACTCCAGATAAGATTTGTTTAATCGTTATTACAAATTATTTACACAGAAAAACGAATTGAAAATCAAAATCCATCGTACCAAAACGAATTGAGATAAAGAGAAACAATTTTGACCGTAATTTGATTGTACATATTTTCCGAGTGCTGCGCAGCATAGATCAAATCAGAGATTTCTGATACCAAGTCTGAAAATTATTGGTTACGAATAATTCTTTTAAACTGGTCCCCTGCTGTCTACAAGCTTCACTATGTTTTCTATGGGAGACCGGTTCCCAGTCTATAATTTCATTTCCGCTTCCGTTTCTGTTTACAATATTATTATGATGTTGGCTGCTAAGCGTAGACGAGTTCAAAAGAAACTTAATTGGGTATTCTTGGGTTCATTTCGCGCCAAGAACAAAGTCCGAAGTCTATTGTTGGAAGTCTTATTTGATATCGTGTCAAAAGTAGTTAACGAAGCGGAATCGAAGATCGTCAAACCAAAAACATCCAGCATCACACAAAAACAGATCTCGGCATGGAAAAGTTACTTTCCCTGGTTAAAGATTGAAGGGTTAGATGCTGATATTCATTTGAAATGTTCTTCGTATATTAAACAACACTGACCCAAGAACATGTAAATCAACAGTTCATTGTGCCTATGTTTTTAGCGAAATTCCACAGGATTATGACAATAAACGCCTGCACTATTCATCATCTATTTTTTAAAGTGCTATTTTCACAAACTTGGTGCCCACCAACTTAACTTTATTGTTTACATACGGGTAACATCTGAAATAGCAAGGAGCGCTCGGATTAATGAGTGGGGATCACCTGGTTAGAAAAATTACTTGAAACACATAAAAGAAGTGTCATTCATCCAATTTACATTGATTTTAAGCAGATTTTAAGGGAAGCACCTAGGAGCTCTCCCAGCTTAGTCATCAAAGATATAACGTAAGTTTGTTATAAAATAATTGATTGTTAGAAAAAAAACTGTTTGAAAATGTTGAATTATGCAAAAAAACTAATTGCGAAAAAAATATTGTAGTGAAAACTAATTGACCCGAAATCTTATCTGGAGCTCTGGTCATGAATGAACAGATAAATTGAGGACTTCATGAATGGTGGATCAATCAAGAAGGAAAGAGACTGATTGATTAATTAAATGCATCAACTGCTTTCAGCAGTCAAAATGTTGCAATCAAAGGATTTAATGCAATACTATATTTGTATTTAAACCTTGCATTGAACCCTCGTTACAAGTTTGGTTGGTATACTAATATTACATTCACAAACATAGTACCGAAAATTAAGCCATATGCTGTCATGTGTGAATCTTCCTACAAAGATAGCCTTTAATTTAAAACCATTTCCCTCTTGTTTATTTGCTCCAATGCATCAGTTGAAGAAGGTAAAAGGAACAAATGTGACCATTTAAAGCTAGTTGTTTCTCCTATTGTATCATGCCTACTCATTTAGATAAGGACAGAGACTTTTTACGTAATATTTGGAAGGACACCTTAGTCTGTTGAAATTGGATAGAATAATCTCTGAAACAACTTTTTTGGGGAACCAAAAACCTCATGTTTACTTTCATTTTTTGGAAAATTTCATAATTTTAGAGACATATTTCCTTTAGAAGGTGCCTTTTCTATTGTCACCTGTATATATCACAAAACAGTCCTGAAAATTGATTTTGTTTCAAGGTTCCAAATGAGTTACTATTATGGCAAAGGGTTTCTTTTTTCTTTTTTTCTCAATCCATTGATTTATCTTAACAAATAGAAATAGTAGTAACAAATTGAGAAATGTTTTCTAAAGCGCTGAAGCAAATTAAGGTGTTGAAGACACGAGATTAAATTGTAGATTGTCACGGTGTTTTCACATGTCATATACTGCATTGGCATCTAAAAGTTATCAGATCTGTTTGGAAACAAGTTTCACATAAACTTAAATGAAAACAATAATAGGATAGACTTAAACAAAATCAATTATCTTTTCAAAACATATGTGATTTGTTTTGAACGGAACCAAATACCTCAGTCTTAGTAAATAGAAGACAATTTCAATACACAAAAACTGTAGATGAAATGAGAGCGCATTTACACTGCAGCCTCTTTATAACACGCTCCGTTAAATCCCAATATTCAGTATAAAACATCCCCCACAAAAAGTTCTCCAAAAGAAAACAGCCTATGCCTCTTCCCAATTTAAAGGAAAAAAAGGCCCTGTTTTTATGTGCTGTTTGTTGAACTGTTGCTTTCAAATCATACCTATTAGAACCATCATTGATAATGATTTGGCCTTTCATTGAATATTGGTGGTTTGCCCTTTACCGACCATAGATGTTACAGGCGGGTAGGTAGGTACATGTAGATAGGATTTTTTTTTTTTTTTTATTTTAATTGAGAAATTTATTTCTGATACACTTATTGTTTATGAATACTCAAAACACTGAAAAAAAAGAAGTTTTCAGAAATCTCAATAATAGTTTTTGGGTAGGGGGTAAAAAAGTGGGTCGGTAGGTGAAGGCCAAACAAACTTAATTTTATTTAAGGCCATAGGTTTACCCTTTGTTATTACTTTCTTTTCCAGTGCCTTGAAGGTCTTATTAGCTCTTAAATGGAATGTGAAAAAGTATGCAGCAAATGGGAGTTCTATTCCAAAGTTGTTTCAGCAGACGGCTGCAAGATTCCCGTCAAAAGCCTGCTTCATTTTTGAGGGAAAAACATGGACATTTCAGGTAATCCAATTTTAACCAACTTTATATTTTGTTTTTAAAGGAAAGCTCGGTCAAGCCCAAATGTAAATCAGATTTCATTTCTTTGTATAATGGGGAAGGCATCATGAAAGATCTAACAAGGTTAGATCAGTGCATTTCATCAATCTCCCATGCAGAGTTATCGTCCCCCGGATACTACCTCTGCAACGGGCTCACGCCATCTTTGCCACGCATCGTGGCAAACTCTGTAATATTGCGATCCAAACTGTTCTTTGCATACAATTAAGTAAAGAAATATATGAATAAGGCAAAACTACTTTTACTTTATCCATACAAAAGCAATTAAATATGTATTTCACCGAATTTCGCTATAACTATTTTAAAGCCTTTTTACGCTATTGAAAATCAATCCGCAGAATGTTTACATCTTTGGTCTCCCGCTCGATCTATAGTAAATCTGATTTATCGCACAGTTTGGAACCAGTGATGTAAACAAAAACGATGTAGAATTTGGGAACGATGTCTTCACTTTACAACTGTGTTTTTAAAGATTTTGCCCTTGCAAAGATTAACATCATAATACGTGATATCATTGTATTTGGAATAAGGCAAAAGCTTCTTAAATGGCACATTCTTATCATCTGAATGGGCGCAGATCTCTTCAAATCGATGTTCTGAAAACTTCCACGAATGTAAGATATCGATGAGTTGGTGCTTTTAAAAAAGTACTTCCAAATAACCCCCAAATAAGTTTCACATGCTATGAAATGAGAGCTGAATGAGTTAAACAAGAGTTGCAGAGAAGACAAGTTGAAGGCTGCCAGTGTTTGAAACAAAATGGATATTTGGATGATGTGTTCATGGTTTGTGGGGCCACAGGAAAGGCATGAGCATAGAGACAAAGATGAGAGGAAAGAACTATGTTGAAAAAACTGCAAGTACCTTTTTTTAACTATGCTTGTGTTTTATTGTTTATAACACATGGTTTACCAGTAACTTTATGATGTATGTATTATGCTCATACTTTGTGCAAAAGAATAGACAAACCATTAATGATTCTTAAGAAATAAGAAAGCTGTACACCCTTGGTTCTCCCCTCTATAAAACTGCCACAGCTGTTAATCTTCGTGGGGGGTAGGGCTGGGGCGTTGGCGAGGATAAGGGGGAGTGAGGATGTTATTTTAAAACGGGTCGATGGATCAAGGCAAATGTATGCTTGATTTTAGTGCACTTTGGGGCATTTTAGTAAGGTGGTAATACCTCCACCAATAGTGAGAAAAGCATTGGAATAAAACTAAAAAATGACTGACAGATTGTCAAGTTATATCAAATCCCTTTATTAAACTTATTTCTACCCTTTTCAACGTAACAAATTTTATCTTTAGTTGCTTACTATTTCGATAATTTTCACTTTTCATATCTGAGAGAATTGGTCGATGCTTCTGTTAATTGTAATTTGAACATAACGTAGCATTTAGTCTATCAATTAAGATGTCCTTATGTTTTCTCACATTGCTCTTTCTGAACCAATGAATGCACATACTTTACCATGTCAATAATCTTAATAAGGGACAAGGGACTGATAAAACATTCCATATTTGATTCATTCAATGCAGAAAAAGAATTTCATTGATTACCATAATATAAATTTGTAACAAGAAGAGGGACTCAATTAGAAAGTGGGCCTTTAGCATAAATCTTTTGGACGAAAGAGTAAGCTGTTAATGATAACCAGATTTTTCTTTAATCAAAATGCTTTCAAAAGCATGAAAATGGGTCACATTTTTGAAACATTGTTATAACTTAATAAAACATGAATTGTATGTAATTTCAGAATATTTTGATGAACTGTATAATGAGCAAGTTTAATTAGTTATTATTAACCTCTCTTATGAATTAAATGATAGAAAGAATTGATAATTGATAGGGTTAAAGGTGGACAGTCAATATGATTCTTTTAGTGTATAGGATGGTCTAAGGTACATATTCTGTAGATATTTGTTAAATGAAGAATAGCAATTAACGATTAACAATTAAGTTTTCATTTCAGATTTTCACTTTACTTCTTCATATGATTTGAATTTCACAAACAGATATCAGCTATAGTTGAATGAACAATACTCATGCTTTGCATCAAAATTCATCATAGTTTTTATACCTGCTAAGCAATACCAAACAATTATGACAACAGTTTATTTTTTAAGTTTCTTTCATAAATACTTATAACAAATTCACAATAAGTGACTAAATGATGAATGAAGGGAGCATCCTCAGATATGGTTATAACTGCTACTTAGTTTTCAAACAGTTGCTTGTTAGTAGGAACTTAAGTGACAGATTGTAAGAGTTTCTTTTATAATTCAAATGTTCTCTATGAATAATCTTTTAAATCAAAAATATACATGTATTATTATCATTGCAGCATACAACAATCAAAATCTTTAAAAGACAAGTTCTCATCATGAGAATATTACTGTTTAATGATATGAATTATTGAATTAAGAAATAGGCTGAACTGTTGTTTGTTAAAAACATTGTCTAGTTGATACATAATGGTTTGCATTCATTATATTTCAAGAAAGATGATGTCAGAACAGTGTTCATAAAAGTTGACAGCCTTTCAACCATAAATATTGTTTGCTGTATAAAATGGAAAAGTAACTAAAGCAAAATTACTCAACCAAATACAGTTTCACCTGAGGATCACCAAATAAATAGAAACAGTGTCCATCATGTGCATTATCAAAGTATGATTGAAGAATATGGTGTAGGTGAAGAGATAAGATAGGAACTTTCTTATCAGTAAAACTAGGTTATTAAAAGCTGAGTTTGATCTGAATGAAATAACGCTTGGATCTGTTTGATGAGTTAGATCTGGTTAATAATTAATTTGTTTGTTCTGATGTTTCACATGAGTACCCACAACATAGGATTTAAAGAATCAATAATTGCTGAATACGCCTTTTATCTTGACATCTGCTTCACCTATTCCTCCATGTAAAATTTGTGACTTAATTAATTTGAAAGAAAAAGCAGATGTTAGAAAATGGTTTTAATAGCAACTAACTCAGAAAGTTGTGTTTTGGGTGAAATAAACATTAATAATTTGCTATGAAAAGGACAATCTCACAGATTGGGATCTTTAACTTTTAAGAAAAAATTGTCTTCTACAATTGAAATGACAACATATTTTCTAAAGTAATATAAGACTAGAATATTGACAGTTTTCTAACCCAAATCATAATCATTTAGAAAAGAGAAAAATCATTTATTTTGCAGATATCACAAACCATTTAAACTGTTATTTCTCTAAACAACAATCTAAACTTAAAAGACATTTAACCATTTTGTTGCAGACTACTCTGGAAAGATTGTGGAAAAAGGGGAAATTGCTCTTATTGAGCAAATTCCATTTTTCAAGCAATGTTTTCTGCCTTATCAGAAGATTATTTTCAATATCATCACATTTTGAAATGTCGCTTGCAAACTCTTTCAATTTGGGACAGTCGAAAATTTAGCGTTTGGTAAAGGGTTAATCCCTTCCCAAACAATAACGACATTTGACCACTTTGTTGCAAACGACTTAAGAAAACATTGTGGGAAAAGGAGATATTGCTCGTAACAAGCAATTTTTCCTTTTCCCACAAGGTTTTCTGCTCTTTCTGAAGAATATTTTTCAATTTCATTACATTTTGAAATGTCGTCTGCAAACTATTTCAATATGAAACAGTCAAAAATTTGTTGTTTGAGAAAGGGTTAAATGATTTGCATTATCAACAATATACACTGTACATAGATGTTCTTTATAAACTTTTCTAAACTGTTAAGAATGGAATTTGAAAGCTGTCAATAATCTAGCCTTGTTACTTTAGAAATTTATATTTTCATTTTATTGAAAGAAAACTTCTTATTTTCAATTGTTGAAATCACAACATGTGAGATAGTCCTTTCAAATAAGTCTATTGAGGCTTAACAGTTTGATCTATGTCCACTTAATAGTAGAGTCAATTCCCCTAATCTCGTGGTATCCCTAATTCTGTGGTATTTGCATAATGTCATACTGCTTCCATAAAGTAACACACCAACCTGACCTACTTTCGCAGCCCAATGTAAGAACTCCAAAGAAGCAATAATGAATGTTTTTCTGGTATAAAACCAATTCAATCCAATAAAATTCTCCTCATATTACAGAGAGCTCCGAAAATCCCCGTAATTTTCACACTTTTTACTCAAATCTAAGACCCTAAACAAATCCTTTCACACTGTTGAGTTCGTCAGACAAAACCAAATTGTTTCAGGATTCGTTCCTTGTATGTTTCACCCTAATTATTTTGGACTGATACTTAGAAAATTGTGTTTGACCTGAATACCACGGAATTAGGGTAAGACCTCAAAAATGCAAATGGCTGCCAGTGACCCAATTGATTTACGTTACGTAGAGCATTTATGTGCTCCATTTAAAAATAGTGATCAGAAGATCGTAAATGAGGAATGAAATATGTTAGAAAAGCTGAATGTTGACAGCTAAGTTCTCCCCTTCCTTTCTGTTATTCATGTAACCATAAGTACCACGGAATTAGGGTACACCAGTATATATTGTCAAGGTCTGGACTGACTGAAAGAAGATTTAAACTCGAAATGAAGAGGAATGGTGCTTTTTGTTGTTGAGAAGGTCGCCAATAATCTTGATTCATTGGATTTTCTTGAGAACGATTCATTCTGACTGACGACTCATTTGTTAAACTACGTGGAGCTTTGATTTGTCATGGAGAATGTATTTTCTAGCTGTCATTCACTTTGTTTTGATCGAGGGAGCGGGTTTCGAGTCGTATGGAGCATCGCTTCAATATTCTACTCAATAAGCTGATACGCTTCAAATGTAAACTGCTTGTGTGTAAAAAATGTCTTTTATCTATTTTAACTGTCCTATCTTGTCTATCTTTATATTGTGGTACGATTAAAGAGACTTTCATTCTACTTCTGAATTGATCTGAGCATAAGTTTGGAGCTCGCTTTTTGCAAGCCGCCAGATGCAGTATACTACTACACCCCTACACGTCAGTTTCGGCCACGTGACCATGCCGGAAAAGTGGGACTATTTTCTGAGCCCGTCACAGAGATAAATGTGGGAGCGTAGCGGGAACCAATTTACTCTGGTAGAGATTGGCATTTCATATGTAAATTACATGCAGATTTTATGCATCATGATTGGATGCAAATTACATGCATTGTATCATTAGATATGTCTTTTGATAGAATCAAAGACTTTTGAACTTACAATCATCCATTAGCTCACATATATTGCCCTAATAACTTCTTAATATCTTCTCAAACCTTAATAGGACCCTGATGGCTTAGTACAATATTATAGTTAATTCTTCACAAACATGAAGCACTTTGAGGGCTCAATACAATACTATAGCAAGTCCTTCACTTTTGTGAACGAGTAGCTATAGTTTTGCATTAAAATAGTGTTGCACATAAGTTAACCTACAACCATTTCTATGTTTATTGAAATAATGCATACAAAAAACACTTTAAGGCATTAATGCCCATCTCTGATGCTGCAAATACTTTGCATGTAATACATGTAAAAGTGGCTATTCTCTGAAAAGATTTTTAACTTTGAACAGTGATTTCTTGTAAATCCGAACACGTCCGTTCCCAACAAAATGTCCGGATTACTGATTCATCCGGACTAATGAAGAAGCGCATGTTCTTATACACATTAAGACATAAACGGTCTGTATGCACGTGTACATACTTATAACACTTTAGCAAACACGAAATTGTCGACCCTCCCAAAAATAATCTTCTGATATGGCAGAAAACATTGTGGGAAAAGGAGAAATTGCTTGTCACGAGAAATTTCTCCTTTCCCAAAAAATGTTCTCAAAAGTTGTCTGCAACAAACTGGTCAAATAATTCCGTTCCCTTACAATTTCGTTCGGATTGCGAGACATTCGGATAATCGGGGTCCGGATAAACGAGGCTTCACTGTACATTGTACCATCTTGTAATCTTTTCTTGTTATTCTTAGTGCCAACATGAATTGCAATAGAATTCATCCAGATAGGGTAAATGATAATCCAAAAAGAGTTATGTTAATCCAAAATTTATCTTATTACTCATTTTCAGGATGTGGATCAGTACACAAACTCCATCGCAAACTACTTCTACGAGTCTGGAATCAGGAAGGGGAATACGGTTGCTATAGTGATGGAGAACCGCCCTGATGTTGTGTATTTCTGGCTGGGTCTTGCTAAAATAGGGGCCATAGGGGCCCTGATTAACTATAACCTCCGGGAGAAATCCCTATTGCATTGTATTGAGGCTGCTGAGGCAAATGGGATTGTTTTCTCCGAGGAACTTTCACCGGGTGAGTGGCAATTATAATGCTTTTAACTTATACTAACTACCTTGCACAGACAGTCCCCTTAATGTTTGAAATGCTTGTTGATGTACTCTCAGCTAGAACTCTTGTACAATCAGTTCCTTGCAATTGAATCGAAAATATAGCAAAATTAATATATAGATGGAATTCACACTGTGTTCTATTCAATTCCTAGAAGATTTTACCATAAAATCTCTCAGAAACTATTGTGTGTTCCCACAATGTTGGATTTGATAGAAAACAAAAAAGGAGTCATTGGTTGAAAAGATTGTTTCTTTCATGGGCAGATTATGCGTCTCCCAAAATGTTTTCAAAAGTCTTTTTCATATATGCTAAAACCCTATGAGGAATGAGGCATAAGCTTAATGCAAATACTTTAATAGAGGCCTTCTTTCATGGTGCACTGGCAACCAGAGATATTGCACAAGACACCCCAAAGAATGCTGGGATATAACTTAACCCTTAGAATGCTGGGTAATTTTCTAATATTAGATTTTGTGACGTCTACTTTCCAAAACCTTAAATATCTGCTTAATTTTGATAAGGAATGATTATCAGAGTAGCAAAAAGGTAAGATCACAGGCCAGCTACTAGTGAACTTGGCGGCGGGCCTGGATCTAACCTGCTTGCATAAGCGTGAAGTCGGTTCAAGCACTATAAGAGTTAAAGCTGTCAAAAGGTGTGCCTCACCAAAATCAAAAGAGCAATCACATTTACAATCTTGGTCTGTTTTTAGCTGTGAAGGATATTGCGCAAGACATTCCTAAAAGCTGCCAGACATATTACATAGCCCAGGGTACCATCCTAGGTATAAATGCAGTGTGGCTGGATCCCCTCCTAAAGAAGAGCCCAACATACAGCCCACCTGCCCCAGTGAACAAGTTTACAGGTGACCGGAATTTATCAATTCAGGCAGGGTATTATTTTAGGGGAATGTATTGAAGGTTAATGACCGGGATGCTTTGTTTGTATAAGTATATACAGTCCTTCACCTATATTCAATAAGTGGGTGAGTCCAATTATTGTGCGCAAGTAGATAAATATAGGTAGTGTTTTTTATGTTTTAGTTTAAATTCTATTTACATTGAAACAATCTAATGTTTTACAGACCCTGTCTTATATATCTAAATTTAAAAAAGCACATTTGACATTGACACAACCTTATGGTTTACAATCCCAGTCCATGATATCTACCTTTCAAAAGCATGTTTTTTACATTGAAACTATCTAATGTTTTATAGACCCTGTCTTCTATATCTTAATTTAAAAAGCACATTTGACATTGAAGCAACCTTATGTTTTACAATTCCAGCATATGACATATACCTTTAAAGAGCATGTTTACATTTACACAATCTAATGTTTTACAGACCCTGTGTTCTTTCTAAATCTAAAAAGCATATATGACATTGACACAACCTTATGTTTTACAATCCCAGAGTATGTCATCTTCCTTTAAAAAGCATGTTCTTAAATTGAAGTAATCTCATGTTTTACAGACCCTGTCTTTTATGTCTATACTTCTGGGACAACTGGTCTACCAAAAGCTGCCATCATATCACATTCAAGGTGAGGGACTTCTTTTGAACTTTATTAGGGGTCCTGCGTGGCCCAGTGGTTAAGGTGGCGGACTTGCAACTCCGGGGTCCCAGGTTTAAGCCCCACAAACACCTTGTTTGGTGGGAGTGACCTTTTGCAAGTCACTTCAGAGCACTAGCTGAATACTAGTATTTCCATGAAAGCAGTTACTTGACTGAAAAATTGATCATATGGCATTAAACACCATACAAACAAACAATTATTGTACTGTAAAGCCATATGGTTTTGTATTGTAAACCCTTTTTCTTCATATTTAAACCCTTAATTTGCATATGGAAAGCAATTCAAGAGACCCTGACCATGTTGTTAAGATGACGGTCTTAGAACCCTTGGGTCCCAGGTTCGAGCCTCACAGGTACGGTTAGAAAGCAAAATGGGAGGGGGGGGCATTGTTGTTAGACTTAAGAACTTAAAACCACTCTGTCTCTCTCTGAATTCAATCCTGGTACAGGTCTGTAAATTCTTAAGAGAGGAAGTCCATTAGCTGGCAAGTGGAATGCCAGTGGTTCCACTCAGCTTGAAAAGGGGCCTCTCTTGTCTAGTGGTTAGAGTACAGAACTTGAAACGACATGGCTCTCTCCGCGTGGGTTCAAATCTGGGTGACGGCATTTGGATTGTCATGAGAGGTAGTCTCCAGGCTCACTTTCAGAATGCTGATGGTTCTTCCCGATTTGACCAGCCCTCATGGGCAGTTGAGTATGGAGTCTTCCTTCATTATTAAGAGTTGGGCATCGCAACATAACTGAACTAATGTTTGTGTGATATAAAGTCCATATAAATGGATAAATAAATCTGCTCATCTTGAACATTCCTTATTGCCAGTTATGTAAGGGGTTTTCCTCGATCTCTGATGAGCAGGGCATCATAATGTAACTGATGTCATAGAAATTTAACTAAAAAAATAAAAGAAATTTACTCACTCTTATCTTACTTTTCAGATTTTACTACATGGCGTCAGCCGTGAACATGTTCCTTGGAATACAGAGTTCTGATGTTCTTTACAATCCCCTTCCCCTGTACCACACTGCAGGGGGCATTGTGGGATTGGGTCAGGCCTTCCTGTACGGAACAACAATTGTCGTGAAGAAAAAATTCTCTGCTAGTCGCTTTTGGGATGATTGTCTGGAGCATAATTGCACAGTAAGTTTTAATTTGATATCTTTTTCATCAACATAATAGACCTTGTGGCACATTTAGAAGTCTTTTGCAAATTAAGTCCACCCTGATTGGACAGCTCCTCAGGAGCTGTCTTATTAAGGAAGACTGAATTTGCATATGTGTGCATCAGGAATAAACAGTTCCCTTGATAGCAAAAGAAAAATTATGAAAATCACATAAATATTGTTATAAATATTTACAATTTTGATTGAGTTACAGATTTTGAAATGATTTAAACATCATTTGTATACAATTAGCCTTTGCTCATGATGCTAAACTATCCTGTTTGATGATTTTTGCTTCAGTTGAAATTTGAATTCTTAGGGAAAAGGGTAGTGGGAGAGACATCATAAGGAAAAAGGTAAGCCTATAAGGTGGTGGAAAGTGAAGAATCCGTTTTAAGGGTTTATGATAAGAAACTTGAATTACATCAGTAGCACTTTTTCTTGGAAATGTCCTTTGGAATGACACTGAAAGGCCATGCCTATATACTGGTGAAATCCAGGAAAGGGATAAAATAACCAAAGTAATGTTGACAAAGAGGTAAACCCCATATAGATTGCATTTGAATTACATCATGTAATAACATCATGGATATTTTTTACACAGGCAGCTCAGTATATAGGGGAGATTTGTCGATACCTGATGGCCCAACCTGTCCGCCCTTCGGAGAAGCAACACAAGGTACGAGTCATGTTCGGGAATGGACTTCAGCCCGCCCTTTGGAGAGACTTTCAAAAACGGTTTGGGGTCGGGACAATGGGCGAGTTTTACGGAGCAACGGAAGGGAATTGTAATATAAGTAAGTAACTCTACCTGTTTTTTTTTCCTCAGGTCTTATAGATGTAGACTCTAGCTCAGCATCTTTTATCTCTCAGGTCCCAACAATGGGGCCTTGTTTTTGGTTGTTTGTTGGTTACTTTTTATAGTGCTTAAACCAATTTTATGCTTATGCAAACAGGTAACTTGGCAGCTCGTCTGTGATGTAACCTGTTTGCTACTCTGAGTATCTTTCCTCAACAAACTTAAGCAGATATTAAAGATCTTGGAAAGCAGCCAAAACAAAAATCTATTTTTAGAAAGTTACCCTGCGTTCTAAGAGATAACACTTATTGAAATATCACATTGCATATCACTTGTATAAAGGCATTACACGACATGTAAACCTCTTTTTAGAGAAAACTGCACAATTCATTGGATTTACCTGTAAATTTGTTTTAAACTTCAAAACCTTGAATTGCTTTAATACAAAGCTGACAACCACCTTTAATCAGAAGTCTTTCATATCCAAATTATTTAAAGATAGATCACTTTCATTTGATTCTTACAATTGATAATGTTTACTTCCCAGTTTTTTTATCAGAGGACATTATAAACACAATTAAATTTAATTATTTCCATTTACTCCTATGTTAAAATACTTACTAACAGTTGTCTATGCTTATATTTTATTTTCCAGCAAACTACATTGACTTTATTATTCTCTACAAATTACATATACACAGATAAAGTTGTGAGATAAAGTTGTTAGACACAGATACAGTTGTTAGATAAAGTTGTTAAACACAGATAAAGTGATTATGTTGTTAGATAAATATGTTATTTATTTTGCAGTTAACTACAACAACACTGTAGGTGCATGTGGGTTTACCTCCATGATTGCGCCAGTGTTGTATCCAGTGACCTTGATCAAGGTCGACAGTGCAAATAAAGTTGTCAGAGATTCCAACGGAGTTTGTGTAAAGGCTAAGCCAGGTAATTAAATCTGACTTTCTAAGTGACCTCTAACATGTTTTGCACTAGTTAATCATTAACCCTTTACCAAACACCAAATTTACGACTTTCCCAAATTGAAAGAGTTTGCAGACAACATTTCAAAATGTGATAAAGGGGAAAATGATCTTCTGATAGGGCAAAAAACATTATCAGAAAAGGAGAAATTGAGTAATTTCTCCTTTCCCCGAATTGTTTAAGTTTAGTTAATTGTTTACAAAATGAACTGGTTTAAACGGTTTGCAATATCTGCAATACAATTGATCTTCATATCTTTTCTGTACTATTATAAATTTGAATGGGAAGCTGTCAATAATCTAGTCTTATATTTTTTTTGAAAATTTAAAAATCCAATTCTTTGAGATAGCCCTTTTCAAAATCAATGATCTAAGTGACATCAAGGATTTTCCCTTGTACAACTGTCCAAGCCCATGCATAATGAATGATTGCGCTTGGGTTTATGGGTAAGAACTGAGTGAGCAGAGTTTGAACAAATAAACCAAAGTGCACATGACTTGTGCAAAAATCCACACTCTGAACAGATGCGTGATGGAATATCTCATTTATTACTTATTCGTTTATTTTGACCGCTTAGTGTCTGTCTTTATGGGTAAGAACTGAGTGAGCAGAGTTTGAACAAATAAACCAAAGTGCACATGACTTGTGCAAAAATCCACACTCTGAACAGATGCGTGATGGAATATCTCATTTATTACTTATTCGTTTATTTTGACCGCTTAGTGTCTGTCCGTCTTTGCACTCATATCAGGTGAGCGAACCAGGGCCCTAAGGACCCTTTGGTATTATTATCAATTTATCATTAGTTCAGAGGGTCATAACTCCTGCAAACAAACATGTCTGGATTGATTTGGCTCCTGTAATACATTTTGTAATACAAACTACATGTTTGCTATATGTTTATGAGTATTTGTTAACTCTTTACCACCTGTAGACGACATTTTCTTTTACTAGAAGCAAACGATTTAAAAAAAGCTTTGTAAAATGTGAAAATCTTTCAGATATGCTGTTGTTATATGTGAATAGGTTGAAGAAGCATCATGGCAAAAGGAGAAATTGCTTGTCGTGACAAGCAATTTCTCCTTTTGCCACAATGCTTTTTGAAGTCATCTGTTGCAAGATGCAAAAATGTGGCATTATGTGGTAAAGAGTTAAATATAACCTGTGCCTGGCAATGACAGTATCTTCCCTTAACCCATTACCAAATGTTAAATTTTCGACTGTCCCAAATTGAAAGAGTTTTCAGACGACATTTCAAAATGTGATGAAATTGACAAATAATCTTCTGATAGGGTAGAAAATGTGAAAAAAGGAGAAATTGATCGTTAAAAGCATTTTCTCCTTTTCCCACAATAATTTACAGAGTCGTTTGCAACAAACTGGTCAAATGTCGTTATTGTTTGGTAATGGGTTAACCAATGGGCCTGGCAGGAGGTACATTTTGTATACAAGACGAATGATAGTTATATGTTTATAAATGTTTGTTAATTACTTATTTTAGGAGAACCAGGAGAATTGGTGGGCAAGATTGTGTTGGGTGATCCACTCAGACAGTTTGATGGGTATGTGAACAGAAAGGCCTCGGAGAAAAAGACGACTGTCGATGTGTTCAAGAAGGGGGACATGGCTTTCATGACTGGTGAGTTGAGTTAATAACTCGCTACTTCATGTAGGTTTTGTTATTGGACTTAATTGAAAACATCAACAGATGGGAATTTCCCTAAGCCTTTAGATTGCTCAAGGGCCCCAGTCCCTGATTTTACAAATTAGCAATTCCCTGGCGCATGAATTGATCCCAATGTGCTTTGAATTTGCCCACAGTGCCCTTAATTTGTCCCACAGCTAGTCAACTTGCTTGTAACATTGTTGTTGTTTTTTACATTTGATTTGGTGTAAGCACAGTATTCGGCGCACCTCCTCCTGTGTCACACCCATCAAACACACCTGGCGCCTAAAAGTAAATGTTGTGGGAGGCCTTGCAAGGAGGTGTGGTAGACAGTTGTGCAGTGGTATAACATCGGCCTCTTCTACCTAGGGTTGGGGGTTCCAATCTCCGTTAGGCAAGGTGAAAATTGCCGGCACTTTACCTGGAAACCGGCGCGGATACTGATTTACTATTCAGGAAGCAGTCATCGAGAGTTTCAAGCTTCTGTCGCAATTGATGTTAATTAAATAAGCTCAATTTTTATTTTTTAAACAAGATGTTTTTTGTTATCAGCAAGCAGTGGCATACATAATTTTACAACACCTAATGTTTGTATTTCAGGAGATGTGCTGATTATGGACGAGTATGGGTACATGTATTTCCGAGATAGGACTGGGGACACGTTCCGCTGGCGGGGGGAGAATGTGTCAACATTTGAGGTCGAGACCACCATTAGTAAGATAGTGAAGCTGAACGATGCTGTCGTGTATGGAGTAGAAGTTGCAGGTAACTGTGTTTGTTGTGAACAGCAGCTTTAACTTTTGCCAATCTCCAAATTTTCGACAGTTCCAAATTGAGAGGGTTGCGGACAATATTTCAAAATGTGATGAAATTTGGAAATAATCTTCTGAAAGAGTTTAAAACATTGGGGGAAAAGGAGAAATTGCTCGTTATGAGCAATGCCTCTTTTTTCCAATGTGTTTTCCAGAGTCGTCTCTAACAAAGTGGTAAAATGTTGTAATTGTTTGGTAATGGATTATAGAAAATCACTTCACAACCATTAGGTTAACATTTCGTAATAGTATAGTTGATTTGATGTATCTGCAAAAGGTGACATAGTAATATTTGCTTTGATTATTTCTATTTTTAGTTGTGCTGTCTTGAATCTACCATTGTGATGATGTTTAATGGTAAAACAAAATAATTGCAGGATTTTAGCCTTTTGTTGTAGGGCCTTAAATTTGTGTGCCATCAAGGTTAATCCCAATATGACAGCCATTATTGGCAGTTAAGCTAGGGGTCTTCCTCAATCCATGAAAACTTTTCATTGGAATACAATTAAAAAACTATTGACACAATGTAACTAAATAGATACAACCTTTGTTAGATTTTTAAAGCCTCTTTTTGACATTTCTTCGTCCTTCAATCTGGCCTCCTTTGACAACTACTTAATCAATAAACATGTCTAAATACATGTTAGTCTCATCTTTTGGCAATTCGTTTTTCTTTTCTTTTTTATAATTGTTTCATTCTTCAGTATTCTTCAGTTTTGATGATAACAGCGGTTTTACATTCATTTATATTAGCCAATTCAGGCTATCCATAGGACAGGACCTTGGTTTATCCCTTTACCAAACGCCAAATTTACGACTGTCCCAAAGTGAAGGAGTTTGCAGGCAACATTTCAAAATGTGATGAAATTGAAACATTATCTTCTGATAGGGCAGAAATATTGTGGGAAACAGAAAAATTACTTGTAAAGAGCATTTTCTCGTTTAGAGCAACTTCTTCTTTTCCCACAATATTTTCCAGAGTTGTCTGCAGCAAACTGGTCTAATGTCGCTATTGTTTGGTAATGGGTTAAAGTGTCATACGAAGGGCTGGTGAGGTTTGAAATACTAAAAAATTACCTCTGTAATTTCCAGCAGCGAGATCTCTTTGTGAGAAGAATCTCTGTTATCTATTTCCAACCATCAGTCTCAGCCAACATGGCTTCTGTGTACATAAAACATGGTTGTAATCTATTTTCAAACATCTCCCAATACAGGTTCGGAAGGTCGAGCAGGTATGGCGGCCATTGTAGACCCAGAGGAAACCATTAACTTGTCCGAGTTGAGCCAGGCCTTACAGCGTTCGTTACCATCATACGCCAGGCCTCTCTTTATACGTCTGCTTAGACAGGCTGCGGATACGACCGGTGAGTTTTTGGTATAGAGCCAGCGTAGCCGAGTGTTTTAGGTGGCAGTATCAGAGCTTGGTTGGCACAGGTTTGAGCCCAACCTGTAACTCTGGTTTGGTTGAAGTGTCCCTTGGCAAGGCACTTTGGTAGCCCTAGCCTAGAACAAGCCTAGCATTGTATGTGTATATTTGAATCAAGAAAGCAGTAAAAAAAAATTGAAATAATTTTAAATAGCATTAAACCCGTATTATAAAAGAAATTGATGTACAACTATTCAGATGGATAAGGCATCCATTTTATTGTTTTTCAAGCAGCGTATAGATATGTTTTTTGGGGATGTTTATTTTCGGTTAAGGTGATTGTAAAGGGTTTACATGACAATTTCTTTTCCAAATATGGAATTTCGTAACCAGTCCAAAGTAAAAGCATTCCTTAACAAAATTGTTCTGAATGAAAGTGTCCAAGTGGTTAAGTTATTGGACTCATAACAATGAGGTCCCTGGTCCCTGGTTTAATTCCCGCTCGGTTGGCTGGTGGTTTTTTTTATAGTGTCTATGACACCTAACAGCCCTAGCATAGTACTGGTTCAATCCAGGACAGCAACACTATAAAAATGCAGGGTTTTCCTTGCTGCCCCCAACGTATATAATGACCCCCAATTCCTGGATATGACCCCTAAATATCATTATTATCCCACATTTCAATTCCAGTTATAAGGGTTCTAAAATGTACCCCACCCCCCAAAAAGAACAAAAAAACAACAACATTTAGCATGAATCAAGGGGTCAATGTAAAAATGTAAAACTCTGTTTAAATAACTGATTCTGTTGACATGGCATTTATCCCTGGCATTTATTGTTACAAAGGTGATATCTGCTGCATCCTTGTTTTTTGTTACCTTTTAATTGTTTACCCATATAGTGCTGGAACTGACTTAATGCTTAAGCAAAAAGGTTAGATCCAGGCCTTCTGCCAAGTAAATTGGCGGCTGCCCTGTGATCTAGGCAGTTTGCTACTCTGAGTATCGTTCCTTATCAAAATTGAGCAGATATTTAAGGTTTTGACAAGCAGACGACACAAATCTATCTTTAGAAGATTACCCGCATTCTAAGGGTTGAATCATTCTTTACTTTGTTTTACCTTTACAGGAACCCACAAGCTGCAGAAAACCACCTTAAAGGCTGAAGGATTTAACCCGAGTGTTGTGAAAGATCCTCTCTTCTTCATGAACTCAAAAACCGGGCAATATGAACCAATTAACCTATCAGTATATAGTGATATTTGTAACCAGAAAATACGAATATGAGATTCAACCCTAAGTAATAAATATTCTGGATTTTGTGACTGAGCCAAATTGAAAGGACTAGCAGAGGATAATTGTTAAGCATGAAAATAAGTATTTCTCTTCTGACTTCGGAAGGAAATTATTGTTTGAAGACAATGAAACCACTGTGACAGAATGAGAAATTTTTAATGGAAAGTAACTGCTCCTTTTTTTCCACAGTAGATTGTTAATATTCATTTCATGGTAAAAAGAAGGAACCATTGTAAGCAGACTTAACCCTTATAGTGCAGGGGTCCGTTTTACTAAACAACTTACGGAAAATATTTGCGTAAGTCATAATTGATAAACATGGATAGTATCTTCTAAGAAAGTGCAATATTGTAATGCGACACGTCATTGGAAGCGTCTCAGAGAGACAATTCCAATGATGTGTTACTTTGCAATATTGTTTAGACCAATATTGATAAAAGAGGAATTGTTGTTTTAGACTATCGCAAATCTTAAGCGTAAACCGTTTAGTAAAACGGTACCCTGGAATATAATCAAGAAATCCATCTTTCAAATCCAAAAAATGATATGCGGTTAATATTAATATAATTTGTACCTGTTTGTCAGAAAAGAAGTTGGCTTGCTCAATCTGTAAGGGGGGATTGACTGATCAGCATAGTCACAGGGATTAAATTTGCAAGATGTGATAATCGCCGAAAACTTGCAAGCACTTGTGTCTAAGCCATGTGTGGATTCAAATAACAAGATAGCGTTTTATGAAACAATAAAAGGAAAATGTTTGCGTAAGTCATTACTGATATACATGGATGGTGTCTTGACCCATTACCAAACAATAACGACATTTGACCAGCAATTCCTCCTTTTTCCACAACGTTTTCTGCTGTAACAGAAGATTATTTTTCAATTTCATCACATTTTGGAATGATGTCTGCAAACTTTCAATATGGGACAGTCGAAATTTTGGCGTTTAGTATAGGGTTAAATGAAATGACAATATTGTCAGGTGAAATGTCATTGGAAGCATCATCGAGAGACGGTTGCAATGATGTGTTACTTTGCAATGTTGCTTATTTAAGTATCGAAATAGAAGGGAACATTGTTTTGAACTTACAAATATTCTTAGCACAAGGTCTATAGCAAAATGCTACCCAGAACCATAAAATGAGTATTATCTCATCATTGCTTTTGTAATAATGATTTTAAAATTCAATTTTTATGTATTTTTTACAGTAAATACTTTTTTCTCTTTTTTGGATAAGATTATTCTATGTCGTCTTCTACAAAAAATAACTTACCAGGATTGACCCATATATGTCCACCATACACACAATTTTTGTATGTTTATATTTATAAATCTTTCCCTTATACTGAGTGAGTCTTGTGTTCGCTCCAAATTGTATGAATGCACCAACAGACAACAATTTCTTAGTACAGTGTGTATATTGTTTGTTTATAAAAAAAATATAAGCCATTGCGATTCTTTAGTTACAACATTAGGTACGGAAATGTTTGAGCTATTTAGGACATACGGCTACTAAAGGAAACGGATTGGAACTGTTTTGGGTCACTTTGGTAATTCCCCAACAAAGTCCCTTAAGTAAGACTTATTTTAAAGAAAATGTGCCTTTTTTTTATAATTTAAGGTCACTTACAATATGTCTTTTATTATGATGTAAGGTCGCCTACAAAGCCCAATAAATCTGGCTTTGGTTTAACCCATCACCAAACAATAACGACATTTGACGACTTTGTTGCAGACGACTTTAGAAAACATTGTGGGAAAAGGAGAAATTGCTTGCTAAGAGCAATTTCTTCTTTTCCCACAATGTTTTCTGCCCTTTCAGAAGATTGCTTTTCAATTACAGCACATTTTGAAATGTCGTCTGCAAACTCTTTCACTTGGCACTGTTGGAAATTGCCGTTTGGGAAAGGGTTGAAGCATATCATTCCCCTTTGTGTTCTTAATAAATTTTGGGTAAGGATTTGTGTGCACTTCATGTTTAAGAAACAAATTTTATTTCACTGCCTCTATATTACTATTGAACATTTTGTGAAATAGTCAAGAGTGTTGTCTCTTGGACAGCTTTCATTTGACTTTATTTATTGTCTACTTCTACAAAATGAGGAAGAGGGTTGTCAAACCCATACATCAACTATCTACAAAGTATTCAGTTTTTGCATTGTTATTTTTATCTCATGTTTTTATCATATTTGTTTTTCTTAACCCTTAGAATGCTGGGTAATTTTCTAAAAATAGATTTTTGTGTCGTCTGCTATACAAAACCTTAAATATCTGCCTAATTTTTATGGGAAGATACTCAGAGTAGCAAAAAAATTAGATCACAGGCTAGTTGCCAATTTACTTGGCGACCGGCCTGGATCTGACCTTTTTGTACAAGCATGAAGTCGGTTCCAGCACTGTAAAGGTCTTCTACAAAATGAGGAAAAGATGGAAGAGGGTTGCAAAACCAATGTAGTGTTTGCATTGGGTTTTTTTCCCGTATTTTTATTTATATTTACCTTTTCTTAACCTTTCCCTCAAATTGAGTTTTGTGTCTGCTCCGAATTCAAAGTGCCTACAGACAACAATTATAAAGTTCAAAGGATATCATTTTGTTTATGGATTGTGATATAAACCATTATGACTCAAATCAAAATTGCTCATAAATAGCATCTTTTTTTTTCTTTTGTAACAACCATTATACATGTGTAATGATGTGAAAGGAATGGTTTAACTATAAAGTACATGTGCTTATTTCCACATTTTAATTTTACCAATTACCAAACAACAACCACATTTGACCAGTTTGTTGCAGATGAGTCTAGAAAACATTGTGAGAAAAAGCTCTTAATGAGCAACTTCTACTTTTCCCAAAATGTTTTCAGCCCTATCAGATGATAATTTTTCAATTTCATCACATTTTGAAATGACGTCTGCAAACTCTTTCATTTTGGAATAGTCAGGAATTTGGAATTTGGTAAAGGGTTAAAGTATTTCATACGGTTTGTAACAGTATTGTGATCAATATAGTGTTTTGCTTTATACATATTCAAATAATTTTACTCATTTGATACATTTAAATGTCTGTATCAGACAGAATTTGAAAACAATGTTACATCATGAACAAAATTTCCTTTTGTATTGATGATTTCAGCTTTAAAGTTCAAATAGGCTACTTTTTTAATAGTGTTTGATGTTTGCTGAAGATTAATTATAACAGAGGAAGTGCCAATTGCTAATCAATAGATTATGCTGATAATCAATAGATAACGTATATTTGTATTTAGTTTGTGATTAAAATATGCAAGATGATAAAGGTGTCATTGTTTTCTTTTTGTTTTAAGAAAATATACAAGATGGATGAAACTTGATTTTTCTTTCCCATCAAAGTTAATTGTACTTTTTTCACAATACTCATCTTATTATATATTTTGGCTTGGAGTTTTACTCAGTTTCAACAGTATTGCAATTATATCAATGCTCCTTGTATTCCCTTACCAAAACTGCATTGTAATGTACATAAATTTATTAATTACAGGGGGCCTCCGTGGCCTAGTGGTTAGAGTACAGAACTTGAAATCGCATGGCCCCATCCGCATGGGTTCAAATCCTGAGGGGGATATGGATTTCATGAAAGGCAGTCTCCCGACCTACTTACGGAATGCCGATGGTTCTACCCGCCTTGACCAGCCCTTATGGGCAGTTGAGTATGGGGTCTTCCTCCATCATTAAGAGTCGGGCATCGCTACATAACTGAAATAATGTTGATGTGATGTAAAACCCATATAAAAAAAAATAATTACAGAAAATCACCTCACTTTTTATATTGTTTTACATGAATGTACTCAATCCACATGGACCTTGTGGTTATAGTACAGGGTACCGTTTTACTAAACGACTTACGGAAAATATTTGCGGAAGTCATAACTGATACACATGGATAGTATCTTCAATGAATGTACAATATTGCAATGTGACACGTCATTGGAAGCGTCTCGGAGAGACGATTCCAATGATGTGTTACTTTGCAATATTGCGCAGCCCAATATTGAAATAAGAGGAATTGTTGTTTTAGATCGCACGAACAATGTCCGCAACAAAGCATAGCTAGAAAAATCCACTTTGGATTTTATGTCAACTGTGGGGATTAGAGCCTGGTTTTACCGGGTGACAGTCCAAGACATAACCACTGAGCTAAAGAGTCGGCTCAGTAACACAGAGGTTACATCTTGTCCTGATTGGTTGTTGCTATGCTGTAGAGAGTGAGTCGGCTACGTAACACACCCCATCTTATAGAAGTCATCATTTATGAAGACATGTAAGCCATCTCAGCTTGTAAGTCCATTTCGGACGAATTAATGGCTCAATGGCCAATCCCAGACGAGCCCCCATCTTACGAACAATGTCCGCAACGAAGCATAGCTAGAAAAATCCACTTTGGATTTTATGTCCCCTGTGGGGATTCGATCCCGGTTCTCCCGGGTGACAGTCCAAGACATAACCACTGAGCTAGAGTCGGCTCAGTAACGCAGAGGTTACATCTTGTCCTGATTGATTGTTGCTATGCTGTAGAGAGTGAGGCGGCTACGTAACATAGACTTACGCAAATCTTAAGCGTAAACTGTTTAGTAAAACGGTACCCAGATTTTGAAATTACACGGCTCCTTTCTGTATGGTTTCAAATCCCATTGTGGCATTCGGGTTTTCATGCAAACTAGTGCCAATGTTTCTAGAGAGCTTGACCAGCCTTTATGGGCAGTTGAGTATGGGGACTTCCTCCACAAATTCATTAAGAGTCGGCATTGCAACATAACTGAAATAATGCCGACGTGATGTCGGGCCAATTAAACAAAGAAAGAAAAAAATTGGGCAGACCTAAGACTTCATCTACTGCAGAAGCCTTTAGAAATGTGAACAATAGGCAACAATTCATCCTTTTGTTGCATCACTTCTACCCATTATTATTAATAGAATGTATTTTTCGTTGTTAATTTCTTTTGTCTGCCTTTGTTATTAATTTGGAACAGTAACAAGGTATCTTATTTGGGAACTGATAAATGAAGTAAATATGAGATTAGAAATGAGTTTTGCCTATCAAACATTAAATAACTTATATCGCAGCAAAGAGCTCACCTATTCATGTTCTTGCTATTTCCTAAAGAGCATTGCAGACAATATTGTTTTGGAAAGCAGACCGCACAAAAATCAATATTTTAGAAAATTACCCAGCATTCTAAGGATTAACTCAGGACCCCTTTATTACAAGTCAGATTTTTTTACTTTTTCATCACTGAGCTAATGAGGGTCTGCTTAAAGTAAACTGGGAACCATCTTTCAAATAAAGAATACAGTACATATCTACCAGGCAGAATTCTGGCTGGTATTAAACAGAATTAATGTAAACAGCATCTGTCGATAAAGATGAACATTTTTCTATTCAAAGTAAACAAAATGATTGGCAGTGAGAAGAAGACCTTTACGTAAATGGTGGTCAAAATCATTTGAAATTGAAGTTTTTACCTTTTGATACAAATCAGTTGAAAAAAATCAAAGTCTAATAAATGGCTGCCATCTTTGATAGTTGCAAAACAATGATTCAGATGAAACAACCGTGTATATTGTTGCTTGTTGTTGTCATATTTTTGGAATGTTGAATTCTGACCAATTAAATCGCTCAAAGTTTGTAGACTGCCCATTGTCTATCTTGTGGAACATAGCGGAGCTTACTGTTTTATGCTTATTGGCACATGAAATGTACAACTAAAAACAGAATAGTTTATAAGATTCTTAATAAGAATAGGTCACAAAAGTTCATTAACAAAATCATAAATAACTTTAAAAAACATTCATGTTTAAATACAGAGACAAATATAGGACATTTAATTCTTCATTTCACTTTAAAATTGTGACTCAATACTGCAACAATCTTATTTAGTATTATCAAAGTAAGCCATGCTTCCTTCACTCTCTACCAAACAATGACCACATTTGACCAGTTTGATACAGACGACTGAAAAACATTGTGGGAAAAGGGGACATTGCTCTTACCGAGCATTTTCTCCTTTTCTCACAATGTTTTATGCCCAATCAGAAGATTATTTTTTTAATTTTCATCACATTTTGAAATGTCGTCTGACAACGTTTGGGGAAGGGATTTTCACATTTTTTAACAATTTCTTGCTCTGTAGAAATGTTTCCTTAAGTTGTCTGCAAACTCTTTCAATTTGCGACAGTGGCAAATTTGGCGTTTGGTAAAGTGTTAACTCATGATGGTTTTATCTACTATCACTTTTAATTGTTTTTAATTATAATGTTTGATTGCTGTTGCTTTCTTTTTTATCAATTCCTGAACCAGTACAGAAATTAATTCATCAATTTCCATAAATTAGAAGCAGCAAACAAATCATCAGTAACCAAACACATCTATCACAAAAAATATGATTAACAGTGGTGTAGAGGTAAAGCGTCGGCCTCTTGTACCAAGGGTGCTGGGTTCGAATCCCTGTTAGGCGAGGTGAAAATTGCATGGACATACCAACAATACAGCGGGAAAACTGGTTAAGTATCCAGATTGCAGTCATTGCGAGTGACTGCGAACAAGCTTAAAGCTTCCTTCACAAAATCGATGTAGAACAATAGGTAAATAAATCAATACACAATAGGCATAGAAGCAGAATTTGCCCAACATATGGTAATTCTCTCTCTTAATTTACAAAGTTTTATATGCATACAGCTGAAAAGTCATCTCTATACTGAACAAATCTCTTAACATTGACATACATGTTTTTCTGATTATCACAGTGATTAAAATCATATAAAATTTCCACCATATATGAAGGTACATGTACAGTAATTAATTTCATACATTGACGTCTTAACCCTTTACCAAACACCAAATTTTCGACTGTCCCAAATTGAAAGAGTTTGCTGACGACAATTCAATCTTTTGGTAGGGCAGAAAACCTTGTAGGAAAAGGAGAAATTGCTCCTTACAAGCAATTTCTCCTTTTCCCTCAGTGTTTTCAAGAGTCATCTGCAACAAAGTCGTTAAATGTTGTTTTTGTTTGGTAATGGGTTAAACCATAATGTCATGACTCTATCAACATTTTAACTTGATCTTTATAAATCTGTTTCTTATTGAATGCTTTTCTGAACCATAAATTATAAAGTCTGACAACTCTGAAGATTCCTATCTTAATATTCATAAGTCATTGCTGTGACAAAAGAAAAGAGTGTTTTATACCTAAGAATGCTTGGTAATTTTTAAAAAAATAGATTATTGTGATGTCTGCTTTCCCAAACCTTGCGTAATCTACTTTATTTCATTAGGGAAAGATACTCAGAGTAGCAAACAGTTTGATCACAGGCCAGCCCAAAATTTACTTCTTGGCTAGCCTGGATAAAACCTGTTCGCATAAGCATAAAGGCTGTTCAAGCACTATAAGGGTTAATCCATTACAAAACACTGCCTAGACATAGAGTATCTACTGCGGTCAACTAAAAAATACTTTTCAGGAAAAAGAGATACTATCAAAATTTCTATCAAGGACAATTCCTTCTTCACCAAGGTTATCTCCTTATCTTAAGCCCTTTTAAGGTAGTCCAGCCCTAATTGAAAACTTGTAATTGCTTTGGTTAAAGAATGAATTGAAAAGTACATCATGAAAGCATTTATCATTTCAAAAGCATTCACTAGGCCACTTTTCCAAATTTGTCTGATTTTGAATCTATATTTACAATATGAATATCAATGAATTATGTTATTAAATCCATAGTAATTACCTTCTCTCAATTATCAATTTTTACATTGAAATCAAAATGACATGAATGAAAGGTTGCAAATAAAATTGCATTTCATAAAAGGTTCTTATGATATACAACTTGATTTTATAACATAATTTGTTCTATTAAACATTTTATTCTGACTTTTATCCATTAGGGCAGGAATACCTTAAAGGTTGTCAAGAGACTTCCTCAGTCTCTATCAATCAATTGGTTAAATGAATTTTCATGTTTGACAAATTAACTAATTTATTGTCTTTGAGAGGCAGACTGTCTACACACAGGGCACACTGCATTTCTCTGAAAATAGATATAAATAACATTTGAGTTAATCTTCAAATCATTAAATTAACTTTTGAAAGCTAAAAAAAGAAAAGAGTCAGCATCAAGTTACTGATTAATCGTCAGAATGAACAGATTGAATTTAAGTCAGCCAGAATGAATAAATTAAAGGGTTCTTTGGGGCCTAGTGGTCAAGGGAGCAGTTTTAAACTTGGGAGTCTGGAGGTCAACTTTTTTTTTTTTTATATGGGTTTTACATCACATCAACATTATTTCAGTTATGTAGCGATGTCCGACTCTTAATGATGGAGGAAGACCCCATACTCAACTGCCCATAGGGGCTGGTCAAGGTGGGTAGAACCATCGGCATTCCGTAAGTCAGCCGGGAGACTGCCTCTCATGATCTGGAGGTCAAGCCCCAACAGTACCTCTGGTGGGTCCATTGACAAGACATTTCAGAGCCAGGAGTCCCAAGGTCAAGCCCCAACAGTACCTCTGAGCAGTCCATTGACAAGACATTTCAGAGCCATAACCATTTCCCAAACAATAAAGGCATTTGATGACTTTGTTGCAGACTACTTTAGAAAACATTATTGAGCAATTTTTCCTTTTCCCACAATGTTTTCTGCTCTTCTGAAGAATATTGCGCAATTTCATCACATCTTGAAATGTCGTCTGCAAACTCTTTCAATTTGGGACAGTCGAAAATTTGTTGTTCGAGAAAGGGATAACTAACTATTGGTGAATCCATGAAAGCTGTAACATAACTTCTAAATTATTGACATGGCGTTAAAGCCATACGAACAAAACATCATATTAGTCGATGTCAATTATGTTTGATTTGAGAGGTAACTTCAAAGCCAGTCAATACGAAGTTTTTGGTAAATGTCACAAGCAATTTCTTTCTTTCTCATGTTTTCCAGAGTTATCTGCAACACAGTGGTAAAATGTCGTTATTGTTTGGTAATGGGTTAAACCAAATAACATACCTTCAACCATTCATCCTTATCTAATGTAAAACAAACATGTTTAAATTATGCAACAGGAAACTTTCACCACAATTTTACCAAATAACTGTTGAAAACTGTGTTTAACTCTAATTTTCACCTTACCAAACGCAATATTTTCGACTGTCCCAAATTAAAAGAGTTTGCAGACAACATTTCAAAATGTGATGAAATTAGAAAATAATCTTCTGATGGAGTAGAAAACATTGTGGGAAAAGGAAAAATTGCTCATTAGGAGCAATTTTTCCTTTTCCAACAATATTTTCCAGAGTCATCTGCAACAAACTGGTAAACTGTCTTTATTGCTTGGAAATTGGTTAAACGAAAAACCTACCTTTAACCATTCATCTATGCAGTCTACATGGTAGAAATGACAGCATGGAAGGGTTCGCAGCTTCTCTCCCTTTTTGAACTCATTCAGGCAAACAAGGCAGTCCGTTTTGTTGTCGTCTGAGCTCACCTGACCTTGATAAACGTGTACGGGTAACCCTGACAATTCTGCGGGTTCCATTCCCACGCGCTTTACCTCCCCTAAACCCTCAGCCAACTCCCACAATGCCTGGAAGTCAGAAAGAAAGAAATATAGCACTAGGAGTTTCCCATATAAACTTATTAACTCCTTTCCTATGTGTGTGATGGGAATATAGCAAATTTATGTTGCAGATATAGTTAACCCTTTCCCAAACAATGAAGACATTCAATCACTTTTTTGCAGAAGACTTTAGAAAACATTGTGGGAAAAGGAGAAATTGCTCGTGACGAGCATTTTTGTCCTTTCCCCACAATGTTTTCTGCTCCATCAGAACATTATTGTCTAATTTCATCATATTTCGGAATGTCGTCTGCAAACTCTTTCGAATTGGGACAGTCGAAAATTTGTTGTTTGGGAAAGGGTCAATCATTTAAATGGTTTATATACTTTTCTTTATATTAAGAATGAACTTGATTTTAATTACTCATACGCAAGAGGCAGTATTTGCAGATACCATCATCATTTAATTCACACATTTGTTACCTACAGAACACAATCTGTGAGCATGTCTCTTTAAGATATGTATCATTTTCTTTTTTTCAATTTTTATGATGTTTGATTATTGATACATCTACCATTATTCAAATTGCCAACATTGAAAGGCTGTATCATACAATCTACATATACAATACCAGTGGGAAATTCCGCAATGTGTGTCACCCATGCATAAGCAAGAAGTGGTGATTTTAATTAGCGATCAAATTGGAAGCTCTCTTGTATCAAGTTAAGGCCTAGAAAGAGCTATGTTAACATTTATAATGCTAGAACCGACTTCATGCATATGCAAACAGGCAAGATCACAGGCCATCCGCCAAGTAAATTGGTGGCCGCCCTGTGATCCAACCTGTTTGCTACTCTGAGTATCTTTCCTCATTAAAGTTAAACAGATATTTAAGGTTTTGGAAAGCAGACGACACAAAAATATATTTTAAGGAAAATAACCCAGCATTCTAAGGGTTGAAAGGAGACCACAAAGGAAAAAGGTTGATATTTACCCATTACCAAACAATAACGAATAACGACATTTAACCAGTTTGATGCAGACGACTCTGGAAAACATTGTGAGAAAAGGAGAAATTGCTCTAAAAAGCAATTTCTCCTACTCCCACAATGTTTTCTGTCCTGTCAGAAGATTATTTTTCAATTTTGTCGCATTTTTGTCTGCAACCTCTTTCAATTTGGGAAACTCGAATATTTGTCTTTTTATTTAAAGGTGAGTAATTGTTTTACCTCATAGTCGTTGAGGTCAATCTCATTGGGAATCCTCATATTTGGGTCTCTCTCCATTAACAGGGTTGCCAACATTCTCGGGTCTCTCTGGAAAAATGAATGCGAAAAAGTTCCAAGTGACATTTCTTTTATCAAAATCATTTGTTTCTTCTAAAAATCAACTTGGCTATCCCATCCACACATTCTAAAAAAATATCGAGTTGATATAATGATATTTATAGCAAAATAATTCAATATTATTTAAAAAGTACTAATAGGTGACAAAGACTATAAAATTCAACGTGAAAAGATATTCAGAAATTATGAGTAGGGATTAACAAAGTAGTCAAAGTCAAACGAAGATTGCATGTACTTTTTTTGTATGGAGAAGAGACTTTTTTCAATAAGTCATTGTTTACTTAACCTTTAGAATACTGCATTATTTTCAAAAAATATATTTTAGTGTTGTCTGCTTTCCAAAACCTTTCAATACCTGCTTAAATTATTGGAGAAAGATACTCAGAGTAGCAGGCAGGTCAGATCACAGGCCAGCCGCCAATTATTTGGCGGTTGGTCGCCACCAATTTACTTAGCGGCTGGTCTGGATCTAATCTGTTTGCAAAAGCATGAAGTCGGTTCCAGCACTATAAGGGTTAATACTTATTCAAACTAATTGAAAAAGTACCTTATACTGTTCGGGTTAACTTTGTTAAATGAGAATACTTACGTTAATACTAACTAGATCCTCTCCATAACTATCCATTAGATAGTCTGGATTGAACTCGTAATGTCCGTAATGTTGGAGCAGCGTCTGGTATTCAGATGGACGGTGGATGTTCTCCAAATACTCAAACCCCGCAGACTGTGCAGGCTGTCGTCTTATCAGTGGTCTCTCTGTAGACGACACGCCTCTGCCGGTCGAGTCCATTACATTATTACTCCGCCCTGATGCCTGCATAGTTAAAATGAAAAGAAGGGGGTCTAAGTTTAATTTTATGTATTTCACATCGATTACGGTTCTTAAGACGGTTCTTATGTGTGTTTCATCAAAGAATTGCAACTGCTTATGAAGATCATAAGTTAGGAGCGAAATCAAAATGCTCGCAACTATCTCATATTTACCAAAATGGCCAGCATAACGTAAACTTCACCGCACTGTACCAGAACTTATGCATATCCTTACCGTCCTTTTAATAGTTTAAACCTTGATTCAAAAATACTTGTCATTTATTACATTATATCATTTTCATGAGAGGCAGTCTCCTGACTGACTTACGGAATGCCGATGGTTCTACCCGCCTTGACCAGCCCTTATGGGCAGTTGAGTATGGGGTCTTCCTCCATCATTAATAGTCGGGCATCGCTACATAACTGAAATAATGTTGATGTGATGTAAAACCCATTTAAAAAAAACAACAAACATTATATTTACGGGTCATCAGAATAATAAAAAGGAACAAAAATAGAAAGAATTTGGTTGCATGATGATTTTCCAACACCGACCTGGCTAAACATAAAATGCGTGATAGCAGTAAACCGTGACTTGACATTTCTTTGGGCCCTTGCTTCGCATATTAACAACTTGTTTAGAGGTGAACGAGAACATATTGTTGCGCATCTCACTGTTTAAAATCCATAGAGTACATGTGGGAATGGAATAATCCATGTTGTGTAATTCTAGATCATTTATAAACAGTATATATATATATCTCGTTCTGAATGAAGTAAAATCTTAGAAAAATGGCAGCCTTCTGTGAGGTCATCGCACTTCAGACAGTCCCGAGCCTCTCAAAGAGTTAAGAGCGATCATTGATGAAACACGCCTGAGAGAGAAAATCTGACATAAAAGCAAATTCGTGCTTAAGACCGTTGATGAAAAGGGCCCCTGGATACTACACCAGTACTCGCGCTTATTTGTGGCTTAGTCCCGGCAATTTTCATCTTGCCTAACAGTGATTCAAACCTGTGCACCTGGGTACAAGAGGCCGATGCTCTACCACTGCACCACTGTCGCCCTGATAGGAGTGAACCAAACAAACTTGTGAGCAGTTTTGAAATTGATTGATTATGTTTAACTCTTTCAAAGCCAATTTTCTTGGAAAAGAAACTTCTCAATGCCAATTAAATTCCTGGAAATCACAGGAAATAAAGGCTGTATGTTGAAGGTATCATTGTCTTATTAAATACTAAGTTGAATCTTTACACGAAGATTACACATAAACTGATTTGTATTATAACATACTCAATGACGCATATTCTGATCAGATGACCTTGATGTTTGAAGACATTGTCCTTGACGCTTTGTCGCAAAATTCAGTAACAAACAATAATGATCTAGAATGCATTCTCCAGGCAAGTCTCTTAAGCTTTGAGACAAAATCTGGTCAACACAGAATGAGCAATTTCTTTTTCTATCAAGCAGATGACTGTGAGTCAACTTTGGAGCCAAAACGTTTATACCAACTTTGATTAAGTGGGCGTAAAGGAGGAGAATGGGTTATGACATATCCTATACTTATAGTCCACTTGAAGTTATACTGTTATGTAACCGCCTCACTCCCTACAGCATAGCAACAATCAATAAGGACAAGATCTAACCTCTGTGTTACTGATCCAACTCTTTAGCCCAATGGTCTTGGCCTCTTGCCCCGGCAGACCGGGATCGAATCCTCACAGGGGACTATAAATCCAGAGTGGGTTTTTCTAGCTATGCTTCATTACAGACATTGTTCGCAAGAATACTCACAGAAACAGTCAGAGGTCGATGCCAAGTTCGGTTGAAGCGGGCGTAAAGGGGCTCCGAATCCTCCCTGTACTCGTTCACATCTAACACTTCGTTACCAGGGCCACCTAGCATGTAGCCTCTTGTTTCTAAGGCATCCTGTTCCTGATTTAAAAAAAAAAGGGTGAAAATTGTAAATGAGTTTCAATAAATATGCCAACAGACCATTAACCTGTTGCATGTAGCCTCTTGTTTCTAAGGCATCCTGTTCCTGATTTAAAAAAAAAAGGGTGATTATTGTAAATGAGTTTCAATAAATGCCAACAGACCATTAACCTGTTGCATGTAATCTCTTGTTTCTAAGGCAGCTTATTCCTGATTTAAAGAATAAGCGGAAGTATTGAAAATGGTTTTCAAAACTCAAGAAAAGAACATAAATATGCCAACAGGTCATTAAGGGTTGTTGCCCCACAGCTCAAATGACCAACACAATGTGTGTTTGTTTCAATTCATTTCCTTCTGTAGGTAAGATATACAAACTTTAATCCAAAAACATAACATGGTTTTCCTTAGTAAAAAGGGGCATGAATTTGGTTATACCATACATATGGAAACAGGTCATTAAGAGTTATTGGACCCATAGCTAGAAAATCAACCATGTGTGTGTGAAGATTCTATCCATTTCTTTTAGTAGATACAAATAAATGCAAAAACATAACATGGTTTTCCTAGGTAAAAAGAAGCACAAATTTGCTTATACTATGGATGTCATTCTCAGTAAAGTGGCATTTGGCCATCAGCCCAAACAAACATTTATAAGGAACAAGCATGGTAAGATTGAATCCATTGCTACTTGTTACTTTTTTGTTCATGTCGTTTAACGCCATGTCAATGATTTTTAAGTTATATTACCACTTTCCCGGGGTTTAATAGTGCTTGCTAATCCACACTCACACAAAATAATTTATAACTGAGGGGCTCAAACGGAGATACAAGTCTGACACCTTAACCCTTTACGGTATATAGCGCCGTTCGCCGCCTTATCGATTACCGTATAAAACCCTTTTCGCCGTTATACCTATTACCGTATAAAACCTATCTTGACGTTCTATCGATTACCGCATAGAACGCTTTTTGGCAGCTGAAAAATTGATTCAACTTTAGCTTTTAATAACACATCTTTGCACACACGTCATTTTCTCCAAAGTTTATTTTCCTCTTAAATAAATATGTCTTCTTTCATTTCCGATGATAAAATTATAGGGTCAAAGTTTAAACTTTTGCTCTAGAGAGAATATTTTGATAATGGTCTCAAGACACGCTTATGGAAATAACGCTATCATATTGAGATGAAGGGAATCCAAATTACCAATCCAATTAATGAGAAGTCTTCCGGTCATAAAAGATCAAAACACTGCCGATTTGTAAAGATTCGATAAGGATTTCATGCAATTCTTTAGTAACTTAACACATTTCTAAAAATACTATCCAATTAAAACGAGAGCATACGGCACGCGACCTGTAAAGGATGTTTATGACACGGAGCTATTGTTCAAAGTTTGAAGGCGATTGAAAATCGAGCCGTCAAATAATTGACGTTATAAAGACGGCCTTTTTAAAATATTTAGCCAATTTGGTGTTTCCGATCGCAAGTCAGACATCAATGTAGATTCAGAGCAATTGTTTGATCGGGGTTTTTTAAGCCTGAAGATGATGAAATGTTGATAAATATTACCAATTCACGGACAAGCAAATTAGATCATTCCTCCGACTTTGACTACAACTACGAGCTTTTGGTAAATTCATCACCCATGGACACGTATTTTACGGAAATATTAGCATGATTCGTTGCCAAAATGAGTTGATTTTTACTGTTTTACATTTATTAGAAGGACCAGGTTTAACTTCTTTACAAAACAATATTGCGTTGAAAAACATTCTATTCTTCATTTTGGAAACGGTTTGAATGGGAATTGAAGTAAAACGATTCAGCTTTGTTGAGAAATATGCAAAGACAAAGTATGTATCTCGAGTCATGAATGGTATTTTTCGGCAACAAAATTCCCTGCAATTGATGACAAAACAGAAAAACAAATTAGGGATCTCTCAGGGAGAACACATAAGTCATATTATTACTTTTGATTTTGTATAATTCACACCGTAATATACATTTTCATTGTTTGTTTAATTTTCTACAACTTAATCCTGATATGAATGTATCACTAAATAAAGAAAACAAAACATGAACTTAAAGGAAATTTTGTTCTCGTCGTCTTTTATTCTTTGAGAAAATCTGTTAGATGAATGTAAAATGCATTAATTTGGGTTTGATTAACAGTACCCCAATCAATAACAATTATCGGAGATAATCCTGTGCAAATAGGTACCCAGGGTGACTAATTATGTATGCGTTAATGGTCTTCGATAATCGGATGGTTTATACCTATAGTGTCACTGATAAGCCTTATCTCTATACCTTAAAGGGTTAAACACTCATACAAAGTTGATGAACCTAATCATTCTTTACATTATAATAATAAGCTCTGCTATTGGTTTTGATTTAGATTAAACATAAAACCATAAAGGAGAAGGAAGAGAATCAAGCAATCAGCTCTTCCAGAGTTAACCCATTACCAAACAATAATGACATTCAACCAGTTTGTAGCAGATGACTCTGGCAAAAATTGTGGGAAAAGGTGAAATTACTCGTAACAAGCAATTTTTCCTTTTCCCACAATGTTTCCTGCCCTATCAGAAGATAATTTCACAATTTCAACACATTTTGAAATGTCATCTTCAAACTCTTTTAATTGGGCACAGTTAAAAGGTTAGCATTTGGTAAAGGTTTGAATGCAAGTCTAAAGTAAGTGCTACACATTTGTGAAGGAATTACATCAGCCGTACATTGAACCCTAAAATTGCATTATACATACCTGTAGCTGGCGGGCCAACTCTTCATCCTCTGCTATTCGAATTTCTTCTGCTAAATGCCTGGCGTAATTTTCATCATCAAGAGACATCCCTTGTCTATCTGATGTAAATAAACAACAAATTGATTATAATTTCCCAATTAACCTATTGAAAAATTTTTGTGACTGATTGACAATGCAAACATGTATTTGTTTGTAAAGCCTTTCCTACACAAGAGATTTTATTGTTTTAATGTTTGTTCGAATTTGGATAAGTGATGACTATATTTGAAAACATTTACCTTCAAGAAACCAATGTGTCAAAAGGTCTGGTATATCAACTTATATTGTAATAGCCTTACCATATCTCTACAAGTTTTGAAACATTGTCAAAGGCACATGACACATGGCTCACATGACACATAGTTCTGACAAGTATATTATAAGCAAATTAATCCTCTATCAAGAGTGTTACCTTTAATCTGTTTGTAAAGGTCTGTTTAATTACGATTTATATGAAGTAACGGGGTAATGCAATTGTATATATATAACAACAATTCAAAAAGATAACATATATTTACATTACTGATATGTCTATTTAGGCAGGAGGCCTTAAATTGTATAATCCATTGTTTTATTTTTTTCAATTCTGATAAACAAAATTATCTTATCAAACTTACCCTGTTCAATCTGCGAATCATATTTCTGAAATCATTTTTGAATGTTAAATTGTTCATGTGGCCACATTATTCATGTTTGAACCCACACGGAGAGGGGTCATGCAATATCAAGTTCTGTACTGTAACCACTAGGCCACGTAGGCCCCAAGACAAATCATTAAACCTCTTATTGAGGTTTCTATGCATGACTTTAGTAAGTGCTTCACAAACATGAAGCTCTTTCTATAGTATTGAACTGAATCCTCAGTATGAGGAAAAAGGCTATAACAGAAGCTTACTTGGACAGTGACTATTAGAAGGAGATAAACTTGGGTCCAGTTGAGACGGCAGATCATATCTCAAGTCGGGAGATACTGCCGGCAAATCAGGCGTGTTTTCATTGTTACACGTAACAAACAAACTGTCCGTTAGACCGTCTGCAAGAGCATCGGGGTCGTACACATCATTCATCACCGGTTCCCCTCTGAAACCATTCCTCGACATTTGGTTCCCAATCCTCGAGGGTAAACTGGACCGTTGGTCGGGACTCAAATTCAAATAATCGAAGTTTGAAACATCGTCGTATTGCCGCTCCACTTGCATATCTGCATTCTCTTTGTCGAATTTCATCTGCAGTTGTTGGGCAAGCATGAAATCTCTGTTTCCATCGCCATACAAAAAATCTGTCGGGAGATCGGAACTTAAACTGTCCAGACTTACAGAGAAACTGTCTATGGGGACGCCAGTCATTGCATCATATGGCACTGTTATTCGGGATTCTCCAGAAGAAGTTGATAAGTTTTGCGAATTACTCAAACCATTTCGGCTACGCAGGGCCTCATTTCCTGGAAAATGATTGACAATCTGATCCAAACCAAGGCTTGAATTTCCTTGCTGATGGTCTAAGCCTGGCAAATCCGCACACGCTAAGGGGATGTTATCGGAATCCATTTCCACGCCGTTTCTGAATGAACCCAAACGAAAGTTTGCATGATTTGACATGCCAGGCACTTCTCTTACATTACAGTTTTTGCTACCTTCCCACAAATTATTATGAATCCGTTTGACAGGCGTGTGAGATTTAAGCTCGGTGTTTTCATTATCCATTTCAGGAAAATTGTCTGACTCCAGATCTGGTTGACATATTGGTAAAGGAGGAATCGCATGACCTGGGCGTCGGTTATGGCGAACATAAATCTGGGAAATCTGACTGGGGTCTGCATTCGGATCAATTGCCGCGGGTAGATGTAAAAATTCATCCGCGTCACCTTCGATATCGTTTGCACAGATCAGATCATCAGGGGTGTTTTGCACCAAGGCAGAGTTTTGATTCATTGTTTGTTTCTTCTGTTTAACACTGTTTCCGTTTTTCCTATTTGCATTGTTGTAATTGACATACTGTAGTGTTGGTTTCCATTCAGAGTCGATATTACTGCCATTTCTCACAGTCGGTACTCGACCGTTTTGCTGAGGAATGTTGGGCTTCTTGATGTTAATGTTCTTATTTTTATTTTCTTTATCCTTCACTGTTTTACTATGAGTTCTGTTCCTGTAACCATTCACAGGTTGATCGTTTCTCTCCGAATTATTCACTTTGGGTCGGGCTCCGACGTTCTTAGCTTGATCGCCGATTCTCTCTTCAGGTCCCCCTCTAGCACCCTGAAAATTACCATTAAATGTTAAAATAGACTTTTGTATGTTATGTGAATGAATTTAGCCTGACTGTGCAAGTGGCTAGGGCCTGTCTCATAAAAAGGCCATGAGCCAAGAACACTTTTGCCCCCCCCCCCCCCCCCCCCCCCAGGGGGAATTTTGAAGGTTATGCTTTTCTTGATGCTTGGGCTAGGGCTATAGGGCATAAGCAGACGAAAGATTGCAAAGTTCCGTTGGGGCTTTACAGAGTTATGGGCCTTTGAAGATGGGCTTATCAGTAAAATTTAGCATATATGAGAAAATCTTTAAAAATATTTTCCTCTCGATCCATGAGACCTAGAGCTTTGATATTTGGTATGTAGCATTGTATACTAATCCTCTACCAAGTTAGTTAAAATCATGACCGATGGGCCAGAAATGGCCCCGCCCTAGGGACTTATCAGTTTTACATTGCCGTAATTATGCATAAAAAGGTTTAAACATCTTCGTTTTCTTAAGATCCATTGGACCTAGGGCTCTGATTTTTGGTATGTAGCATCATCTATTTGTCCTCTTTAAATTTTGATAAGATGATGACCTTTGGGCCTTAAATGGCCCCGCCCTAGGGGCTTATCAGTTTAAAATAGCCTAATATAGCAAAATATTTAAAAAGCTTCTTCTCTGGATCCATAAGGCCTAGAGCTTTGACATTTGGTATGAAACATCATCTCTTGGTCCTCTACAAAACTTGTTAAGATCATGACCCCTGGGCCAAAAATAGCCCAGCCCTAGGGGCTTATCAGTTTTACATTGCCTTAATCATGTAGAAAAAGGTTTAAAAATCTTCGTTTTCTAAAGATCCATTTGACATAGAATATTAATTTTTGGTATGTAGCATTATCTATTGGTCCTCTTCAAAGTTTGATAAGATGATGACCTTTGGGCCTTAACCCTTTACGGTATATAGCCCCGTTGGCCGCCTTATCGATAACCGCATAAAACGCTTTTTGCCGTTATACCTATTACCGTATAAAACCTATGTTGACGTTCTATCGATGGCCGCATAGAACGCTTTTTGACGGCTGAAAAAATGATTTAACTTTAAACCTTATTTACACACAATAACACTCACGTCACTTTCTCCAAATTTTATTTTCCTCTTAAATAAATGTGTTTCCTTTCATTTCCGATGATAAAATCATAGGGTCAAAGCTTTAATTTTTGCTCTAGAGAGAATCTTTTTATAATGGTCCCACGACACCCTTATGAAAAAGACGCTATCAAATTGAGATGAAGGGAATTCAAATTACCAACCCAATTAATATGAGAGGCCTTCAATATCCGGTCATAAAAGATCAAAACAATGCAGATTTGTAAAGACTCGAAAAGGATTTCATGCAATTCTTTAGAAAATTAACACATTTCTCAAAATACTATCCAATTAAAATGAGAGTGAGCATACGGCACACAACCCGTAAATGATGTTTATGACACGGAGCTGTTGTTCAAAGTTGAAAGCGAATGAAAATAAAGCCGTCGAATAAAGGATGTTATAAAGACGGCTACTTAAAGTATTACATCAATTTTGGTGCTTCCGATCGTAGGTCAGACATCAATATAGATTCAAAGCAGTCATTTCATCGGTCTTTTGAGCATGAAGATGATGAAATGCTGATAAATCTTACCAATTCGCGGACAAGCAAATTAGATTATTCCTCCGACTTTGACAACAACAACAAATTTTTGGTGGATTCATCATCCATGGACACATATTTTACGGAGATATAAGCATGATTCGTTGCCATAATGAATCAATTTATACAGGTTTACATGTATTAGAGGACAAGGTTTGACTACTTTATGAAGCAATATTGCGTTGAAAAACATTTTTTGATTTGGAAATGGTTTTAATGGAAATAGAAGTAAAACGATTCAGTTTTGTTGGGAAATATACAAAGCATGTTTCTACGTCGTGAATTGCATTTTTCGTCAACCAAATTCCCTTCAATTGATGACAAAACAGAAAAACAAATTAGGGATCTCTCAGGGGGAACACATAAGTCATTTATTACTTTTGATTTTTCATAATTCACACCGCAATATATAGTTTCATTGTTTGTCTAATTTTCTTTACCTTAATTTTAATATGTATGTATCACTAAAAAATAGAAATAACATCAATTTAAAGGAAATTTTGTTCTCGCCGTCCTTTATTCTCTGTGAAAATCTATTGGATTAACGAAAATTGCTTAATCTTGGTTTAATTAACAGTACCCCAATCAGTGACAATTATCGGAGATAATCCTGTGCAAAAAGGTACCTAGTGTGACTGACCATGTATGCGTTAATGGTCTCCGATAATCGGATGGTTTATAACTATGGTGTTATTGATAAACCTTATCTCTATACCTTAAAGGGTTAAATGGCCCCATCCTAGGGGCTTATCAGTTTAACATAGCCTTATATAGGAAAAAATTAAAACATCTTTTACTCACAAGCCGTGAGGCCTAGAGCTTTGATATTTCGTATGAAACATCATCTACTGGTCCACTACCAAACCTATTATATAGAAAAAAGGTTAAAACATCTTCTTAATGTTCAGTTGACCTAGAGTTTTGATATTTGGTATGTAGCATCATCAATTGGTACTCTGCAAATTTTGATAAGATGATGACCTTTCGGCCTTAAGGGCCCCTGCCCCTTCGGGTTATCAGTTTAACAAAGTCTTATAAAGGACAATATTTAAAATCTTCTTTTCTTGAGCCATAAGGCCTTAAGCTTTGGTATTTGGTATGTAGCATCACTTTCTGATCCTCTGCCAAAATTGTTCATATCATGACCACTCTGTTTAAAATGGCCCTGCCCTAGGTGGCTTATCAGTTTTACATAGACTTATATAATATAATATATAGAAATTTCTGGAGCCACATTGCCTAGGGCTTTGATATTTGGTATGGAGCATCACCTACTGGTCCTCTACCAAGTTTGTTCAATGCACGACCTCTTGGCAGACAATGTTCACACCCTATGGGCTTATCATTTATACATGGCAGTATGTAAGAAATCTTTAATAATCTTCTTCTCTGGAGCAATATTGCCCAGAGCTTTGATAATTTGTGTGTAGCATTATCTACTGGTCCTAACATTAATTAAATCATGACCACTTGGCCTTAAATGGCCCGCCCAAGGGGGTTATTAGTTATAAATAGCAGTTCACCATTTTTTTTTAATTATCTTCACATCGACAATATTTAGACAGCTTTTTGAGACTGTCTGTATCATTAATTAATTGATCATTTCCTTTCTATTAGAGATTGGAATTAACAATTAATATCATGACCCCTGGCCTAGCATAGCTCATGTCATGACACCTGGGGATTAAAAGCCCCCCCCCCCCCCCCCCTATAAATGTAAGTAAGAAAATACTAAAAATCTTCTTCTCAGCAGTCAAAAATTTGTCTGAACAACTGGCATCATCGCCTGATTGTACCGTAATTTTCAACATCCAGGTTTTTGGGCAGGTAACATGTCAAATCGTCTAGACTGTATTAAGTAAATGCAAATCACTATCTATTTTTCTGTTTCTTTGCTTGAAATGATTTCGCATTTTGGTGATATTGGCTTGGATAAAGGATAAAAGTAACTTCATAATTATCCTACATTTGCAGATAATGATGGAGCATGCTTGGAAAATTTCAGGAAGGCACTTTTCCTAGCCATATAATTGGTTTTTTTAACCCTGGACCTATAGAATCAATTGTTGCTGTATTTTAACTGAATGACTGCTTAAATGGCAAAAAAAACAACGTTGTAATATATATAAACAAAACATTTATCGAGGCACTTGTATTAAACTGGTATTAATATTTAATTATTATTAAAATAGGGAGGGGCAATGGATCATGGATGAAGAACATATTGAAGATTTTCAAACATTTCCTTTTGGGCAGTTTTTAGCCTGGCTGTCTTTTGAACAAACTTAGTGAAAGACCACAAAAGCATGCTACACTATACTAAATATATAACCAAGGCTAATTGGCTGCAGAGGAGAAGACTTTTAAAGATGTTCTTATATATATTTACGTTAAATTGATATGTCCCTGGGGTGGGTTTGGAGCCATTTTATACCCAGGTGTCATAATTTGATCAATGTTGATAGAGAACAACAAGAGAGGCTATGATTTTTTAATATTTGCTTATGTACTGCTATGTTAAACTGATATATGCAGCTAGGGCAGGGACATGTTAGGCCAGGGGGTCATGATTTCAATAAATTTTGTAGAGGACCAATACTCACTGATGATGCTACACACCAACCATTAAAGCTCTAGGCAATATGGCTCCAGAGAAGAAGATTATTAAATATTTTCTTACATACTACTATGTATAATTGATAAGCCCATAGGACATAAACATTATAGGCCCAGGGGGCCATGATTAAGACGAACTTGGTGGAGGACCAGTAGATGATGCTATATACCTAATATAAAAGCTCTAGACCTGGTGGCTCCGGAGAAGAATATTATTGAAGATTTTCTTATATACTGCTATGTATAACTGATAAGCCTGTAGGACGTGACAACTGAAGGCCCAATGGTCATGATTTGAATGAAACACTTTGTAGAGGAACAGTAGATGATGCTACATACTAAATATCAAAGCTCTAGGCAATATGGCTCCAGAAATTGTAAAGACTTTTTCATATAAGGCTATGCAAAACTGATAAGCCCCTAGGGCGGGGCAATTTTAAATCTGAGGGTCATGATTTGAACAGATTTGGCAGAAGACCTTAATGTGATGCTGCATAACAAATATCAAAGCTTTCGGCCTTATGACTCCAGAAAAGAAGATCTTTAAATATTTTCCTATGTAAGGCTATATTAAACTGATAAGCCCCCAAAGCAGTGCCATTAAAAGCCCAAAGGTCATCATCTTATCGAAATTTAAAGAGGACTACTAAATAATGCTATATACCAAAAATCAAAACTCTATGTCAAATGGATCTTAAGAAAACAAAGATGTTTAAAAAAAGTATACATATTTAAGGCAATGTAAAACTGATAAGCCCCTACAGCGGGCCCATTTTTGGCCCAGCAGTTATGATTTTAACAAGCTTGGTGGAGGACTAAGAGATGATGTTTCATACAAAATATCAAAGCTCTAGGCCTCATGGCTCTAGAGAAAAAGATTTTTTAATTTTTTCCTATTTAAGGCTATGTTAAACTGATAAGCACCTACGGCGGGGCCATTTAAGGCCCAAAGGTCATGTTCTCAGAAAATAATTGAAGAGAACCAATAGATAATGCTACATACCAAAAATTAAAACTCTAGGTCAAATGGTTCCTTAGAAAACGAAGATTGTTAAACCCTTTTCTACATAATTACGGAAATGTAAAACTGATAAGCCCCTAGGGCGGGGCCATTTCTGGCCCAGCGGTCATGATTTTAACAAACTTGGTAGAGGACCAGTATACGATGCTACATATCAAATATCAAAGCTCTAGGCCTTATGGATCGAGAGGAAAATAGTTTTAAAGATTTTCTCATATAGGCTATAATTTACTGATAAGCCCATCTTCAAAGTCCTATAACTCCGTAAAGCCCCAACGGAACTTTGCAATCTTTCGTCTGCTTATGCCCCATAGCTAGAGGGTCAAGAAAAACATAACCTTCAAAATTCCCCCGGGGGGGGGGGGGAGAGCAGGACCTTTTCTGGCTCAAGGTCTAAAAGGTTTGTTCAACAAATTTACCTTTTGGATTTATGGGGATGGGGGAGCAGGACCTTTTCTGGCTCAAGGTCTAAAAGGTTTGTTCAACAAATTTACCTTTTAGATTTATGGGTTATAACAATTCTGTAAATAAGTGAAAACATAGGAATATTAGTGAGGCAGGCCCAAGATAAGCTAAGAAAATTAAAGATGCAGAAGGAATGTACTTTGATTGATCTTTATTCTGTTGATAATACGACAATGTAAACTAGCATAATCGCCATAACGGAATGGCTATCCCGAGGCCTACTCTCCAGGCTTACATTCTTTCCAAAACCTATATTGTGGGTACTCATTAGAATAGCCTCGACTAGACATTTCTAATGAATCCTGAATAAACCAGATTTGTCTAATAAATTTATGCTTTGATCTGGCCCCATTTTGCTAGATGAAGCCAATAAGTTCAAGAACAACATGTTTTGGTGGCCTAACCACAATACATGAAGGCTGTTTTATTTGACAATGCATACAAGCAAAACAGATTTTAATCTGCAAATAATTCAATATCCACATCTTCATAAATCATGCTGATTGATCTTAGCTGTCTATGGGCTTTAAAACTCTATCCAATTAACCCTTAGAATGCTGGGCTATTTTCTAAAAATAGATTTTTACGTCATCTGCTTTCCGAATCCTTAAATATCTACTTAATTTTCATGAGGAATGATACTCAGAGTAGTAGGCCAGCTGATAATTTACTTGGCGGCTGGCCTGAATCTAACCTGTTTACATAAGCATGAGGTCAGTTCCGCACTTGTAAGGGTAAAATTATTGAATACAATAGTAAGTGAACTCTTTCAAATTGGAACAGTCGAAAATTTGGCTTTTGGTAAAGGGTTAAATGATTTTAATACAAACAGAAAGCCAACCATTTGCTCTTTATTTACCACTTGCTCTTTATTTACCACTTGCTCCTCTGGTAATCCATCAGTATGCAGGTCTGTCACATCGTAAAGGTCGTTAAAAATGACATCCTGATGACTACCATTGGAAATTTGACCTGGGGGAGATGAAGATCGTACGTTCCAGTTCGTTGAGCCTGATCCGAATAGGGCGTCATCGTTCAATGATGAAAGGGAATCAGCTTCTGTAGGTTGAAGCATTTTGTACCTGAATGAATAAAAATTGATTCAAGTTCATGCAAAGGTTTCATTAAGAGCTTGGGGCTGTGGAATTCCCCCGGCTTCTTTGCTCAGTTTTATGATAAATCTACTGATGAGGTCCCCCCATATCCCCGCCTATTTTTGAAAATCCTCCTCCTACTACAAATAATAGTGAAACCCTATGTCAATGACTCATGCATAGTCTTTAGATTACTAATGCAGCAAGATATGCGTGTGAGGATAAGCTGTAGTTTAAACTTTAATACTATTTTTGATACTTGTGTTTGAATTGTATTGAAACAGTCAAAGCACCTTTCCATATGGTTGTCATGTTACATGATCGATAGGCTTGAATCAATAATCACGTTTACACTAGAACGGCCCTCTACACATGAACTTAAACATACATGTAGTAGGTGTTATCTCAACACACTACACTCCTCACCTTAATGGGGAATCTTCAGGCTGCCTACAGGTATTCCTGCCATTAACCCACCATTAAAGTGAAAATCAGAGTTCTCAATAAGAATTGGTTGAACAGGGCACTTGGAGGGGGTCTATGGGGGTTCTTATAATCTCCGCGAATTGAACCGGCCAAAGCATAATCTAATAAGCAGTCATTTGGGCCTGCAGTCTGTTTTCATTGAGAACACTGAATGGAAAAGTACACCCAGTATGGGGTTCAAACGAACAACTTTGTCACTATGAGAATAACGCTTTACCAAATGAGGGAACTGTATGGCTGGTCTTGCTCCCACACTACAACTTGGGAACCAACGCTCAAGGTCACATGAGTGTGCCAATTTGATAAGTAGGTGTTTTCATTTGCTCACCGAGTATGGAAGGTTTCACATGATTAATTACTTATTCGGTAAATTAACTGATGAATACCTTATAAACAAATAAAGGTCATGAATTAGGTAATTTTAAATCAAGAAACCTCAATTCAGTTGGGCCTAAGTAGAGAAACTGTTTTAATGATTATTTTATTAAAACTTTTCTCAATGCCAAATTATTCAGACTTAATGGAATCATTTCTTTAAAACGACATTAACCACTGTTTATGGTTTAGAAGAGAACTGGTGAGTTAGCACTGGAGATGTTGTTTACAACACATCTGGTAATATAAACAAAACACAAAATCTGAATATAATTACCCTCTTTGTTTAGTCTTTTTCTTTATATCCACATAGTTCTCAAAATCATGAGTTGGAGATTATTAAAGGAATTGGTAAAAACCATAATCATTCACATTTCTAAATATAGATGATTTGTAATACGGAATAAAATGTGATTTTATGGTGATAGTCCAATTTCGTTTTCGACAGGAAGTAAATAAAATCTTGACGAATAACATCCGGAAACGTAACTGGTCCCCGCTTTGATATACGTAGTTGAGGAAAGCCGGTTCCCAAATCAACGCGAAAATAATTAGAGAATTTGTTGTTCTGATTTTCCTTTTCTATATTATTCCACATAAGATGCTTAGACTAAGTGTTTTTGAAATCTTTAACGAAAAGGCAGTTATTGAATCTCAATAAGAACAGAAAATTATTTGATTCATTTTTATTTTTTTTTGATAGTGAAACCGGAAACCAAAATACGCCAAACCGTACGTTGGTATCACACCGGTTCATTTCATTAAAAACAGTTCGACTAACACAGACAATTCACTTGGCATGTTAAACAGTTGTTGATATAGTATTTTTAAATGCGACACCTTCGCCAGTAATTCAGTGTTTGTCATTTTTTATCCTTTATTTACTTCCCACCATTTTGTTCGTCAGCTATGATAAGGTACAATGTGATATTGATTTCTTTTTACCATTAACACACTTCCATATTTTTCTTCATAACTCATGCCTCTTTATGTCAGAACATCTTTCAATCTTAAGGATCACAATGGAAATAAGAGATTGTTCACTTTTTTTGTGTTATCCTTGATATTAATGTAATTCCAGCATGGTTTATAACACAATCATTTAAATTTCATTATCTTATTCAATCTATTGTTTATTATAAATGTATGTATTTTTTATTATTGTCTTGTTGTCAATATCAAAATAAATCTATCTATCTACAGTATTATGAATCTATACTCAAGGTTAGTGGGTTTGAATCCTTTAAGACGCATCGTCCAAATAAAGACCATTCATCCATATCCGAGTATTATGTAATTGGGAAGTAGATATGAGAGTAAATGATTTACAATGAAAGAACTTGTCTAACCCAAATTTGTTCAATTAATAAGTCTGATTTATCTTTTGTAACAGGGTCGGATTTCCATGGACATTTTCAACTCTCTTAAGGAACAATCTTTATTGATTGTCATAGGCGTAGGAGCGTTTTCAACATTGGGGGGCAACTTCAGATGAGGACCGGTCTAAGAATGAATGTTCCTAAACTTTCTCATGACTAATCATGCGTCTACAAATTCAATATCCTTAAATGAATTAAAAGAAAGCGTATGAAAATGTGTATCTTAGTTAAGACAAAATAACCAAAAGAAAAAGAAAATAGGAACAGCCAGGTCTCGATCTCACGCGGAAAGCATATTGGATTGATATTAACTAAAAGAGACAGCCACCAAGCTGTCACAGCCACGAGTTCGCCTACAATTACCATTAAAAGATTAGTTTCTATTTAAATACAATATAGGGTCTGACTGCTAAGAGTACGTTTTGCATCACTGTTTTCGTTAGTCGAAACTACTTTCCGTGAGCTGAGATTTCATTGGATAAACCAGATGTATTCAGATTGCCATTTGCGATGATGACGTCAAAATGATTTGGTTATTGTTCGTAACAAAAGGCAAATTGGTATTAAATAAAGCACAAAATACATTTTTATATTAATTCTGCTGTTAAATTTCATTTCTTTCGTTTTTTCTTTCCAAAAATCTTCATCTTCCATTGTGAATATTGGGGGGGGGGGCAAAGTATACTCTGGCCCCCCAGTCTGATATTGGGGGCCGCCCCCCCTGGCCCCCCGGATCCTACGCCTATGATTGTGCACTGTAATAAGCTAACATTAAGATGGTGATCTAAGCGATCCTTAGGTATTTGATAAAATATACAATCAAATGTTTGTGAGACTATTGTGATCATTGTATGTTTTAAATACCATTGCTAACCAATGGGTTATAAAAGATCAGGTAATCGTTGATATTATACATCATTTAAACTGTTTACAATATTTGAAACATAGATGAACATAGATGAAAATAAACATGAATAGGCATCTTCATCACAAAGTTATTGAATTGATGAGGAAGTGTTTCAGTTACCAAGTTGAATGTAACTTTATGCGTTAACGTTTTATCCATAGAAGACGATTTGTTAATTCAAACAATTAAAATCTCAATCTGTGATAACCTTTTATCAAAGCCTATACATGAATGAATAATGAATAGATATGTTCCCGCTACGCTCACATAACTCCGCAAGGGAGATAACAATGATATATCGGCATTTATTTTACACTCGCCCTTATAAGCCATCTTGCTTAAAAAAGGTTTTTAAAAACGAAGTGAGATCATTCAAATATCGAAGTAAATATTGTATCTTTTTTTTACTTTCTCTCTAAAGTTTAGAAGTGAAAAAAAAAAACAGAAATAATTTGTAAGCTTTGAATACAATTCGGTGATTAAACATACTTCTTCAAATGTAATTCAAAATGTTGAGGAGAACAATGCGAATAATATTCTTAATTTTCAGTTCCTTTCCCTGTAGAGTTTCGAAACAAGCATGCCCTTTAACCGATCCTTCACTTTCGACTTCCGTCCATCGTGCTAACACCACGAATCTAACCCTGCCGGTTAAAAGTTGTCTCTACTGCACAAGTCGGTTGTTTTTCAAGGTCAGCTTTCAACAGGCTTAGAGACAATACGTTACTGAGGAAAAAGGCTGACTTACGGAGTCGAGGGTAGGTCCTTTTACACAAACTTCTCAGTTGAAGTGGAATGACCGAGTGACCGGATGTCTAGTTTCGTTCTAGAAAGAAGGCGCATTCGGCCCCTACTGCTTCATTAATGTAGCTGATGAAGTTGTGTTTGGACTATATAAACTTCGTGCTACTTTCTACATTCCCTGTTTTAGACTGACAGTCGGAATTGAAAGAGGCATACACAACTTTCCTAAACTTAAGTATTCTGAGGATGGGTGATAGTTGGTGTTTCTTGTGTTGGCCAAGAGAGAAAGTGAGGATTTCGTTAAGTTTAAACTTGTTTATCTTGCCTCGATTGTGAAACAAGTTCTTACAACTTCGATAAATCACTCTCGATTCGGAAAGGAGTTGGGAATGTCGATGATGAGAAAGTCCAGATTTCTACTCCTGGGTACCGTTTTACTAAACAGTTTAAGGTTAAGATTTGCGTAAGTCTAAAACAACAATTCCTCTTATTTCAATATTGGGCGAAGCAATATTGCAATCTAACACATCATTTGAATCGTCTCTCTGAGACGCTTCCAATGACGTGTCACATTGCATTATTTTACTTTCATTGAAGATACTATCCATGTTTTTTAGTTTTGACGTACGCAAATATTTTCCTTAAGTTGTTTGGTAAAACAGTACCCTGAAGGATATTGCTATTCTAACTGACGCCTAGCGAAGCGCGATAAATGTCCAAATGATGAAAAAAGCTTCGATCACGGATCATTATTGAGACTAGGAATGAGAGAGAAAGTGTGTGTGAGAGAGACAGGCACTGAAAACACTTGGAACCACATATTATGGTTTACCACATACACACTTTCACCAAACGTTGATAGAGTCTCAGAAAGTAAAATAGAGATATTCGTATCATTAGTGGATGATTTGTATATATGTGTGGTTTTTTTTTTCACGTTGTTTGAACAAACTTTGTTTGTCGTCTGTTCCAATGCGACCTTCATCTGCTCTCAAATCCACAGTGGATAGAAAGTGTCGACAAAGATCATCCCGCTCAGTATTCACACACTGATCTGCGGAGACATTTTTAAGAGATGATTTATATTTACATCGTTTTTGACTGGCCCTTTGCGTTGGTAATCCATCCTTTAACCCTTTACCAAACGCCAAATATTCGACTGTCCTAAATTGAAAGAGTTTGCAAACGACATTTCAAAAGGTGATGGAATTGGCAAGTAATCTTCTGATAGAGAAGAAAACATTGTGGGAAAAGGAGAAATTGCTCGTCACGAGCAATTTCTCCTTTTCCCGCAGTGTTTTCCAGAGGCGTCTGCAACAAAATGTGTTAATGTCCAAGGGGAAGTACTCTGTACGGTTAACTGCATGAAAGGCTCTTTGAACAGTTGAAAGGTTTTCTTACTTGGGTGTATCGGCGACATGTTACATCAATGGCTCTCTCTCTCTCGTAAACTGATGATTCATTTTGTATGGTCCTTTGTACCAAGGGGAATAAGTCTGTCAGATTTACTGTATGGTCCTATGAATGGCCCTTTGAACAGGTGGAAGGAATTTTAGAAGTCGTGTGTTTCAAAGGCAGTTAATTTGTATGATCCTCTGTATCATGCATAGGTAATTTGTATGTGCCTTTGTATCATTGATGGGTGATTTGTATGGTTGTGTGTATCAACAGAGACATAGACAATCCATGTTATCTATGTCTCTGGTATCAAGAAGTAATATTTATGGTCCTATGTATGGCTCTTAATACCGTTGGAAATTATTCCTACTACACGTTTTCTAAAAATAGATTTATGTGTCGGCTGCTTTCCAAAACCTTAAATGTCTGCTTGATTTTGACGAGTAAAGATACCAAGAGTATTGTGCACCAACATTCGCCGTCTGTTGACATTCCTGATTAGCATGAAATACACGCTATACTGAGTATCTAAAGATATCCTTGGAGCCGTCCGTAATGTTCGACTACGTGGTTTGTCCACGTGCATTATTTTATAAATGCAACCAAGCTAACCTGTTGAAATATAATGCGTATAGCTATTGTTTATGGACTGTTTTCGGAAGACTGTCGAGTATTGAATGTACTGCGTCATAAATATGCATGCATAGAGAGCAACATACGGTCAAAGTTGGAGAACAATAGCAAACAGGTTAGATCACCAAGAAAATTGGCGGCTGGCCTGGATCTAACCTGTTTACATAAGCCTCGCAATGGAGAGATAATTTGTATGATGACTCATATTGCCCTGTCACCATACAGCAGAGTTGTGTTACTCGTGTCGCGTAATTATGTAGTGATCCTGGTGGTTGCATGGATCCAGGGTTGTGATAGTGTATATCCTGTCATTGCAACGCACCAGTTTGGTCTCGATTTTGGCCAGACAAGAGGTCAAGAAGGCAGGAGCTGATCAGTCGGTTATTCACGTCAAATATTTGACAATTCTTGCTCTTCAATAAGTTTTCCATAATTTTCATCAAATGAAACATACCGTTAAATTGATTTAAAAGCATTTTACTGGTGAACCCTGTGAAGGTGGAATTCTCAATTCAATTAAAAAAGCTATTGGCATTTAAACTAAACCGTTCGCCATAAAATATATAGGCCTATGCACTATTTATATTCCTATGTTTTTCACATCTACCAAGGAAGAAAGACCTGTTTTTTGTTAAGTTTTAATTTATTTATTTTACACCGATTGTGACGGAAGCTTGCTGCTTATTAAATACTATCCCGATGACTGCTTCCTGGATACGAAACCGGTAATCGCGCACAAAACGTAAAAGTCAATAAAGGGGAAAACTACCAATTATGAGCAATATCCCCTTTTACCACAATGCTTTTGTCCTAACAGCATTGCTATTTCTGTTATATTCAACGATCGTTTTCATCTGGTCCGCTCAAACTAGATGTGAGCGACAGTGGTGCAGAAGCAGAGCGGTGGCCTCTTGTACCGAGGGTCCCGGGTTCGAATCCATGTTAGACGAGGTGAAAACCTTCAGAACTAACCCACAAATCGGCGCGAGTACTGTTTAGTACCCAGGAAGCAGTCATCAAGAATGGCTTTGAACAAGCTTTGGGTTTCCTTCACAATTGATGTTAAACAAATAATGTAAAGAACAATCACATCACAAGCAATAACAATATCTAAGAAAGGTCCTCCAATGGTCTAATTGATTAATCAATAATCGATACGCTGTTGATCACAACAAAGTCTACAACACAACCATCTCAAGTTATATCGGTGCTTTGTCGATATGAGTGTTTGTGAGCTCTTTCAAAACGGGAGAAAAGAACAAATTGTGCTCAATTATCCAAGTGAGAAATTGAATAAACCGTGAAGGATTTGGAAACTGGTGAAGGAAATGACGATGATTAGTTTAAGGTAGTATTTCAATTAGTTTGAATAAGTATGAACGCTTATAGTGCTGGAACCAACTTCATGCTTCTGCAAACAGGCTAAATCCAGGCCAGCCGCCAAGTAATAGGTGGCTGGCTTGTGATCTTACCTGTTTGCTACTCTGAGTATCGTTCCTTAACAAAATGTAGTTTTCTCTTTCAGCTATCTGTTTACTTGTTGAAAAGGATGTGCATGTACATGTATTACTGTCACCCATCCAGCATGGGCACGTATCTTACACATTATGTTTGAAAAATTCTACAAAACACGATAGCAAACTGGCAATCCGTTCATTTTGTTGAGCACAATTGTCCATGGGTAGAGTGTCGGCTTCTGCACACGAGGGTCGTGGGGTCGAAACCCGTTAATACCTGGATCCGCTTTGCGAATGTTCATTAATCCACATTAGGCGCGAGTATTGGTTATGTATCCAGGAAACAGAATCGAGAGTGAGTAATCCAAGTTAAAACAACTTGTATCACAATCGATGTAAAACAACTAAGTTTAAACTAAACTAAACTTTTCTTCATTTTTTTCTCAAAAACGACTTATAGAATGAGTAATAATAGTTTGATCAAGACCAATTTCAACTCATCGGATTATAAAACTGCCCCAGTTAAAAGTAACAGCAATGTCATCTTGGCATCGACTTTTCAATTCTTACCTCTGATCACGAGTGTAATGGTTTTGTTTATTAGAGTGTCACCCCTATTGAAAGGACCAGCCAGTTTGGCTTATGATATATTGTTCACTGATTATACCAAGGACCCCCTCCCCACTTCTATTAGTACATTGTATGCCAGGCGTCAAGAAGACATGACCATTAGATTTAAAAAACTCATCTCACGAACCGGACAACTTCGAACAAGTCCCATATGAAACGTTCTTCGGACAAACGGGACTCGAACATTCGACCTCCCCGTCCCGAGGCGGACACCTTAACCACTAGGCCACGGTGACGGATGAAATGAAACTATTGGAAAGCAGTCGTTAATTTGAAAGGAATGTCATTATAAAAGGTAAATGGGTTTTGATATAACCGTTTTCATGTTATTTTTTAACACTTCGCGTTTGTGACGGATTTACTATAGTCTTGCATTAAAACCCTATATTTTATTCCATGGATATATTTCTTCTCGGGAAGCCGCCATTGAATTCCCCCTCTCTCTCCGACAGGCCTTGATCTAACCTGTTTGCATAAGCATGAAGTCGGTTCCAGCACTATAATGGTTTAACTAGAAAGTATGGGAAAAGGTTTGGGCTGGTCATTTATTATGACAAAGGTATGTGTTGATAACGGGTGGTATTGTAAATAAGACTTAAGGTGTAATAAATAAATGTTAACGGACATCCCTCATGCCATCCACTGAAGTTATAAATAACCAGTCCCAACCCTTCCTCAAAACTGTGGTATTTACGTATTTCCTGCGTGGCACAAATGTTCCGGGGTCTTGCGTGGTTAAGTTGGCTGACTAAGATTTCGGGTTCGAACCCTCCCGACACCTCTGGTTTCGTGAAAGTGATATTTGACAAGGCCCTTCATAGCCCTAGCCTATCGATGGTGGCCCAAAAAAATTCGTTTCATAGTTGAAAAAAGTGTTGATATGACGTTAAACACCCTACAAACAAAGGCAACTGTTCGCCGGATGTATTGGACTTGAAATCATTGGAATTCTTTGCACTGGTTTAAATCCCGATTCAGTGGATTTAGAATTTCATAAGATTTATTTCATGCTATTTATAGGGGTTTTACATCGCGTCAATATTTTGGCAGTTGCAGTGGATGAAGAGACACAACTTGACTGTTCACTAGAGCTGGTCAGGCCGGGTGGAACCATCGGCATACCGTAAGTTAACAAGGAGATTGACTCTTGTGAAACTCCAAAAAATGTCACTTGGATTTGAACCCACACAAGGAGGAACCATGTGATTCCATGTTCTGTACTCTTACCATTAGGCCACGGAAGACCCTTCCCAAAAGCCTCCCACCTAATTTACAGGTGGTTCTACACAGCTTGAACGAGTCCTAACGTGAAGTTGTTTTCGTGGTCTTTTTGCAATTTATTTGTAAGTAGACGACACAGGTAACCATTGTAACAAATACAGAAACTTCCGGCTTCGGACAGTTCCTTCTTTTGTAGCAATGGTTTCACTCTTTTTCACATATATACCTCCAATATGGACGTGAAGAAATACCATTCCAACCATGACTTGATTAATCTAAGCTGTTATCGCATTACATAATATTACTCGGTCTTTGTCAATCTGATTTTACGCAATGCTTAAAACACTGTTGTTATAATACAAAGTTAATGAGGTATGCTTTCTGGTTAAAATATATACATTGTAGATAGAGAATTGGTACATGCTGGTCATGTTTAACGAATGTTTTGTTTAGTTCCTATAGATCTTACACCTTCCATACAATATTGCACTTATATTACGACCAGAGTTCGACTAACCAGATGGTCTTAGTGATCCACATGTACATACTTGACGGATCTTGATCGTTTACTTTGTACCAGATGGCACAAAGGTAGATTCTCGCATGTCGGCCTCGCATGTCGGCCTCGACCGTTTAAGGGTGTCTGTTTTGAGTTCTTTATTTGTACAAGTATTTAAATCTTTTCTCGTTACATACATGTACTTATCCTAATGTCAATGAAACAACGATGAAAATTGTAGATGGTTTATCAATATTGGGTATGCATATGATGCTGATAACGTCGACAATTATTGGTTCTCCACAATTTGTGACTTTTTGTGACTTTTAATGCTTTTTTGTCACTTTTGTTATCTCGGCACATACAGCCTTAAAAACCAAAAATGGTTAAGTATGAAATATAACAAATCACAGTATTTATGTGATATCAGATAGAAATCACGCTTAGCAAAAACAGAAATTGCTCGTGACCAAAATTCTCCCCTTTTTGTTACGGAAGCTTCTGAAACCGCTTGTTCTTTACCTGTGCATTAAAACAAGTGTTACTAGCAATGTCTCTCTTATCAATGTTGATTAGGAAACCATTTTGGCAAACGGGAAATGGATTGTCACAATGGTTTCTAAAATCATTCAAGATGGGTGCAAAAGAACAATTAAATACAAACCAGCGAATTAACCCATAACTAAACCCATTACCAAACAATAACGACATTTGACCAGTTTGTTAGTTTAAACATATTCTATTCAATAAATAAACACTATTATATACATTACAAACACTTTTGTGAAACGGATTGGAACGAAATTGTTTGTTTGTTGCAGACGTCATTCTCATTTCTCATTTTCCTATAATGTTTTCTGCATAATCGGAAGATTGTTTTTCAAACACATCCCATTTTGAAATGTCGTCTGCAAACTGAAAAAATTGGCGTTATGTTAAGGGTTAAGAAACCATCATAGGAAACGGGGAACGAGATTGTCACAAAAGTCTCAAATCATTCCCGATGGATGTTATAAAACAATTAAATACTAACCAGCGGGTTAATGGAGAATAATGGGTTTACAGAGGGATTAATATTTGAAATCTTATTTATACAAGAGAAAGTGTGCGTGGATCAAGGCAATAAATCGTGTATTAGTATTTAAGAATATGGCCTGATCTCTATGACGTAGATTTACATGGAGGTTTGTATATATTGTATATAGGCCTATATAAAGGAAGCGGATTATTTTGGCAATAATGGAATAGATAATGGAATGATTTCGGATAGTAATGGTAGCAAATCATTGTGACTGAGATGGTGGTTAAACGTACATGGACTTACGCTTTTAAATGAAGGAATACATTATTTTTATATCGTTACTAAAAGGTAATTATAAATGAAGGAATATATATTCATAACAGCTGATTATAAGGTAATTTTGATTGCGTCTCCCGTATATTTGAGGCCTGCTTCTTCATACCTTCTTCTAAACAGAAGGAATAGTTTTTTAAAACCTTATTATAACGTTATTGAATTCATCGCTCGTAAGTGAGACCTTGTTTAAATCTTCATTCCCCTTCTTCCAAACAGTTCTCTCTTTCTCTTGTTCTCTTCCTTTATGAGCTTCTATCCATGTATTTCACATGGCATTGTCTCATTTTTTCTCCATGTTTCGACTGTGTTTTCTTATCTTATGTATGTCTCTTTGTATGTATTTCTCCTTTTACTGTCTACATCTCTCGGTCAATGTCTATCTGAATGTCTTTCTGTTTATTTTCTGTCTGCATATGTGTGTGTGTCTCTCTGCTCTGTTCACACATGTGAAATTTTGAAAGTCAATATAAGTTGTCGTTGAAACAATGCATTTTTGTATAACTGTTTATGTACAATCAAAAGTAGCGATTTAAATCATGAATCATTTAGGAAGCGTGTCAATCAATCTAGGTACGTACATTCTAAATCAATAGACATCAAAAGAGATGCAAGGCTTTTGGATTTAAACAATCTTTATTCACTGTATACATACTTAAGAAAAATAAAATAGGATACACACTAATTTTGATTCCAATGACTAGTCTCCAATGCATATCATACATTAATACATCTGGGGTCCGTTTTACTAAACAAGTTACGGAAAATATTTGCGTAAGTCATAATTGATAAACATGGATAGTATCTTCAATGAAAGAACAATATTGTAATGTGACACGTCATTGGAAGCGTCTCGGAGAGACGATTCCAACGATGTGTTACTTTGCAATATTGCTTTGCCCAATATGGGTAAAAGCGGAATTGTTGTTTTAGACTTACGCAAATCTTAAGCGTAAACTGTTTAGTAAATTGGTACCCTGTTGCGCCGTTTATATTAAAGAAATCAAGTTTTGTTGAGGTAGCTTTCACATTTCCTCATGTCTGTGAACAAACAGTGTAAAAACCGTCTGCTGCAATACGCAGAAAAAATGGCGTTAGGTGGTAATATGTTAAGCTCATGGTACGTTCTCCCGGGGAATATGCCTGTCGTTTTGGTATGGTCCCTCGGAATCTGATAGGATACAACCCTGTTTACCCCGAAGATTATTTACAATTCACCGCAATTTCAATCCAATCAAATATGTATATATTATAACTTGAATGTAATGTTTGCTTTATTCCAGGAGTATCGAGGGCACGTCTTTACATTCTAAGAACATTTACAAGCAGGTTAGATGTACATGTATGATCTTCCCTTGACTACGTAAATAGGCCCTAACACCGAAATAAAGACTACTCAACACCGTACTTGGAATAACACACATAATGGACAAGAGGGTACCTGAAAAACACTTGTAGACATTTGTATTCATCGTCGAACGTTTGATATAAACTGCAGTCCGAATGATCAAGACGTAGATATTTCGTTCTAACACAGTTACAGATTGGATCGTCCGAGTCACATAAACCGCGGGCAAAACAGATATTCAAAATGGCGGGTGTAAACAGAGTGGAGCCGGCTCCCGGCACAGAGCCCGAAAACCGGGATCCAAACAACCTGAACGATCACATAGTGATTGATTTCTACAGTGTTTTAGGGGAACCAGAAGACGCCAGATCGTTTGACTGTGTCTGGGAATTCTCCGAGGTGTTTTACGACTGTTTCAGGGACTGTACGTACAAACTGGCGTCCCTTTGCTGCGGTGTGTGCATCGCTATTTCGTGGGGGATCGAATTCGTCCCGACAGTATTCGCTAGCGTTTGGTGCATCACTCCGTGTAACACGCTATTGTATAACGTTTGTACGATCTGGTGCAAGACTTGCTGCCTGATACAGGCCCGATGCCTTATCGCGCCCGTGTGCAAGTCCCTCGCTTTCTTCTTCCGGCACTGCGGCGACGGGAATTTGAGGGCCGAGTCGCCGGACATCTTTCCAAAGTCGAAACGAAAACCCCGCCCACCACCGCCGGACCCCAAACCGGAAGTACAGTCATCGGAACCGGAAAAGAAGGTTTTCGTCGCCCCAGTTCCGGTGAAAGACACAGGAAACGATTATGACAAGGAGAAAACTGTGAGATCTGTCAGACGACAGTTAATGCTGATGTAGTGATCGTTGTTAAAATTTTGTTATAACTGGTGCAACATTACTGTATATATAAATATCGGTACAGTTTGTTTGTATTATGTGCGTTTGGGATATTTCTTTTTTCTTTTCACGACCTTTATATTGAAGGAAATAAAGTAGTAACATTATCTTATCTTTACTCTTTAACGTATTTCCAACGGACAAATATCTTGTAAAAATCTGTAACATGAAGCAAACAATTTACAAAACTAATGCTAGCGATTTCGAGATGCTTCTTTACAAGTTCAAATCAAGCGATTTACGAAAGGTCATGTCTAGCGACAAGCTTTTATGTGCTTGTAATTTATTTTGTCTCGTTTTCGTTGAATTTGTGAAGTGCATTCCCTTTACAAATACCTTCAACCTTTTTAAGGACATGGTATGATACGAATAATCTCAGGCTTCCAGAACCTTTTGATCACCGATTTACAGCAGTGTGCAGTCTGACTTTGTTTTTATTTTGAAACCGTGATTGTTTCTTGTGTAAACGTGTCAATGTCGTCTGCTGCAAACAGTTTTATGACAAGCAATGTCTATCGCGAAGATGGTGGCGGTATCTATCATTATTTATCGAGTTTACAGATTAGAGTTGTCTGGGAGGAAACTTTTGTTCGGCTTTATCCCCGAATATCTCTTACTTAATAAATAAAAGAGCAGACGAAGAAATGGTATTTTATTGCTGGTTTCAAGTGCTTCTGACGAAACGTAAATTCTTTGACTCTTTATCGAGTGACTCATGTCTGGTCGTGCACGAAATTTATAGTTTGTTGAAGTGAATGAAACGTTAGGTGAGCCGGGATTGGAACCTTTGCCAAACCTTGACAACAGTGTCGATCATTATTGACGAAGTAATGTAAGGTGATTGCAAATCTTACTTTGTTGCACCGTTTAAGTTTTTTTTAGTTTTCGTATGTCTGTTAAGGGTTCACGGTTTGTCACAATTTTCAGTTATGACGCAGTGACAGCTCGCGTAGAAGTGTCTTCTTTGGGTTAATGGTTACTTCCAGGCTAGAAAATAGTACTTAGCCTCATGAAACTATTAATTGAAATATAAAGCAGCGATTGGGAATCAAGCTCTGAACCCTTGTCTCAGATCCACCAAACTAACGACAACGCAGGCGCTGATTTCCATTTCCACTTCTGTAAAGGACGAGTCTTTCTTTTTTAAAGGCACATAAAAGGAGATAAGTACAAATAAGTTACTGAAAGAATATATGGAGTTCTTTAATTATGTTCATAAAAGTCATGAGAATTAATTAAAAATGCATTTAGACCCTGTTAAAAAGATTCCTTCAACATAAGTTATTTTGTGCTTGAAATATAGTTGTCTCCAATTCATTCATGTTTATCAACAACCTGTTTGTTTACATATTCAAAATAACGAATTCTGATTGGTCGGTTCAAATATTTGTGTATAAACTGTCAAGGTCATAGGTGAAGAATGAGGTAATCTGAATAATTAATCTTGCTAATCTGAGTTATTTCTGGTAGACTTTCACGTTCAAGTTTTGCTGATGTTTTTTTTATGATAACTAACTCAATCTGATCAAAAGTTTACCAAATAAAATAGTTTGATGTAGCATTAATCTCCTTTTATGTGCCTTTAAACCTTTACCAAACGCCAAATATTCGACCGTCCCAAATTGAAAGAGTTTGCAGACGACATTTCAAAATGTGATGAAACTGAAAAAATAATCTTCTGATAGGCAGAAAACATTGTGGGATTAGGAGAAATTGCTCGTTAAGGGCGATTTCTCCTTTTCCCCACAATATTTTCCAGAGTCGTCTGCAACAAACTGGTCAAATGACGTTATTGTTTGGTAATGGGAAAATTATCCGCAAACGGGGATCAAATCGTGACAAACGGTCTCAAAACATTGTAGCTAACAACAACATAATCGCTGATCCAAATCTCCATTGCTGCCATGTCCTAGTCAACCTTCTTGGTTTAAATAGACATGATAGATTATTTGTTTTTGTACTCACGTTATTGATATAAAACATACGTGTATTTACTTACGATTCTCTTTTATCTAAAGTGGGGTTGTTTTAGCGACAATAATTCTGTCGTTAACCCTTAACCTTATTTAAAAGGACTATCACACAGATTGGGCTTTTAACTTTTTTTTATCATAAATTGTCTTTTACTGATAAAAAGACAACTTAATTTTTTAGAGTGACATAAAAGTAGATAACTGATCTCTTTCCATTCCCGTTTAACCGTACAGAAAAGACACAGATTATTCGTATTGTTGATACTGAAAACTGTTTAAACGGCTTCTTTGGTCAACAACGAGCTTTACTTACAATATGAGCGTCTTAGAGGTAAAGAAATTGAAAATGGTCTTTGGTTAAGTGACGATGGTTATTCATATCAATTATTTAACGATTGTTCCTCCCAGACCACAAACCTTTGAGTTTACCAAAAACTGTCCAAATGGTTCCTAGTTTAAAGGCATTTCTCTGAAGAAACAATGTTTTCTGCCTTTATGGGTGTAAAGGAAGAGTAAATTCAAACATCCATGTTAGAATTTCAAGTGGATCATAACGGTTTGGTGTAATATTAAGATGTGAGCCATGTTAGCATTTCAAGTGGATCGACACGATTTCAAGTCACCCACATACCAAACTTTATCGGAATCTAACAGATCTGTAGCAGTCTATTCTATTTGAAAGATTTCGAAGGAGTATATATCGTTCAAATGAGAAATTGTTCTCAAGTGAAAGAATAAAAAGTTTTTATTTGATATGGCAGAGTACATTAAGAATCCCTTTTGATTGATTTCCGATTGTCGTTTTGTGATCTCTCACAATTCCCGAAGATGGGTAACAACACGTAAAGTTAAAATGCTCGAATATTTCTCTATTACAAATCAGAATAAAAGAGAAGTCTCATTCATGACTTGAGCGCTTAAGGTCCCTCGTTATAAAAACATGTACCCATTTATGAACGTTACATCTGCGTCTCGAAACTCGCACTCACAACAGAAAAGCTACTGAAATTTTTCTGATAAAAAAACAAAAAACAAAAACCAAAAAAGCTTGTTAACGGCCAATCTAGAAAAGGGAGTGTCATTTAAAAAAGACCGTGAAATGAAAGACTGCAGATACTTCCAATATAAAAAAATACAGTCTTAAAATTGTAAATTTCTTCTTTTTTTATGTTGGTTTTGACACAAAAAATCAAAGAAAATTAAATATTAAATACTTAATAATTGTCGTCTGATGCTCCTTCCAATCTGGGCCTCTCACAACACATCATAGGCAGATTTGTTCAACCATATTCCCCATGCTGAATTTTGTTTTGTTCATGTATTTTTAAGAAAAAAAGAAGGAAAAAACAACAATGATTTCCTTGAACTTTGACAAACGGAAAGTGTGTAAAAATGTGCATTTGTTCATTAAAATCACATGAACTTTATGCTTAATTGATACAAACTCTTATCTAATTTTGTTGTACGTCAAAACATTAAAGATTCCCCTTTGACAAACGGATATTGTGTGCAAATATACAAAGGGGTACCTTTAATATTTAGAGGTACATTAATTGACACGATTTTGTATTAATGAAGCAGTAAGTATAAATCGTGCCGTTTTTTATTACATAAGGACTCATTAACAATCGCAGTATATAAATATGTTCACGTTGCTATGGGCTTAGCTTTTCTTTAACCAGTAAATTAAGAATGACCCACCCCCGTAAAAGAGCGAGAAAACAATCAACGTAAACTGTCTGGCCTCGAATGAGACTGTGTCATTCGTGATATATGATGAGCATTTCCCTTCTGTTAATGGTTATTATAGAAATCCTCCTCCTCCTCCTCCTCCTCCTCCTCCTCCTCCTCCTCCTCCTCCTCTCCTCCTCCTCCTCCTCCTCCTCCTCTCCTCCTCCTCTCCTCCTCCTCTCCTCCTCCTCCTCCTCCTCCTCCTCCTCCTCCTCCTCCTCCTCCTCCTCCTCCTCCTCCTCCTCCTCCTCCTCCTCCTCCTCCTCCTCCTCCTCCTCCTCCTCCTCCTCCTCCTCCTCCTCCTCCTCCTCCTCCTCCTCCTCCTCCTCCTCCTCCTCCTCCTCCTCCTCCTCCTCCTCCTCCTCCCTCCTCCTCCTCCTCCTCCTCCTCCTCCTCCTCCTACTCCTCCTCCTCCTCCTCATCCTCTTCCTCCTCCTCCCCCTCCTCGTCCTCGTCCTCGTCCTCCTCCACCACCTCCTCCCCCTTCTCCTTTATCGGGCGATGTCTCCTCTTACGAAAAATAACTTGTATTTTAGACTAACATTGGCATCTTTATTCCGTTAACCAAATTGCAATTTCTCTCTGTAAGTAAACAAAAGGACCGCATACCACATACATTATTTTGTTCATGATCTGGTGCACAGTATAAGTTTGGAAAGATATAGGTAACCATATACTGACCTTAATCCGTATTGTCATAAACGCACTGTTTACTGACCATTGTTCCGCGGTCATTCAAGTGTTTTCCAATCATTAGGCAACCGATCCTAGATAGCTCAGCTGGTAACGACACATATTTGAGATACAATCGGTACCGAGTATGAGACCCCGGTATGGCCATTTTCCCTCCGTTTGAAGAAGGCATCGCGACGTTGATTGTTAATGACACAGGGTTCTATACCCATCTTGGAGTCAGTACTATGTAATTTAGTAACATGGTAATCATATGACGTAGTACTGACCCCAGGATAACTATAGGCCTCTGTGGTTAATAAGGGAACGCGGCTCGTGGTTATGAAAGGACTTTGTGCAGCAATGGTAAGAAGATGCCACGAATTCGAAAAGGTACACCGAGATATATCTGACTTAGTGATTTTGATGGCGTTTATTGTAATTCAATAGGAGTCCCCGGAGGTCAAAGTTTGACAAATGCTTTTATCGCATTATTCATTTTTCCTGCTCTCAATTTTTGATCAGTAGGAATGGTCACACCGAACCGATTCCAAAATGTACAAACATCGTAGAATTTTTCTCTCAAGCTCCAAGAAAAAGAGCCACCATTCTCAATTTGCTGGTTCATAATGGACTGTCATTTGGCAATAAACTATTTTTCTCTACAAATGAGGGTCCCGCTTTCGAAGTTTGGCGGAAAAAGCTTTCAGTTGTTAAATGAAACCATTTTAGGAAACCAGATTTGTAAAGAATAATGTGCTTTACCGGTAAGGGCATACCAGGAGCCTTGTTAGATGTACTTACCGCTAATATATAACATAAATATTATTGAAAACGATGAAGAACTATACTTCAACCAACCAGCATGTTCTTATACCAACATATTAGAAAGACTGCATGAGTGAATCATGAACTTAAATACTGCAGCGTTTGCTATGCACAGTACATGCACTTGTCTTTACTTCGAAAATGCCGTATATTCTATATCAAAGTGGGAAGGAAAGGATGGACTTGCTATGAGTATAAAGTTCACCCAAAGTGACTTAAACCACTGTGATTTGTGATATATCCCTATTTCAATTAAAGACGGTGTCATGTCAATCTTTTTATTTTATCTCAAAGAAGCGACGCTTTGCATGAATTCTTGGTTACCGTTTTACTTAACGAGTAACGGAATATATTTGCATAAGTCAAATCGGTAATACAAATACATGCATAGCATCTTTAATTAAAGTACACAATTGTAATCATTGGACACATCTCGGTTCTAATGATGTATTACTTTGCAATACTGCTTAACCCTTTACCAAACGCCAAATTTTCGACCGCCCCAAATTGAATGAGTTTGCAGACGACTTTTCGAAATGTGATGAAATTGATAAATAATTTTTTTGATAGGGTAGAAAACATTGTTGGAAAAGGAAAAAATACTCGTTAGGAGAAACTTCTCCTTTTCCCACAATTTTTACGGAGTCGCCTGCAACAAACAAGTCAAATATCGTTATTGTTTGGTGTTGGGTTAACTCATTGTTGAAAAAAGGAATACTATAGTTTTGAACTTAAGCAACTTCTAAATGTAATCTGTTTAGTAAAACGGTACCCCTGATCTGTACCTACACATATCGACAAAGAAATGTCATTTAAAATCTTCAATCCAAATTACTTTACCTACATAACGCCTTTTCACTTAAAGATCCACTTCAACATTTTACTGCCTTGTATAAATACATGTATACACGATGTGTCAATAAAACGAGGCTCAATATATGGGCTTTACATCTTACTCCATTGTACCCTCACTTTAATGTCTAATTAACCGTTTTGTCACAATAGTTTCTACCCAACAGCACAAAGTAATTGTAAGGGTCATGCGTGACCTAAAGGTCCGGGTGGCGAACTTAGAATTCAGTGATCCCGGGTTCGAGCCCATTCGACATCTCTGGCTTCGTGGGAGTGACATTTGGCAAGTCACTACAGATCAATTGCCTAGTATCTTTCCTCATCCAAATTAGGCATTGTTTAAGGTTTTTGAAAGCAAACGACACATAAGTTCTTATTTTTAATTACCAATCATTCTAAGGGTTAAATCAATATTATTTTTGGATGTGAACATGACTATTAACCATGTACTCGTAAAATAAAATGTAGGTTCTATATGCCTATTCAGTCGGTACATTGTACCCTTAACCCTTTCCCAAACAACAAATTTCCGACTGTCCCAAATTGAAAGAGTTTGCAGACGACATTTTAGAATGTGATGAAATTGGAAAATAATCTTCTGATAGGGCAGAAAACATTGTTGGAAAAGGAAAAATTGCTCGTTACGAGCATTTTCTCCTTTTCCCTCAATGTTTTATAAAGTTGTCTGCAACAAAGTGGTCAAATGTCGTTATCGTTTGGGAAAAAGACACCCGAGACGGTTGTCGCAAGATGATTTAATTCGACCCTTGAAAATGCTGTCTTGTAAAAGAACGTCTCAGTTTTTAATTGGTTTGTTCGTGACAATATGGGACAATATTGAATCATGGACGTTTTGCCATGTAGAATATTACTGCCATTTATCAAAGTAAACTGACAATTTTCTCGCTTTGTCAGCCCTTTAAGAGTGTTTATGACGGGTAGATAACATGGTTTACGCGGAATGTGGACTTTCCCATCAGTGCAATCCCATTACTCCATGGATATACACGTAGTCGCTTATGCGCTACTTTATTAATACCTCTCAACACACCTATAACAAGTGATCAACAGCAATCGACAAAAAAGAAATTGCACAAAACTATTTATGTATTTCGTCATAGCGTTTTTTTACCAGATTTAATTGGCGAAATATAGAATTGTCATTGGCAGAGAGACACACAAATATAAAGATATAAAAATTCACGCAGGATGAAAGAAGGAGAGAGTGGCCGTGGAAGAAAGAGGGAAAGAAAGAGGGAGAAAGAGACAACAGACAGTCATACAGGAAAGGGACGAAAAGGAAGAAAGGTCAAACATCATACTGGTCCCTGGGCATAGTGGTCAAGGCGTCCGCCTAGGGACGGGGAGGTCGAAGGATCGAGCAACACGGGAGGCGTTTTTCCTGAAAATGTTTCCCGTGGGACTTGTTTCGTATTGGCCAGTTCGTGAGCCGCGAGCTGTTCACATATTATGGTTTCCCATTTATATCCGCTTGGCGCCTGACATAGTGATAGAAGTTGGTAGGTACTTGGTATAATCAGTGAAAAGTGTCTCATGAACCAATCTGGCAGGCCCTTTTAAAAGGGATGACACTATTATAAACAAAATTTTACCTTTTTACTGGCAAATAAAGAAAGAGATTCTAGAATACAGAATGAAGGCGCGATCATTAGACCTACTTATATTTGTGAAACATACTTCGTTTCCCACTTCATTCTGTATATTGCGCTTACAAAATCCACTGTTAGAGAAACGGTAAGTGGTAATTACAGTGAACCCTCGTTTATCCGGACCCCGATTATCCGGATGTCTCGCAATCCGAACAAAATTGTAAGGGAACGGAATTATTGGACCAGTTTATTGCAGACGACTTTTGAAAACATTGTGGGTAAAGGAGAAATTGCTCGTGACGAGCAATTTCTCCTTTTCCCACAATGTTTTCTGCCATATCAGAAGATTATCTTTGAATTTCATCACGTTTTGATGTCTTCTGCAAACTCTTTCAATTTGGGACGGTCGACAATTTGGCGTTTGCTAAAGGGTTATAACTATACACCGCTCATACAGACCGTTTATGTCTTAATGTGATTAAGAACATGCTCTGCTTCATTAGTCCGGATTATTCGGTAAACCGGACATTTTGTTGGGAACGGACGTGTTCGGATAAACGAGGGTTCACTGAACATGGACGTAACTATAGTTGTTATTTTCTATGCATAATACATATTTATCCCCCTTAACACAAAGTGATTTCATTTGCATCATCTTCATAATGATTGAATTCATTAGTTTATTTCATTCGTGTTTTGTTTAGGTTATTATATTGTGTCTTAATGTATCAACTCGAAGGTAAAATTTACGAACTCGACATTCGATTCAACCTTTTTAATTTATTTCTATTTGAGACAGATCTTTTTAATATTCGTATTAGATAAATCAACTTCTCCATATAGTAACCATCTTCATGGACAAAAACTTGAAAATTAGAAACATGCAAATCTCCATAAAGAATTGTATTCAAATAACCAAAGCAAGGATATCGATGCCAATAGTCGAGTGTTATTTTCTAATTAACAATTAAAGTGGCGTATCGGGACTATATCCAAAAAGGTGAAAATCGGCATGAAATCGGAACTTAAACAAATTAAGGAGGTCTGCGTTGAGCGATTTATAAGCGTCGACTAAATACTCATGTCTTTGAGTAGAGCGTTGTTCTGAATTAAGGAACGGTATTTTCAGCGCTTTGAATCGATCAAACGCCTCCTTCGCTGAAGAGTTCGGAAGAAAAACGACGCCATCCGAACGCTCGTTTCTCGAAATACATCCTTGCATCTTTAACGCGTCCCAGAATCGTTCGTTAACGAATGTGAAGTTCGAATTGTACGCCTGGCACTGCTTCTTAGCCATTGTATAGTCCAAGACACCTTTCATAGTTTTTATCAAATCACGAATCGTATCATTGTAATTGATGTCGGTGAAGGTCGTGGTATCCATGGAGAAGGGTAAGTGTTGTGTCACGTGTTTCATTTCTTCGCGAATGTTTTCAAGTTTAATGATTACATCAAACTTGTTGTTGCATGGATTGCAAAACGATGCGATCGGTGCAAAATGAGCTTCCACTCTTTTACTAGATAAAACCACCTTTAGTAAGGAGTCGAATTTTACGTCATGTTGTTTACACACGGATTCCGGCGGTAACTCTACGTCATCGTCCAAGGGATTCCGAAAGCTTCCATTGATTTTCTCCGAATACTTCATTTTCGCGACATATCCAGCAAACTTGCCAAGGAATATCTTGTCGATGTAAGCTGAAAATATTCTTTCGTATGGATTCCTAACGACCATGAATTTCAGACTGTCACTGGTACCGCATTTGACGTGTTGGTATTTTGACAAAACGGTTCGTTCATGAACTGCATTTTGCAGTATATTCTGTATGTAAGTCATGTTTTCTGTCGCTTCAGAAGCCATCAGTAGTTTCGAAAACATCGTGCTTGCAACCTTTGGTACCTTGCACATGCAGATATTTGTGCTTCTATAGCGATGGAAGGGCAGAATCGCCGGTTTGGCTGCCGGAAACTGCAGCACATCCGCTCTTCGAATGACGTCATCCTCCCGACACGTATCACCCACTATCTTTATTCTGTCCAACATGGCGTCATTTCCGGCGAAAGAATACTGTGCCTTCTGAGTAACCTTCTGGGACCGAAGGACAGTTCTGATTGGTGGATCTGTTAGGATACAATGAATGTGACAATTGATAATGTCCGGTGATCTGACCAAGGCATGTTAAGATTGTGTTTTTAATTTGCGACAAAAACATTTTTTTTTAAAGAAAGGAGGATGACTTTCTACAATCTTGCATTGGATGGGGCTTGCCTTATAATCATTCTCCCACAAACATTATATATACAGGAGACAAATTGTTAATAAAATGTGAATATCATGTATATAGATAAACGATTCATAAGTCCAGAATGAAAGACTGTTCTGTTCTGTTCTACTGAAGCATCAAATTGTCAACAAACAGACGGACGGGGAGATTTGACACAGAGAAACAAATATATGCACACGACAGAAATTAGATATACAAGTACCGACAGACATACGATGAATTGCTTACTCTGGGCCATTACAAACAAAGCTAAGCAATATGTTATTGCTTGCAATCGATGCTTTGGGTATTGAACATTTTTCGTGAACTATGAAAGTTAACGTTCACATATATAAGTAATGGTCCTTCTGCATGGTACACAAGAGTAACAAAGATACCACTGCCACAAGAACGAGCCAGTTTCAGATCAGTTAAAGGCATTGGTGCTTTTGATGCAATTCACATATCGCTAAAACTGAAAAGAAATATGTTGAATGTTATATCTAATAAAAAACACAAAAAGTCAATATACTGAGAATCAACCTTCAATTAAACTACCATTAGAACAATCACGTTTCATATCAGAAATAGGGTTGTGCCGGCGGTTTCTGATGCAGTGGACACAACACTATAACTGAAATTAAAATGTTAAATATATAATTAATGAAAAACTTAAAAAAAAAGGAATCAAATTGAATGAGAACCAACCTTCTGATCGCGAGTTATAGTCGGATTTGATAAGGTATACCACAACAGCGATGATCTTTATGAGAGAAAAATACTTCAGCAATCTTGTCGGTTTGAATTTTCTACATCCTCCCATCCTGTTTCTCTTTCACCTTAAAAGGAGATTTAGATTGACACTCCGCTCCGCAGTTTATGAAACTATCTATTATTTCAACCGTTACTGATGAAGGCTTTGTACTTTCATATGTAAACGGACGTTTCACAAAAATAACATTGTAACAGACGAACGAACAAATATTTTATGATGGTGACATGTGGTTAACCCTTATAGTGCTTGAATTGACATCATGCTTATGCAAACAGGTTAGATCCAGGACTGCCGCCAAGTAAATTGGCGGCTGGCCTGTGATCTAACATGTTTGCTACTCTGAGTATCTTTCGTTATCAAAATTTAGGAGGTATCGAAAGTTTTGGAAAACAGACGACACAAAAATATATTTTCAAGGAAATTACCCAGCATTCAAAGGGTTAATATAGAGAATTAGACCGACCATTTTTTTAGTGTTCTTTTCATGTAGTTTGATATGAATATACCAAAAGCATACCAATGTTGGATTTTACCATACGTAAGCTGAGGTATGTATGTCACCATCGTACCTACCCTTATAACAACATAAGGAAAAACCGATCTCAAGTAGAATTTAATCTAATCGTCTTTTTTTTTTATTTCAAATAACAAATTCGTAAATTTTTATCTCGAAGTTGCTATCGTAAGGCACAATAAGATAAAATAAACTTAACATAAAATTATTAGAATGATCTCATGGGTTGAATCATGTACATTAAAACACATTTATGATAAGGGAGATCAGCAGTATTATGAATCAAACAGCAACCAAAGTTACGTCCCTGTTAAAGGAGGGCTACCTGTTCTGTCTCATGTTCTGAAGGTACAAATCGAGTGCGTCCGTTTGGCGTAGTCGAGATGCTCCAACCAAACACGCTATGTTTCCAACACGAGACAGATCGTCCATTGATGAAAATTATTCGAAAACCTAGTCTTTCTGAATCACAGTTCTTTTACCACACACACACACACAGACAATATTCAATACAAGGAATATTAAAGATGGTTAACTCTTCTGCGTTGTTTGTTATGCACGGCACCCTTAAGGCAGAATAGTAAAAGAACTACAGATAACAGACTAAAAGAAGTTCAAGAAGTCCACTCAACACTTCAACTACGAACAATCACTTCAAGAAATCAATGTGGTGTACCTCACACAAGCCATGATGTCAAGGAGACGACACCTCAATACTATGATTTAAGAAAAGTAAGAAGCTGTACTTTATTGTAATGAAAATAAAGATCACAACCTTTGATGTCGAGGGTAAAGAGACTCACACCCAAGGCCATGGAAGCTTATGAAGAGCGAGTTAAAACATATTACGGCAAACTCTCTCCATTATGGAATAGACTGCTATCAATTATAGAAACCAATATAAATGACTCCAACCAAGAAGAATTACAGTCACTTGAACAAGGCTTAAAATTTATTCTTGAACAAACAAACTCTGTTGAGAAAGAATTTCAAGAATACTTAACAAGAACCTGCTCTATAGAAAGCAATGTAGAAAGTATTTCTTTAGGACGAAATACCTCTGATGTGCAGTCAAAAGTTGGCAGTTATTTGGAACAGCTTCTAGCACGAAGGACACAGTTCGAACCCGCAGCGTCCAATTGTGAGAATATGTCTCTGAGAAGTTCTTCATCAAAAGCCAGTAAAGCGTCATCACGCTCACATGCTAAGGCTGAAGCTGCAAAAGCGAAAATTGCCTTCATACAAAAAGAAGCTGAACTTAGACGCCAGCATGCGGAGTTTGAGGAAAAGCAACTTATCGCCCAAGCAACTGCTGCTCGACAAAAGGCCAACATAGAAACTGATCTGATGCTGCTGCAGCAAGAAAAAGAAACTGCAGCACTGATCGCTGAAGCCGAAACCTACTCCAGATTATCCGATAAATCATCTCCATCACCTACTGTCAGACACATACCAGTAAGTGATTCAAAGGAGCGCGTTCAAGACTTCCTGAACATCCAGGCCTTAGTTTTTCAGTCAACGCAGCTGACTCAAAATTTACCCATTGACCCTCTTATGCAACAATTCGAAGATCGCACTATCAATCAACACAAGTCTGAGCGGCAGACTGTCACATCGGTACCACCAGCTGGATATCCCTTTATGGACACAGTTCGACAGACTTCGGCTCAACCTAAGTTCGAGCAACAGCATGTGGTAGTGTCACCAGATGAACATCCGGTTATGGATACTGTCCAACAGACCTCGACTCATCCAAATTTCAATCAGCAGCCACAGTTTCAACATTATCCCTGTCCACCGACCAACTCCTATGTACCCTTATATAGACCTCAATTCAACGATCAGTCAGTCCCACAGCCAACCATGTATCCCCCATCTTTACTGATTCAGCCTAACCCTTATTTGGAACAACCATACGACCAAATAACAAAGTTTCTTCTCAGAAAAGACTTGGCGATGTCTAGGCTGAGCTATTTTGACGATAAACCTGAAACATTTCCAGCATGGAAAGGAAGTTTTCGCACAGTGTGTACGGAAATGGGGGTATCGCCATCGGAAGAGTGTGATTTGCTCATCAAGTGGCTGGGTCCTGAGTCAAGGCGTTTTGCTATCAGCATTAGATCTGCATTTGCGCTCACTCCCGTAACGGCTCTAGATCGGATATGGAGCGTTTGGAAGACCGATATGGCACGATCGAAAATGTTCACCGGTCAATTTTACAGAACATAAACAGGTTTCCCAAAATTAACAATAATGAGAGCATTAGACTATATGAACTCTCAGACATGTTGGCTCAATTGGAATCCTTGAAAGAAGATCCTAAGTTTACTGCCGCCTTATCATACTTTGACTCTAGTGTGGGCGTTGGACCTATCGTTAGCAAATTGCCATATAACCTTCAGGAAAAATGGGTATCCACAGCAAGTGCGTATAAAAGTAAACACAATGTAGTTTTCCCACCTTTCTCGGAATTTTCCAAGTTTATAGAAAGACAGGCAAAAATAAGAAATGATCCTGGATTATTTACAGCCGCAACAGAGCAGTTAACGTCACCGTCTCTCGGCGAGGCCAAGTTTAAAACCCAAAACAAGACAAGTGTGAGAGCAAGGAAAACGGATATTGATGACTCGTCGCAACTGTGTACATTACACAAAACAAACACCCACAGTTTGGAGACATGTCGGTCATTCAAATCCAAATCATTTGCAGACAAGAAACAATTCATAAAAGATCAAAAACTGTGTTTTAAGTGTTTTAAGGATAACCACCAATCAAAGGATTGTAAGAAGGACATTAAGTGTGACATTTGTCAAAAACCACATAACACCCTACTTCACATTGAGAAACAGGAACAATCTGGGAAATCTAATGCCGGGGAGGGTTTTAAGTCAGATACAATGGAAGTTGGTAATATGTGTACCAAGATATGCAAACAACAATTTGGCGGAAAATCGTGTGCTAAAACCATTTTAGTCAAAGTGTATAGGAAAGGTTGTCCGGAAGAAGCAAAAACGGTTTACGCCATCATCGATGATCAAAGTAATCGCACACTGGCTAACCATGATTTCTTCGAGCTTTTCCGAATCCAAGGAACAGAGATTGAATATTCACTATCGTCTTGTTCAGGAACACACGTTACATCAGGCAGGACTGCTGAAGGGTTAATCATCGAGTCTATGGATGGTTCTTCGCAACTAGATTTGCCTTCGGTCCTTGAATGCAACGAAATCCCTAACACACGAGAAGAGATCCCAACACCTGATATTGCGAGATCGTTTCCACATCTTCAAGACATTGCTCGAGAAATGTCTCCTCTCAGTGGCGATTCTCAAATCTGTTTGCTTATAGGAAGAGACCTTCCAGAAGCGCACCATGTGTATGACCAAAGAACTGGAGATGCAGGATGTCCATATGCCCAGAAATTGTCTCTTGGCTGGGTGATAGTTGGTGAAACGTGCCTAGATAAAGTGCATCGTCCAAATGTCAATGTGAAGAAAACTTTCATTCTACGGGATGGTAGACCTACGTTGTTCGAACCATGTAGCAGCGATATGTTTGTTTTCGAGCGAACCCCTCAAGACAACAAGATTGGATTGTCAAGAGAAGATCACAAGTTCATTGAAGTAATGGACCAAGAAGTTTTCAGGGACAAAGCCGGTTTTTGGACAGCCCCTTTACCGTTTAAGCCGAACCGCCCCAGGCTTCCTAACAACCGTGAACAGGCGTTAAAAAGAGCTCATATTCTCGACAAGAATCTTCAGCGAAATCCCACCAAGAAATCTCATTTTGTGGAGTTCATGAAGACAATTATAGAGGATGGAAACGCAGAAATCGCGCCAGATTGTGCACCAGGTGAGGAGCGTTGGTATCTCCCCATCTTCGGTGTATACCATCCACAGAAACCGAACAAGATTCGAGGCGTGTTCGATTCGTCAGCTCAGTATAAAGGCCTATCGCTTAACAGTGTTCTCCTGCAAGGACCTGATCTAACCAATAGTTTATTAGATGTGCTGGTGAGATTTCGCGAAAATAGTGTGGCCATTGCAGGGGACATACAACACATGTTCTATTGTTTCAAGGTCGCTAAACACCATAGAAACTACCTGCGCTTTATGTGGTACCGAGACAACGACCCCGATAAAGACTTAATCGAGTATCGCATGACTGTACATGTCTTCGGCAATAGTCCATCTCCGTCAGTAGCGAATTATGCATTAAAAGAGATAGCGAGAAGAAGCGAGGAAAAGTATGGAAAGATGTACGACGATTCATAGAGAGAGATTTCTACGTTGATGACGGACTCGTCACTACCAGCACAAGTTCCGAGGCAGTATCGTTGATGAAAAGGACACAAGAGGCCTTAAGGGTCATCGGCAATGTTCGACTGCACAAGATCGTTTCGAATTCTCTCGAAGTTGTAAGCGCCTTTCCATCTGAAGATTTCGCGAATGGGATACCAGAAACCATTTCCGGTCAAGCTCAGTTGCCTGTTCAGTCATGTTTAGGTCTCGTCTGGGACTTAAATTCGGATTTGTTTACATTCAGTGAAGGCCATAGGAGCGAACCAAAACCAAACGAGACATTCTGTCTGTCGTAAATGGTATATACGACCCACTTGGCTTCCTGGCACCATTTACCATTCAAGGAAAAGTTCTACTTCGAGATGTGAATGCCAAAACCGCGAACTGGGATGAACCCATTCCAGATTCTGAGCTTCGTAGCTTTAACGAATGGAACTCGACACTGTGCGACTTGAAGAAAGTGAAAGTGAAGAGACCATATACCTCGATTCGTGCATCAAATGTGATAAGAAGAGAGCTTATTGTGTATTCGGATGCATCAGAAAAGGCGATCGCCGCCGTAGTGTACATTAAAACCATAAAGTGTGACCAAACATACGATGTCGGATTCGTGTTAGGCAAAAGCAAAGTCGCGCCGACTCATGGGCACACAATTCCTAGACTAGAACTATGTGGTGCTGTTCTTGCTGTGCAGCTCTGTGAAATCGCGAGGGATGAACTGGACATCGAAATAGATAGTGTTATGTTTTTCACAGACAGTAAAGTAGTTCTCGGCTACATAAAAAACCAGTGCCGTCGGTTTTATGTTTATGTGAGTAATAGGGTTGATCGCATACTTCAGTCGACAAAACCTTCTCAGTGGCACTATGTATCCACAAATCTTAACCCAGCTGACTGTGCAACCAGGTCGGTACCATTGAGTGAAATGTCAGAATGTCCCTGGTTGAAGGGTCCCCCTAAATTAGCAACCAGCTGTGACCAAAGTGCAGAACACTACTTAGTAGATCCCGAAAATGATGTCGAGATCAGACCACAGGTCAACACAATGACAACGAAATTAACTCTTGAAGCCCCTGTAACATTTGGTTGTCATCGATTTGAGAGATTCTCAGAGTGGCAAACTTTGATTAGAGCTATCAGTGTATTGCAGCATGTTTGCCAATCTCGTCACAAAGACGCAGGCTGTAACGGATGGCATGTATGTACAGAGTCCACGTCTGTTCACCAAACTGCCAAAGCGAGGAATTTCATCATTCGAACTGTGCAGCGAGACCATTACCAGTGTGAGATAGAAAATCTACAATCTCATAAACCTTTGAACAAAAACAGTCCAATACGAACCTTGAACCCATTTCTAGATGAAAACGGCGTTCTTAGAGTTGGAGGTCGTCTCAATCACTCTGTTTTACCTCAAGAACAAACAAATCCAGTGATTATTCCAGGCCGAAGTCACATCGCGTCGTTATTGGTCCGCTATTACCACATTGAAGTGAAACACCAAGGTCGTCACTTTACAGAAGGTGCAATCCGGTCAAATGGTTTCTGGATTACTGGAGGAAAACGTCTTGTGACATCCTCAATCTACAATTGCGTCACTTGTAGAAAATTAAGAGGCAAATTTCAAACCCAAATCATGGCTGATCTTCCTGAGAATCGTCTAACGCCAGCTGCCCCATTCACCTATGTTGGAGTTGACACCTTCGGACCCTGGTCAATCGTCGTCAGGAAGACCCGCGGTGGTCAAGCCAACCATAAGCGATGGGCTATCCTTTTTACGTGTCTCGTTACTAGAGCTATCCACATTGAAATAGTAGAAGAGATGAGCTCTTCAGCCTTTATTAACGCGCTAAGACGATTCACCTCCTTTAGAGGACCTGTGAAGGAATTCCGCTCCGACCGTGGTACCAATTTCATTGGGTCAATCAGGGATTTGGAAATCAACGCTATAAATGTAGAGGAGGATCCTGTGAAAGGTCTACTGCGAGAAAAAGGGACCTCATGGATTTTCAATCCCCCTCATGCGTCCCATTTCGGCGGTGTCTGGGAACGTATGATCGGTATTGTAAGACGGATCCTAGATGCGCTGATTATAGATCATGGACACAAAACGTTAACACATGATGTTCTCACAACATTCATGGCAGAAGTGTGTAACATCGTCAACTCGAGACCAATAGTACCAGTGTCTACAGATGCTGAAGCACCAGAAATATTGTCGCCAAACATATTGTTAACCCAGAAATGTGATCACACTGCAGACTTTTACCAGTTCGACCTCAAAGACATCTACAGGGCAGAGTGGAAAAGAGTCCAGACTCTCGCAGAGTTATTTTGGAAGCGATGGCGCGAAGAATACCTACACACTCTTCAAACCAGAAGAAAGTGGACTAAACAATGTCCAGACATAAAGCAAGGCGATGTAGTTCTTTTAAAGGACAGTGATGTGTGCAGGAACTATTGGCCAGTCGGAGTAGTGGATCAAACATTCCCAAGCGATGATGGAAAAGTGCGAAAACTCAGCGTGCGCATTCGTAAAGACGGACATTCTGTTACATATACGCGACCGATATCTGAGATCGTGCTCTTAGTTGATGGACAGTAAATCTCTATGTGAAGTGTGAACTTCAAAACTTTCGAACTAACTATAGTCAGCCTTATTTGTTGTTTCACAGAGACTCGAATTGATGTGATTATATACCGCTTCGGTTTAATCAGTATCAAAGGACATATTAAGAACAAAGCAATGTGTCAAATAAGTGTTTAATCAATGTTAAGTATCTTTAGGATTGTGATATATTTCTATATCAGCCGGGGAGTGTTCTGTCTCATGTTCTGAAGGTACAAATCGAGTGCGTCCGTTTGGCGTAGTCGAGATGCTCCAACCAAACACGCTATGTTTCCAACACGAGACAGATCGTCCATTGATGAAAATTATTCGAAAACCTAGTCTTTCTGAATCACAGTTCTTTTACCACACACACACACACAGACAATATTCAATACAAGGAATATTAAAGATGGTTAACTCTTCTGCGTTGTTTGTTATGCACGGCACCCTTAAGGCAGAATACTACCACTTATCGTTTCCCTATATAAGTGGGATTTGTGAGCGCCATTAACAGTCAGTCCGGACACCCGCCCACCCGTTCACTCGCCAAAAAACGACATGAAGTAATGATAATAATAATTGAAATAATAATAAATTAATAGATAAATGAATAACTAATAAATAGAAAACTTCCTTTTCTCCCTTTCTTTGAATTGTTCGATTGAAACCTTCGTGTCAAAAACAGTTGCTTTTTTACGCTTTTTGGACTACGGGTGCGTCAGCACCTTAGTTCATTGAACTTACATACCACTTTTTGAGGGACGGTACTTTATCAATACACAAACCGCGGTCTGACCCCAATTACTCATTAACCATCCGCCTTCACTGTGTGGACTAATACCTTCTTGGAACAAGGAATGTGGTCCGGATTTACTCGCTTTGTTTTGCTCTATATCATCATAACTGTTGCCTCATAGGAAATCGTAAAATGTCCAGGGATTCGAAAAATAGCCTATCGTTCAGTCTCTGTCCACAGAAATAGTGATTGTTGAAAAAGGAGCAGCTGTTTTCCTCGAGATGTTGCCCAAAGAAATTTTTAAATGTCTCCTCAATCATCTTGCTTTAAACACACCTTAGTGCTTTAGCGCTGTCAGCGCTTTGATTATTATCCTGATCCTCTTGTTTTGACGCGTAAAAACGAGTATATCGAGGAATAGGATATATTTTGTGTAATACTTTTACAACTTGACTCCGGGATAGATATTTTGGCCGCATCACGCGAAAAGGAGCACTCGGACATAGCAAACAGTGAAGCCCCAGACCAGCCGCCACGTCACTGCGGCTGATCTGGGGTTACACTGTTTGCCATCTTAGCGGACATCAAGTTCTACCTTTAAATACATACACATGATAACTGTCGTGGCTAGATGCTGGAATAATAGCAATAAGAAACAGCTGAGTCAGTGGTTTATATTTATGTCCGAGTGCCCCTTTTCGCGTGACGCGGCCCACTTATCAATATCTTCTGATTGCTTTTCGATCATTTAGTAAGGTCAAATCGAAACACCCGAAAACTGATATCTTACCTACATTTAGTTTGAATTTATATGTTACATCGATTTTAAAGCCAGTTTTTTGAACTTAGATTATTTACTCTCGATTCTGCTCCCTGAATCGATTCATCATGTGGATTAATGAAAGGTCGCAAGGCGGAACCCGATTTCACGGGATTCGAATCAATTTCACTCGTGTCAAGTGGCCGACAGTTTACCCCTTGACCACTGTCTCACATACACATACACCCAGGCCCAGTAACAGTTAACCGTGGCACAATTTTATTAAAGGAAGGGCCCTACGAGTAGGCCCCAAGGCCTCACCATTTAAATAATTTGTTCGATCGTGTGCTTGATAGGTACGGTGGCACTGAGGTGACATGTGTAATAATTTTTTCTCCAACTCCGTTTTCTCGAGATAATAAATGTTATTATCAAGGGAAGACGAGGCAAAGTTTGTTTTTCCTACCTAAAACATATATTATCTCGAGAAAACGAAAAAGATTTTTTTTCTCGAGACAATAAAAAAATATTAACTCAACAAAACGAACCAAAGTTCGTTTTCCTGAGATAAAAAAAAATACGTTGACGCATTCGTTAATAATTTCCACTTTTGATTGTTTTTCATACACCGATGAATGAATTCCATTGTTTCAACGGCATTCTAATTTGACTTTCAATCTGTTCTCAAATGTGAACAAACAACTTTAAGCTTTCGGTCTCCCCTTATCGACTGTTAGCCTGTAAGCCGTAAATTACAAAACAGCTAAAAGGATGAATGCGACATGGTCTGTTTATAGTTAGCGATAAGTCCGAAATCTGTTTTGTTCAAACTTGTTTAGTTTGCATCGATTGTGACGGAAGCTTGAATCTTATCAAATTCACCGTCGATGACTGCTTCCTGGATAGTAAACCAGTACTCGCGTCGATTAAAGGACTAGCCCCGGATATTTTCACTTCACCTAACGTTGAAGAAACCCAGGACCCTCGGTACAAGAAGCAGACGCTCTACCTCTGCACCGCTATCTCCCACAATCTGAATCCATTTTTGCAAATGTTCACACTTATGTTGAAAGGGATTCAAATGATGAAAGGAGCAGTGAGCACTGTGGGCTTGATATTTTGGTATGAAATACTAGTCGAAGCCTATATGAGAAAGCAAGCGGATAAAAGGGACTCTTTGTGTTTGACGTAAGAGTTCCTTCATGGTTGCCAATTTTGTGCTTTTAAAATAGTGCTTCTTGCTTTATCATGACGGTTGGTATAAGCCTCTCTATCATCCCTTTTAATCTTCACCGGATAACATCATGGTAGTTCAATTAATAATTTAATTAGCTTAATGGTTATAACCCCTGATAAGAATGTTGCATATCTTGACACTGAACCTTATGAATCTTTGTCACATTGAAGATATTTAAAATTGAAAAGATATTACCGAGACAGTGTTCTATTATAACCTAAATTAGGGGAGATAATCGATACAAAACTTAACATTGAAGCATATGGGAAACATAATTTCTTCTGTCATGATGATAACCCGCTGATTTTTGGAGAAAAAAAACCCATCTCAGTAGAAAGATGCATTACATGTTTCTGACTAAGACTTTAAAAGGAAATCCGAATTTTACCGTGGAAAATAGGAGATAATCTACTTAATTATTTTTCAGGGGAGACAAGTCATAAATGAATGAAAACAAGGGGATGCTAACATCAATCTATACCAAAAAAATAATGTGTCAATATGGTCATTATACTTTATAGCTATTACAGTCATTTCGTGAATCATCGGAAAGTATTTGATTGCCATGATTTGTAAACCTAAATAGCATTCACACGTTGTTGCTAATGTTGACCAACATTCGCCGTCTGTTGCCGTCTACGCATGAATAATTATGACGCAGTATATTTAATACTCGACAATCTTCCGAACACAGTCGAGCCTATTCGACAAAGTCGCATAATATATGCACTGTTTCAGTGTACTTTTCAATAGACCTTTACACATTATAGATTAAAAGGTACATGTGAGCTTGGTAATAGCAATCTTTAATAATGCACGAGGAAGAACCACGTGGTCGAACTTTACGGACGGCCCCGAGGATATTTTTAGATACTCAGTATCACGTGTAATTCATGCTTATCAGGCAGGTCAACAGACAGGAAGTGTTGCTCAACAATACAAAAAAAAAAAAAATACATAGAGAATAGATGGTTGGTGTCGTGAATCGGAAATGTTATCGGGCAAGGCGTAGGAATATTATCCGGTGAGCCGAAGGCGAAACGGATAATATTCCGATGCCGAGCCCGATAACTTTTCCTATTCAAAGACACCAATCATCTATTCTATTTATCCTGTTATCTCCATGGATTATTATTAACAAACACACTGAAAACAAAATACAAAATAAAGGAAACAAAAGATAGAAAACAAGTAGAGAATGATGCACACATGACGTCATATGCCATGGCGTATATATGACGTCATTATTTTGCACGTGAATGTGTGATATATGGTTAGTGCCGGGTATCACAAATGTTATACGGCACCCTATTATCGGTCCGTTCATTGCGCTGGTGACAGGATAAATTGGCATATAATGAAAGTATAGGGGCTAGAATGAGACTGTGTGTAATGAAGTTTATCAATAAAATGTAATTCACATGTCTACAAATCACGTATGGTATATCTGGAATAAATGATGTTCTGAGTTTGCTTCTATCTTCTCTAGTTGGCTGTTCTTTTAAAGCTCAGTTGTATCATGTTTTCGATGTATTGCGGTAAAGGGGGTTACCTTTGGTCTTGATTCAACAGACACGTGGTAGTATGGTGTTTTTCTTATTCTTTGACATTTTGAGAGCATATATTGACAAGCCATTTTTGTGTTTGCAGCACTATGGTAAACAATCCCACCAAAAAAACCACAATAGCTTCTCTTTCGTTCATCTAAATTAAGTACAGCTTCAAACTAGTAGAAATACAATGCCACTGCCAATATCTCAAAATGAAAGCAACAACAATTGAAATGTTGACTGCAAGTTTATTTTAAAGATCACGTCAGAGTAAATGTGGAAGATAACCCGAGCAATGGTTTAGTAGTTATATGTCTGTATATTTTTGTTTTGTATTTTCATTCTGCCACACTATTTTGATTACGCTTTGCACACTGACGATTGTCCCTGTGCTTAAACATTGCGACGGTTATGGAAGAATATTTGATTTTTTTTTCTGTATTCAACCTCTGTCAAATGTTCAGTAAACTAGGTGACAAAATTACAATGACCTTGTATCATCTTATGGTTTTGTCGTCTGGTGTTGTTTTCAATTTGGACCAGTCACATATTCCAATATTGGGAAATCGGTTCAGTCACCAAAACGTTTCCAGTTTTTCAAAAAGCGGTATAGGGTACATATACATACTCTGAATTGAATTCTTAAAGATATCGAAAATAAATCATCTGTGCCAGAAATGGAAAACAAAGTTGATTATTTGTTATTAAACAACGCACAACAACGACTGCCCAAAATTTAATGAGTTTGCAGACGACGTTTCAAAATGTGATGAGAGTGAACAATATTCATCAGAAAGAGCAGAAAACATTGAGGGAAAAGGGGAAAAAATCTCGTTACGAGCAATTTTTCCTTTTCCCCCAATGATTTCTAAAGTCGTCTGTAACAAAGTGGTCAAATGTCGTTAGTGTTTGGGAAAGGGTTAAATGTTACGATGTCTGGGAAAGTTGTGGTTATACAAGCCCTGTTAAAAAAATCAAGGCGGAAAAGGGAAATGAACGGGTCAAACCGGCGTAAAACGGGTTCTGCACGAAAAGGGTGATCCGTAACTAAAGTCACTCGAGTCATTAAGGTCGAGCAGGCCTCGAGGGCTTCCATTTCAAACAGATATATTGGGTCCTGTATGAGTCCACCAGAAACCTTCTATTGTCGTTTCTATGTATTTGTTAAATTGGAAATTGATGAGAGTGGAAACGTTAATTGATTGAAATTGCTTGCTACAGTTTATCGATAGAAACTCTATGAGAAGTTTACCTGTAAAGAACTTTGCATAACGCCACTGTGATAAAACTAGAGAAGGTGTGGATCTTATAGACGTTGTCAGTATTTAACGCGAAAGAAACACAATGAATATTTACAGATACAATCGAAACAGGATTTTTCATTTATTTTTGTTTATAACGGCTTTCGCAGCACTTGCTTATATCGGGAATTTTTATAACGTTCGGCAAATAGAAGGTTAGTAATTGATTTTCATATATACTTTTCAATTGGCGTTTAATACAGTCGTCATCATTTTCTTCGTTAAAAGGAAACTTCGCAGCTCTCTGAATAATGTTTAATGTTTAATTTATAAAAAAGTCACCTGAATTTGCATAGCATTAGATATGAGTCTTTAAACCCTATATTTACCTTTACCTTTTATTACTGGTTATTGTTTTCTTGATATTCTATCAGTACTGGTTTAGACATAATTATCATAACACCTACATATCAATGATGGAAACATGCATTTGCGATCTTGTTGGTCAAGAGGTTTTTGTTTGTTTGTTTGTTTGTTTGCATAATTTATTTTACATCGATTGTGAAGGAGGCTTATCAAAGCCCATCGTGTCACTCCCGATGACTGCTTCCTGGACAATACACCAGTAATCGCACCGGTTTGTGGGTCAGTCCCGGCAGTTTTCACCCCGCCTAATGGGGATTCAAACCCAGGACCCTCGGTTAGAGGGCAAAACTTGAAATCACATGGCTCCTCTCTGTGTGGGTTTGAATCCCGTTGACAGCATTCGGATTTTACGAGAGACAGCTCCCCAGTTGGCGACGAGGAATGCGTTGCTTTCTCTTTGCTTGACATGCTCTTATGGTATGGTTATGAGTCGGGAATAGGAACATAACTGAATTTATGTTGATGCGATTTAAAAACCCAAATGAAATGATTGAATACAATAAAGGTTTGTGTTATTCTTAAGAGTTTATAAAGAATTATATTTTGTCCATTTAGATTCATAAAGAAAACAATCAAACCAAATGTTGTATTGGATCATTCTGAAAGTACAACACATGGTAATTCGACAGAAGTATAAAATATATCCTGTCGTAATACTTATTACGTATGTTCAATGCCAATATTAGTGTATGCTTTGATTAATTCACGTTTCGCAAAACGAGTTTATGTTTTCTTTTCATCTCCCATAGCGTAACATTAAGTCTAGATCAACAATTTTAATTTAAAATTACTTGGGAGAGACCGTATGCAATGACCTTTTAACGGGAAACCTTCTTTGATAAAGATTGATTGGTTACTCCCTGAATACGGAAACAACCGGAAGGTCTTACGAAAGTTAATTAGTTCCGTATCGTATTTGTTTTACAAATAGATTGTGAACGAAGCTGAAAGCTTGCTCAACGCCAATCTCGATGACTGCTTCCTGGATACTAAACCAGTAATCGCGCCGGTTTGTGGGTAAGTCCCGGGAATTTTCACCCCGGTACAGGAGCCCGACGCTCTACCCCTGCACCAATGTCGTCTCAAGTTAAGTTGGTGGAACTATACTTAAATAGGAAACGCTACGTTTAATAAACTTTATCACAAAATCAAAATTATTCAGCGAGGAACCTTTCATGATATATCGTAATCGACTAATATGTCTCCAAGCAAATGTGCACTACTTAACATAGTTGAGAATTAGAATTAACGCCAATACGATTCGTAAGAGTGGCAATGGTCTTATTGTCTTCCAGAAAATATCTTTGATAGAACTAGGATACATGTATGTACAAAAACATTATTTAAGAATATACTTTTTTCCAGAATGTTGGCAAGGGAAAGTGGCAATGTATAATACAATGCATAACAAAACTTTAGAATTAATCTTTGCACGAACAAAGGTGTAACAATAAACAATTTCCAACTAAAACGTCAGAATGTATACGTAATCACCATTTTTTCATATTCAGTTACAGAGCGACCGTGTAAACCAATCAAAAACACGCATTACGTCACCCAGAAGGCAACCACCAGTCTAACCGGATATGACGTCATGTCGGACAGAATAGGGATGGTGTACGCCAGGTGCCATGATGAAGACATCATCCGAAAATCAAAACGCTTCCGGTTTCCAGTTTCGTCGAATTCGGATAAACCATATTACCGTTTTAAACGATCCCAGACTTGCATGTGCAAGGTTCCAAAGGTTGCAAGCACGATGCTTTCAAAACTCCTTCTGGCATCGGAATATCCGGCAAACACGTCCTACATACAAAAGATGCCCGGATATTACGTTCATGACGCCAATCTGACGTCACGGTTTCAGCACGATCGTTGCGGGGCCACGGACGATTTGAGATTCGTCGTGGTCAGGAACCCATATTCGAGGATCTATTCAGCCTACATCGATAAAATAGTTCTCGGAAAGTTTAAACGATTTGCCGCAAAGATAGACTATTCCGTGATACGAAATGAAACCACGCGGAGTTTTTTTGAAAACGGCGAAGACCCACCGAAACGTTTCATGTGTAAATCACATGACGTCACGTTCAAAGATTTCTTACGGTGGATTCTTTTCCACTATAGAGTGGACTGGCATTTCGCCCCGATAACAACCTTCTGCAATCCGTGCAACACCCAGTTTAACGTCATCATAAAACAGGAAAACGCTCGGGAAGAGATGAAATACGTCACCGAACATTTACCCGTTTCCATGGATACGGCGGCCTTCACCGATAGCAGTAACAATGAGAAGATACAAGACCTGATCGGGATTCTAAACGACCTCTACTCGTATGACGGTCTGTCAGAAGAGGCTTGCAGGGTGGATCAAACGAACTTCACATTCGTGAACGAACATTTCTGGGACGCATTAAAGATGCAAGGATACATTTCGAGAAACGAGCGTTCGGATGGCGTCGTTTTTCGTCCGCACTCTTCAGCAAAAGAGGCGTTCGGTAGATTCAAAGCGCTGAAAGTACCGTTCCTTAGTTCGGAGCAACGCTCCATACAAAGACAAAAGTATCTAGTAGACGCTTACAAATCGCTGGATAAAAAACTCCTTAAACATTTGAAGCATCGATTTTATGCCGATTTCCAACTGTTTGGATACAGTTTTGATCCACCCTCTTAATGAAAATCTATGTTTGTTCTTACGTTTCGTTGTTTCAAACAAATATGTCCTTCTAATTAGTTAACTGATACGAGGTTCATGTGAGTGAAAATGCGTTTTGGAGCTCAATTGTTTTTGTATGTATACGTTTTCCTTCAAAAACTCGTCTGATTCAAATGTGTCAAATACAAGCTCCTTTACTCTAATTGATTAACTGGAGTTATTACTCAATTATATGTCTACGGTAAAATTCTGCCTGGAACAGGAACGTCAGATGTGATACTTATGCTACAATATTGATCGTTTGGTTGTGTGTAATTTCCGTTATTTTCCAGTTATAATTCGGGTACCAATGTAAGTAACACCTACATTGGCACTGAACTTGCTTTCTCGCTTTAATGCCAAGGCAAACGCAAAGACAAATGCCAAGAGAAATGAGCCTTACAATTCTGCACTCGTCGACTTTCTAAAATGATAATATAAAGAAAAAAACTACGCATGGTTTATATTGCAATTATTTCATATTCACCGTTTATCTATGTATGATTATGATCTATAGCCATTTCACTTGTTTGTTAGTTTTTTAACGTTGAATACATACTTATCATCGAATGTGTGGTAGAGTCGGTAGGCAGTTTCATTAGCGAAGATTTGTTTGTTTTATTTAACTTATCTCTCCTTTCATCTTTCATATTTTCAAGATTATATCATATACATGTACATTGTGATGGTGTGCTTATTGATGATAGATCAAGGTCATTAACTGCCAGCAATGGTTGGATAAAATGGGTATTATCATATGTACTACCTTTCATGGAGATTTTTGAAAAATGAATATAGAAATGAAGCAAATTTACTTGGCGGCTGGCCTTGATATAACCTCTATGCATAAGCATGAGATCGGTTTCAGCACTATAAGGGTTTAATAACTGTTGAAACTTCATATATTGGGCTCCTCTCGATCCTATATATTTATAATCTTGATCATCATGGCCGAGATTTCTGATGTTAAACGAAGCTAGTGGCACGTTGTTTATTCTTCTATCGCGGTAGAACAATTTTATTTACGTTTACGAAAGCAGTCCTTTGTATTGTATGTGATGTTGAAATTAGAAACATATGTATAAATTCCATGATTACTGATTAATAGTTAACTTTTATACAGGTACATCATGCTTATTCTCATTTTCATTTTACGAAAAACTTTCTTCCATGGCGTTGTTATTTATTATTTTCTGTTTTGAGACGACGGTAACATGTTATGTAAAGTAATTGCAAATATGTATTCTTGTATCAATCTGAACACATCGGGTTTATCAAATGAAAACACCTCTGAAATAATAGGGATGACGCCATATTGGTTCCCAGCGGAATGACGAAACTTCACTTTCGTGTTTAAAAATAGATATTATATGTGAAATCTAAAAAGTCGTAAAAGTTGATTGAGGAAACAACTTTACATGTCACAACAACAATTTTGCCATTTGGTATGCGTTACTGATAAAAAGATTATTTAAAAGGATGTCCAACACTTCCATAGACATTGAACTACTTAACTTGCACGCTTAGAAAATGTGTTAATTGGCGGATGCCGATTTACCCGAAAAATTGTAACCCTACACTTATATCCGAGGTGTAGTTCACAGCTCACGGAAATACCCGAGTAGTTCTGATTGTTTTTGTATATGACTAGACGCTGTACTAGCGTATGTCAATGAAATTTGTCTATGTCTATGTCTAAATGAGGAAATGCCAAGCGCATGGAAAGACATAATAACCCATATATATTTACTGAACCCTTAGAATGCTGGGTAATTTACAAGAAAATAGATTTTTGTGTCGTCTGCTTTCAAAAAAACTTAAAAATCTGCTTAATTTTCACGAGGAAATGTATTCAGAGCAGCAAACAGGTTAGATCACAGGCCAGTCGCCAATTATCTTGGCGGCGGGCCTGGATCTAACCTGTTTGCATAAGCATGAGGTTGGTTCCAGCACTATACGGGTTAAATAACTGTTGAAAACTGTATAAAATAGTGTTCAATAAAACAATGAACTGAAGCAAGTCAAGAAAAGAACACTTCTTATTCGCTATTGCTTCATCATTAATAATTTTTCACAATGAACCAATGCGTCATTTTGCTCCCGGGAAAATCTGCATTTTCTTACAATAGCTTGAGATATGTCTAATACGAAATGTATTTGAAGTCGCATTGGTAAGGTACCTATTTGATAACACATCTTCTTCAATTCTTCAACATATACCCTACCATTTAGACAAATTAAATTAACACTATTCCTACATTGTTTAGACAAATTAAATTAATACTATTCATACATTGTTTAAGTGAAAACTTGCTTAGCAATCTAAAAATCGATTATAAATATCTTTTATAAACATAGGCCTGGGAACGGACAATTGTTGATATACGGTCTTATATATTTAATGCTATTACACGATCCTTAGCTAGAGCCATCGCCACAATAGATATCAAAGGATTATCGACGTGCAGAAAGTTCACTGGGGGTACTTAATGTGTTAACCCTTATGGTACTGGAACCGACATCATGCTTATGCAAACAGGTTACATCCAGGCCAGCCGCCAAGTTTATTGGCGGCTGGCCTGTGACCTAACGTGTTTGCTACTCTGAGTATCTTTCCTCATCGAAATTAAGCAGATATTTAAGGTTTTGGAAAGCATAGGAAACAAAAAGATTTTTTGAGAAATTTATCCAGCATTCTAAGGGTTAAGCAAACACTTACTTAAATGATTAAGCGTTTCTAACAGGGCCGTCTTTGTCACCGTTGGTCACTGTTGGTTAGGATATAAGCTTATGCTTTGTATACGAGAGATAGGTCTATTTAATACCCTTTGTTAGGCTTAAGCTGGGTACGCTTAAGTTTAAATTAGTTTTCATTCTGTATACATAGGATCACACAATGCAGTCAAATAGAGTACATTGAATTACTATAATGACTTGTCCTTGTTATAGTAGACCACAGTTATGAACTAATGGGTAGAAGCACAAAAAGACAAACAAGTCGCTCATCGAGAATGATTTTTCCTTTTTTCGAAACGAATTCGTGGCCTTCACAGCAGATGCGTCATACAAAGTCAGTATGGAGGAATGGGGGATAATTCGAATATTCGGTTTGTATGTAAAACATGTTGATATCAACGCTTCATACCATTTCAATTAAACAGATGTTATATCTCTAGTTTCTTTGGAATGAGTTTTCCTCGGTTAACCCATTACCAAACATTATGATTATGTTCCGATTATGTTGCTGTTAGCTTCATGGTGTTGAGACCGACTGTCACGATGTGGCACACGTTTGCGAACAATTCCTTATATAATGTCCCAATTACCAAACAATAACGACCTTTACAGTTTGTTGCAAACGAATCTGGCAAACATTGTGAGAAAAGGAGAAATTACTCATAACCAGCAATTTCTCCTTTTCCCACAATGTTTTCTGCACTGTCAGAAGATTGTTTTTCAATTTTATCACATTTTGAAATGTAGTCTGCAAACTCTTTCAAATTGGTATAGTTGGCGTTTGGTACAGGGTTAAAGTTATTACTAGTAAGTGTCTTGCCTGTTGTTAAGAATTGTAGCTAGTACAATTCTTACCCTTTTCCGGAGAATAGACGCGTATAACATAGATCCAGACAAGTCAATAAACAAACAATTGGTATAAATTGAGAAATTTCTCTTGAAGAGACAATTGTTTCTTTTGCCAGGTTGTTTTATTACATATATCAAAAGCAATGTTTTACTATAAACAATCTCAATTGCTTTAAATCAAGTGCCGTCTCAAGCGTTCATGAATAAATGAGGAAAAGTTAACATGGGCTTTTCTAGGGAGACGGACGAAATCGTCGATTGCGACCCATTCTGTTGATGTTTTAGCTTGCACGAACAATGCTTTACTGCTTTTTCGTTAAGTTCCGTTTCAACAGTATTTCATTTACCTCTCGTTACCTAACAACGCATCCGTACAGAGGGCAATTCATGAGTACAAATCAGGGAATTTCATGTGTACGCATCCATACAGAGGGCAATTCATGTGTACACATCAATACACAGCGCTTTTCATGTGTACGCTTTAATATACAGGGCATTTCATGTGTACGCATCCACATACAAGGCATTTCATGTGTTCGCATTCATACACAAGGCATTAATATGTACACATCCATACACAGGGCATTTCATGTGTCCGCATCCATACACTGAACATTTCATGTGTACGCATCCATACACGGGGCTTTTCTTGTGTCCGCATCCATACACAGGGCGCTTTTTGTGTCCGCATCCATACAACGGGCATTTCATGTGTACGCATCCATACACAGGGCTTTTCTTATGTCCGCATCCATACACAGGGCGCTTCTTGTTTCCGCATCCATACATAGGGAATTTGTCTGCAACAATACTCAGGGCATTTTATGTGTCTGCATTCATACAAAGGGCAGTTGATGTGTACGCATCCATACACAGGGCATTTCTTGTGTCTGCATCCATACACAGGGCATTGTATGTGTATGCATCCATACACAGGGCATTTCTTGTGTACGCATTCATACACAGGGCATTTCATGTGTCTGCATCAATACAGAGGACATTCCATGTGTACGAATCCATACACGGCGCATTACATGTGTATTCAACCATACAAAGGACATTTAATGTGAACGCATCCAAACATGGGGCATTACATGTGTATTAAACCATACAAAGAGTATTTTATGTGTACGTCTCCATACACGAGGCTTTTCATTTGTCTGCATCCATACACAGGGCGCTTCTTGTTTCCGCATCCATACATAGGGAATTTCATGTGTACGCATCCATACACAGGACATTTTATGTGTATGCATCCATACACGGGGCATTTCATGTGTATGCATCCATACACAGGGCATTGTATGTGTATGCATCCATACACAGGGCATTTCTTGTGTACGCATCCATACACAGGGCATTTCATGTGTCTGCATCAATACAGAGGACATTCCATGTGTACGAATCCATACACGGCGCATTACATGTGTATTCAACCATACAAAGGACATTTAATGTGAACGCATCCAAACATGGGGCATTACATGTGTATTAAACCATACAAAGGGTATTTTATGTGTACGTCTCCATACACGAGGCTTTTCATTTGTCTGCATCCATACACAGGGCAATTCATGTGTACGCATCCATACACAGGGTATTTCATGTGTACGCATCCATACACAGGACATTTTATGTGTATGCATCCATACACGGGGCATTTCATGTGTACGTATCCATACACGGGGCATTACATGTGTATTCAACCATACAAAGGGCATTTAATGTCAACGCATCCATACATGGGGCATTACATGTGTATGCATGCAAACACAGGACATTTTATGCGTTCCATCCATACACAGGGACTTTCATAAGTACGCATCCATACGCATGGCATTGAATTCATATATACGCATCCATATGCAGGACATTTCATGTTTACTCGTCCATACTCATGGTATTTCATATGTAAGCATCCATACACAGGACATTTTATGTGTATGCATCCATACACGGGGCATTTCATGTGTACGTATCAATACACGGGGCATTACATGTGTATTCAACCATACAAAGGGCATTTAATGTCAACGCATCCATACATGGGGCATTACATGTGTATGCATGCAAACACAGGACATTTTATGCGTTCCATCCATACACAGGGACTTTCATAAGTACGCATCCATACGCATGGCATTGAATTCATATATACGCATCCATATGCAGGACATTTCATGTTTACTCGTCCATACTCATGGTATTTCATATGTAAGCATCCATACACAGGACATTTTATGTGTATGCATCCATACACGGGGCATTTCATGTGTACGTATCAATACACGGGGCATTACATGTGTATTCAACCATACAAAGGGCATTTAATGTCAACGCATCCATACATGGGGCATTACATGTGTATGCATGCAAACACAGGACATTTTATGCGTTCCATCCATACACAGGGACTTTCATAAGTACGCATCCATACGCATGGCATTGAATTCATATATACGCATCCATATGCAGGACATTTCATGTTTACTCGTCCATACTCATGGTATTTCATATGTAAGCATCCATACACAGGGACTATACCATACGTTCATTGCATTCCATGTGTACGCATCCATACACAGGACATTTCATGTATATTAATACATACATAGGGAATTTATTGTGTATTCATACATACACAGGGCATTTCATGTTTACACAACCATACACAGGATATTTCATGTGTACAAATCCATATACAGGGTATTTCATGTGTAAACATCCATACACAGGATAATTAATGTGTACAAATCCATACAGAGGGTATTTCATGTGTCCTCATCCATACACAGGACATACATATGTAATCATCCATACACAGGGCATTTCCTGTGTACGTCTCCATACGCAGGGCATTTTATGTCCGCATCCATACTCTGGGCATTTTATGTGTACGTCTCCATAAGCAGGGCATTTTATATGTACGTCTCTGTACACAGGATATTTCATGTGTAAAAATCCATATACAGGGTATTTCATGTGTAAACATCCATACACAGGATAATTAATGTGTACACATAAGCAGGGCATTTTATATGTACGTCTCCATACACAGGGCATTTTATGTGTACGTCTCCATAAGCAGGGCATTTTATGTCCGCATCCATACGCAGCGCATGGCATATGTAAGCATCCATACGTAGGGCATTTCCTGTGTACGTCTCAATACACAGGGCATTTTATGTGTACGTCTCCATACGCAGGGCATTTTATGCGTCCGCATCCATACACAGGACATACATATGGAAGCATCCATACGCAGGGCATTTAAAGTGTACGTCTCCATATGCAGGGAATTTCCTGTGTACGTCTCCATACGCAGGGCATTTTATGTGTCGGCATCCATACACAGGACATACATGTGCATCCATCCATACACAGGGCTTGTCATATGTACGCATCCATACGCAGGGCATTTGATGTGTACGTCTCAATACGCAGGGCATTTTATGTGTACGTCTCCATACGCAGGGCATTTTATGTGTACGTCTCCATACGCAGGGTATTTTATGTTTACGTCTCTATACGCAGGGCATTTTATGTGTACGTCTCCAAAGGCAGGGCATTTTATGTGTACGACTCCATACGCAGGGCATTTCCTGTGTACGTCTCAATACGCAGGGCATTTTATGTGTACATCTCAATACACAGGGCATTTTATGTATACGTCTCAATACGCAGGGCATTTTATGTGTACGTCGCCATACACAGGGCATTTTATGTGTACGTCTCAATACGCAGGGCATTTTATGTGTATGTCTCAATACGCAGGGCATTTTATGTGTACGTCTCCATACGCAGGGCATTTTATGTAAACGTCTCAATACGCAGGGCATTTTATGTGTACGTCGCCATACGCAGGGCATTTTATGTGTACGTCTCAATACGCAGGGCATTTTTATGTGTTCGTCTCAATACACAGGGCATTTCATGTGTAGGTTTTCATACATAGGGAATTTCCTGTGCACGTCTCGATAAGCAGGGCATTTTATGTATACGTCTCAATACGCAGGGCATTTTATATGTACGTCTCAATACGCAGGGCATTTTATGTGTACGTCTCAATACGCAGGACATTTCATTTGTAGGTTTTCATACACAGGGAATTTCCTGTGCACGTCTCAATAAGCAGGGCATTTTATGTATAAGTCTCAATAAGCAGGGCATTTTATGTATAAGTCTCAATACGCAGGGCATTTTATGTGTAGGTTTTCATACACAGGGCAGTTTATGTATATGCATCCATACGTAGACCAGAGCCCCATCGACACCTCTGGTTTCGTGGGAGTGGCCTTTGACAAGTCCTTTTCGAGCTATAGTCTAGTACTGATGGATGCAGGAAAGCCAAAGGAGTCATTGACTTAGACATATGTCATGTACTTAACGGTAATCTGCGTTTAGCTTGTAATATACGAAATGCTTTCTGAAACACTCGCTGCCTCTACACTTAACTATGTTTGATTTTCCATTATAGAACGCTGGGAAGGATGTAGGTTTAACCGGGAGTCGAACCCTGGACCCATGTAGTTCAGGTTGGCCTCATTACCAACAGGGCTATCGAGTATAACTTGATTTACCTCTTTACCACCTGTAGATGACTTATCTTTTCTACTTGAAACCGACGACTTTAGAAAAGCATTATAAACATGTTAACGACTTTTCAGTTTTGTAGATATGTGAGTAGAATGAAAAACGCATTTGGCAAAAGGAGAAAATTCTTGTGACAAGCAATTTCCCCTTTTGTCACAAAGCTTTTTGAAAGTCGTCTGCTGTTAGGTGCAAATATATGGCGTTAGGTGGTAATTTGTTAAAAGAAAGATACAAGCCAGTTATTTATTTATTTTATGCTTTTATTATGCTTTGATTAGAACTGCTTGCAACTTAACTGCTTAAAACCTATCGATTGAATTATATTTAATAAAACGAAAACAAAATACAGGAAAGGAAAAATTAGAATTAAAGAAACTTTGAAAAATTTTTATTTAATATCCGCGAGTCTAGTCAATTTGGAAGATTCAAGCTGAACTTAAATGTAAAACCTCAAAATTTTCAAAACGGAAATGAAATGATCAACCATCTTGAAGGGTCTTCAATTTTGAAAAGGAAAATAAAGCTAGACAAATCTAACGTAATGGTTATTAGCTATGATACTGGTTGTTATGAAATATTAATCGTAAACCGAGAACTAACATGTTCAAAATGTTGGCCGTTCTACTTTCTACTTGATTTTCAATTGCAACAAACCCGGCCAAATTTGAAAAGGTAAAACGACGAAAAAAACTCTGCAAAGAACATCTCTCTCTAACCCAAACTAACCACTCTCAGATTTTTTGTCCTGAAACACAGTACATTTCATGTGTAGACAATGTAAATATGACGCAAGAGTAGGGGTTTATCTGTCTTATCAACCCATGTCTTCGATTTTTACTGAATAAAGAGTATATCTTTCTGCCTTGTCTTGTTACCAAATGGTTTTTGATTTCTTCTGGAACAAAAGGGTATACATTGTATATCTATCTCCTTTTTAACATGATTTTGACTTGTACTGAATCAATAGATTATCTTTGTGTCTCCGACTTATTACCACTAGATTCTGAAGCATGTTTGTCAGATGAAAGGTTTTATCATTCTGCCTTTTTACCACGTGTTTTAAACGTATGCGGGGATATTGGCGTGATACCATCTTGTATTTTCCAATGACACTGTTTCTTTCACTTGCACTTAGCGTCAAATTAGTTTGAAACAGAAAAGACTGTTAGGAATAAACCCAACGATGCGTTGTTTGACAAGTTGCTTATTGATTGACATGTCATCTGTGATATTTGAGGTGAATTAGTATTGAGTTAATGATTTGTGAACTTCATACATATAAGTGTCTAAAAGTAGGATAAGAAAATATAAGCAGATACAAGCTACACGATTTTAATGAAATAAAAGGGGCGATTGATTAGGTAAAGCAAACGGCGCCGACTCTAAAACCGAATTTTTGATTTTCGCCGCCATAGTCGCGGGCCATAAAGTCGATGATGGGTAATTTGGACGCCTTGGACTTTATCGCAAACACCGTCTGTCCTCGGGTCTTATCCTGAAAATAATTAAATAAGAAAGTTTAGTTTATTTGCACAATTCCATTAGCCCTTATTATGTTGGAACCGACTTCATGCTTATGCTAACGGATCAGATCCAGGCCAGCCGCCAACTAAATTGGCGGCTGGCCTGTGATCTAACCTGTTTGCTACTCTGATTATCTTTCCTCATCAAAATAAAGCAGAGATATTAGACACAAAAAATTGTTTTTCAAAAAAGGACCCAGCATTCTGAGGGTTTAGCTTCTTCGCCTGTTAGGTACATTGATGAGAATTTATACAACGATCAGGGTACAAGCTATAGTACATGAAAGCATATTATGACAACATGGATATCTTTATTCAAAATAACGTACAAAACGTGAGAAAACTCAATGTCAATGTTAATAAACTCGTTGTGCTTATCGAATTCTTCGATGAGTCACACGTATAAATCGCAACTTCTAAGACACGTTTGTAAAGAGGACCTCAGAAAGAATCGTCGTTAGTGCATTGGTTGTTAAAGGAGCCTTTATTGCCATAAGACCAGTCTTTATTACCTTTATTCACTGTAGTATATTTTGCCAATACAGTAATATCTCGTTAATTCAAACATGTCCGTTCCTATCAAAATTTCCAAATTAACGAATAAACCGGACTTTTGAAGCAGGGCCTGGTCTTAAACATATTTAGACATAAACGGTCTATTTGCACGCGTATACTTTTAAACCTTTACCAAACGCCAAATTTTCGACCATCCAAAATTGAAATTCAAAATTAATCTTCTGATATGGCAGAAAACATTTTGGGTCAATGATAAATTGCTCGTCACGAGCAATTCCTCCTTTACCCACAATGTTTTTGAGAGTCGCCTGCAAAAACTGGTGAAATGACATTGTTGTATTGTAATTGGTTAAGCAAATTAATGCACAATAACTCAGTTCCTTTACAATTTCGTTCGGATTGCGCGACATCCGGATAATCGGGGTCCGGATAAACGAGGCTTCACTGTACTAGATAGACATATGTTCTATCAAATAAACATGTAATTGAAAAGTATTGACATGGGGTTAAATTCAAACCCAAAATAAAATACATTAAAATGTATGGAAAGGACTCTTTAGCGAAACAAGAAAGTGGAACCACGAATGGTATACACCGTAAGGCGGGTTTCCCTTAGCCATATGGACTTGGCTTTAGTATACATATACTTTATGTAACATTCATCTAGAGATATACTCATTTTGAATTGCGATCTGCGAACTGACTTCTAGCTTCATTGACATTCATCATGAAGCATAATCAAAGGTGCAATTTTGTACGACAAATTGATGATTACTTTCGGAAGATTTTTTTTAAAAAAAAACAACAACTTTGGGAGTAATGTAGTTTATGCCATCTCATATGAAAAAGTCAATAATCATACAATGGCTGAATTGAAATCGATGAAGAGTTCTATTTGTACTGTACTGCGTAAATAAATAACTAAATATTACAGTGGCAATACGACCGATATTCAATTATTTGCCTTTCTTTTGTCACCATTCAATAGTTACTTGAAGCTGTATGGAAGCTATATTACGTTCAATATTGCAAACGAGAAGTTACGTCTGTCAAAGCAAATACTGTTGTGTTATTTAATGTTCTCTCTCTTATGGGGATTTCGCAGCAGACGATATACATAATGTTACAACGTGACAACTAATTCTAATGAATAACTACACTCATGAATTAGAGATGTATAACCTTTAGAATGCTGGGTAATTTTCTAAAAATAGATTTTTGTGTCGTCTGCTTTCCAAGATCTAAGATATCTGCTTAATTTTGATGAGGAAAGATACTCAGAGAATTATTCAGATTAGATCACAGGCCAGCTGCTAATTTACTTGGTGGCTGACCTGGATCTAACTTGTTTGCATAAGAATGAAGTCGGTTCTAGCTCTGTAAGGGTAAAACTATTCTGACTCAATAAGAAATTGTAAACGATGAGGAAGCTTTATGCTTTTATCGTCAGTATGTTTTCGATCTGTTATATATTCGTTTAAACATTAAATATCAAAAGATGTCGAATTTTACATAAAGTAGTTGTGTTAGCAAAGATACTTCTGTAAAATGTATCAAAACACTTTGTTCATATGGCATTTTTAGCTTCTCGGTCATAGATATTTATTTAAGCATATATTCGGAAAGTTTGCTATATAGCAAGAAGAGAAATTGGTTGTGTCCGATTGGTTTGTTCTTTTTTTTGCACTGGTTTCTTCCCAATATCATCGCAATAATGTTATTGATCATTGATCATAATGTCGTATGCGATTACTTCAAACTTCAGTGAAAAAGTCTCATATATGGCTAAGATTTGGTAAAGGAAAATGCTTTATTTTAACTGTAACTTTTAACCATTTCGCCATTTCAAGTTTTGAACATTGTCCTAATCGAAAGCAACAGCACACGGACATTTTAAACTGTAACTTATTTATAAATTCCTATAAATCAGAACTCTGCACCCTTTTTGGCACCAAAAAACCTCAATTACGACAATAAGCAAATGACAACGTTCTTTAACGACCTTGTCAATGAACGGTTAAGACAATACGACCGTCACATTGTGGTTGACACTGGATACAATAACGGGAGTACAAGTACAAAAGTTTGAAATTAAAAGCAAATCATACGGAACAGGGCCTTGTCTTAAACTACGAGAAATAAACTACGAGAAACATACCGTTCAACCTTTGTTTTCACTAATCACACTTAAAATTAAAAGCTTTTGGTGAATATGAATAATGATGCAGCAGCTTTGGAGTTTTTACAATCAATGCAATCACATTCCCTCGGAGCCTCGAATATACCGACTGACCGCAGCGGTGCGTCATAATTGGGTGCGTGTTTTTCTCTTTTTTTTTCATTTTTAAATATCGAAATTGGTAACTGTTTCTAGTGTTAACATTACCTTGCAGCTATCTTGTAACACCGTCATGTCTTCCAACTCTTTCGTGAAATAGACATTATCGTCCGAGCCGAGGAGGATGACAGCGTTATCTGTCGAGCCCGCTGATTGGTCGGCCCATCCCACGCTTCCGTCACATGTGTATACAAACGTCTGGGTGGCGACTTCCGATTTCGTGGCCAGGGCTTTGATCTGACCCATATACTCAATCTGAAATGTATTTAATACATGCGTACTTAAAGTGAATTAAATAGAAATAATCGAAGACTCCCGTTTTCTTCAAAGAAGAGCTTTGACTGAAATGTGTTTTAAAGTCATGAGTATTGGTGTTTCATACAAATATATAATACATACAAGCTCTGGCCGAAAGATTCGAAACTCAAGTGTAGTGGTATTTCTATGTTGATATATGATATATGGTGCATGTTAATGCACTAGAATTCACATTTAACTAGGGTTTTCAAGGACGAGCTTTGACGGAAACATATTCAAAAGCAATATGTAATGGTGTTTGCATGATTATGTATTATATCTTGATCAAAAGCTAGGCACATTGAGAAAGACATTAGTATGCTTTCAGAAGTTTCTTCTTTAAGCTGATAAGGCAAGATTGATACTTACGAAAAGTAACCTATGGTGACTTTCAGAAAAGCCCATTCAAATTGACTGGCATCGTGATAATACTGTAAAACTGCGGAAGACAAACCTTAAATACTCACCAAACTGACACACAAACTTACCTCGAATCCGCCGTCCATCTCGCTGAACCATAATGGGTCGTCGGCGTTTTCAACCTTAGGCCAGTAACGTACGCCCACCTGTAAATGATACAATTGTACAGAAAAGCCTTATAATACCACGTTCTCTCTCACCAAACCTACAGACAATGTCTCGTTCAATTCAAGAACTCATGTAACACCTTTGTACAGAAGGCTGGCCATGCCGAATAATGGGAGAAATATCCTTAACGCCAAAGAAAGACGTTGGCGATAGTTATAATAACGGAAGTACACCAGTTTGAAATAAACAGGAAGTCATAAGGACTTGTCGTAAATGGTAAGTTTTCAATTCTTTTGAACAATAGTTAAACTATATGAGACGTGTAATGTAACCTATGTTTTCACTTAATCATGTTCGAATATGAAGGCTATTTGTGAAGATAATGACACATCAGCTTTGATGTTTTAGCAATCGATGCTTAAAATATGTCTTCTTTTTTAAATGTATCCATCCGCTTACAAAAGCCTGACCTTGTTCTCCTCAGCAATAGATCGTGAATAATGGAATAGGAAACTAGCATACATTAATCAGGATAATCGCCAGGAATTATGTAGATAAACAATGCATCTAATTTAAATGTCATCTCTGAAGGTCACATCTGAAGGTCATATGAAGGTCACCGTACCTGTGCAGTATCCATGGTAGGCTGAATACAAGTCTGTCCACCTCCGGTCATATTGCACCATACCTCTACGGCGTCTCCGATACCGCCCTGATTGGGGTCAATCCAGTACAAACCTGAATGAATATAAAATCAAAGCACTGAAAACACTGATCCACGATTTGAACAACTTTGTTGGATGCAATAGAATGGAATGTCAGAAGATGACAAAAATTTATTTGGAATTGAGATATACTTTGTTTGACCTCATCTTATACTCTGTCTTGTCTAACTCATTATAACTATATGCAAACACTGAGCTTCGTAAAGTCTAACTTTCAGAGTTGTTATTTAGTTACTTCGTTTTGGGGATACATATTTTATTTAGCATTCGTATTATATCATTATGAAAAGCAGACTACTCGAAATAAATATGAAATAATTGATAAAATATCATGAGTAGTTTTCCAATCTGCAAGAGATTTCTTAGATTTTCTGATTCCACCTTCTGATGCATGCTTGCTTTAAATGATCATTATAAACATGTCAAAACACACTTCTAATTAAGATAAAACATGTGGGATTTTCCAGCATACATTGAAAGTACTTTGGATCAAGAAGTTTGCAATCCGATTGATTCCGGACAGGTCATCTTGAGTTGATTTGCACCCAAGTTGTTGCGGTACCATTACATGACGAATGTCAAACCCATCACAGTTATCTCCCATTACTACACTGCATCGATCACTGCCATCCCAACATTTTCATCCAGATTTGGATGAAATTTAAATGATATTTTTTTTATTTATTATTTTTACCGGATATAGTGGTTAATTCAGTAATAATGTCGTATTGTGTTGATTTCTGACGAGTCAGATTGAAAAAAAATCGTTTTCTTTACAAATAAAGCACGAATCGATGATAATTGATGGGTGTTGCCGCCATCTTTGAACGTTATTTTCATTTTTAAGCAGATGGTCATGTGACGTTTGTAGTGGCAGTGATCAAGCTCAATAAGGGAGTTCACTGTGGGGAGTTTGGAGGACAACATGGAGATAAAATTAAAGTTTTACCGTCTTCATATTCGGCGTGGGATGTTTTCAGGTCAAGACAAGACGCGGCAGGGCTATTCATGGTACCGGTGGGGAATTTCATCTCGTCTACAACGTTGGATACCTTGGCAATGTGGTTCCACATGTTCTCAACAAACATGTGTACACCTTCCTTCAGGGAGAGCTGTTGGCGAGAAACGGAAATATGAAACACTGTACATATATCTAAACCTTTATAGCAGTGGAACCGTCTTCATGCTTATGCAAACAGGTTAGATCACAGGCCAGCCGCCAAGTTAATTGGTCTATGACCTAATCTGTTTGCTACTCACTCTGATAATCTTTTTTTATCAAAATTAAGCAGAATTATAAGATGCATGTCTATTGATGCAGAGAGACAGAGATCATGTGCACACATATGTATACTTAATTGGGAAACTCTAGTAGAACTTAGAAAAGGGCCGTCGATACAAATCTTATGGAAAATCAAATACTTATCATTTTAACTTTCTTGAGACCTCGATATCCATATGGGTACACAGACACACAACAAAAACCAAACGCACACACGAATGGGAACTTGTTTACCTTGTTTTGATTGATGTCCATGATAACACGTTCAAAGTCGGCAGCGAGGTCTGGCAGGTTGACAAGATGGGGCTCTTCCGCAGTGCTCCTCTTCCTTCGGGCGTTCACCAAAAGTGGGGCTTTGCCCAACAAGTCGGCGGGGTAGGGCATGCTCTCCCCGGGGGGTCCTTGGGGTCCCGAGGGGCCCTTAAAAAGGAGAAAGAGTCAAAGGTCAATTAGTTATCAGATTTAGTTTCGCTTCCGTTTTTGGATGTTTTTAACTATTCTACTGTAATGTATCGGCATTCTCCGACATCAGTTTTATGCTGTTATGTTTTTATGGCATGGCGCTGGTTTTATGAATTCAAGTTGTAAAGCATACACGTATGGAGAAGAGGTAAACTACTAAAACTGATTTTTTTATGGTCATCGCTTTCATTTTCTTGGAACAATCAGTGCTCCGAAACCTAAGTGGAATACAAACACACCTTTGTTTACGACGTAACAATTTATGACCTAGGAAGTGTCCCTTCCAGATTTTTAATCTGTGTGTGTCATGAAAAACAAGCTTAAAGCTATCGGTTTTACCGCATATATAAACTGTACGTGCTTAAATACATTGACGATTTCTGGATCACCTGCGCTTTCATTAGCCACTTTTAACTGTATATGAAATAACAATACAAAGACTTTAATGTTTGGAGAACATCTTATTTTGACTTTCAAATGTTCTCTTCTGTTAACAGGCACTCTTCTGTTAACAGGCACTCTTCTGTTAACAGGCATCCCAATATGTTAAGTAAGAGTAACATTATTCATGTCGAGGGTTCAATGCAATACTATAGTATGTGCTTCATGTTTATGAAGCACTTACTATAGTTTTGCATTGACCCATCGATAAAGTATCTAAAGAGAAAGACAATCTTACTTGAGGTCCTGGGGGTCCTTCTGGTCCATCGTTGCCCTAGAAACGAAAAGTAAAAAGTGACATGTAGTGATACAGGATTGACATATAAGCCGCAGCCCCAGGCTGAAGGATATTCTATGGTAGACAGTTTATCTCGCCTTTATAACGTAATAATTGTTCTGAGGTCAAGAATGTCCTCGAATATCTTTACTTTTAATATGTGTGACGAAATCTCAATTTACTTGTCAGCAAATACCAAACCTTTGGCTGCGCTGTCCATCATTGATTTTGCCACTCCTGAATCTTAACATTGTTTTGAACAAAGCACATCGAGAAACAAACATTTGAAACAATAATTTGGTCAAGGATAACATTTTTATAGAAAGGCACATCATTTGATTTGATCCGCTGGTCGTTACTTCAAAAAAATTCATTACATGTATTGGTCATACATAAGTCTAATATGGTTCTGTCCGCAAAAGTCCGACCATGCACACAGCTTGGCAAACTGTGTGACTGACCATATATTAAAAATTCAAAACAACCACCAGACATGTTATATCTATAGTTTTCAGACCTGAACCATTGACCACCTGGAACATTGATCTTGTAATAAAGATATCTCCATCGCCGATTTGAAGCTGTTCTTCGCAGTTCAAACAAGCGGACATATGATAAGATATTTCGTCTATAACTTGCTTTAATAGACTACTCACTTGTTCTCCTTTCGGTCCGACTGGGCCCTCCATTCCCTGAAAAAAAGAGAATTTATTATGATATAAAGTCTATTCTCTCAAACAATAATATAAACTCTCTTACAGGGGGACGTTACTTTAAGACGTAATGTCACGTTTTGGTACCTTTGCGCGTTTTTGTGCTAGTCCGAGATTTCGCCGGGCAAGAATTGCCCTGATATATCAGCAACTGTTATAAATCATATACCATCGGAAAGTGTAAAAAATGTAGCGAACGGCCATACTATTTTTGTAGTTTTCTACTATCCACACGTAGTTATAGAGAACATCTAATCTTGTGTCAGCACTCGCTACAAACATGTCACATGTAACACAGCGGTTGCAATTTACTCGTTTAATACCAAAACTATTAAAAGTTTGCTAGCGTCAATTTTCACGAGCACTTAACATCGTGTAAAGGAACGTCAACGGAAGCGACAAATTTATTTTGGAGACGATTCATGGAGTGGTTATTTAAAGATTTTGGTATGGAATCTTGGACTTTCATACCAGACTCTCGTGAACTACAGCATTTTTGAAAGACGACGTCTACTAATTTTTTTATACTACCCTTAAAGACACAAACTCCTCAGAGTGATCCCGCCCTATGGATTGCAACACCCCTAGTCGTCTTCGTAAGATTGGTATAAAATGAAAGACAATAAAAGCCCTTCAATCTTTACAGCGATCCGGCGGCTTTGATGCAATCCGTCACATATATAGTTATCTACTTTACTGCAATTATTCCAATTAACGGGACTTGTCTTTACGTACATGTACACCGTTCTTAGAATGAATATGTCAGGATGGGTAGATCGCAGCTTTTATTTCGACAAATTACATATCCTTCTTTTTAAATGCTGCCACAATTTTTCGTAGAATATTTCGATATTTCTTTTTGGCATTGCATGAACAAAATATATTGCTAAATTTATAACAATATTTGTATTAACTCTTGCCACTAGCAGATAAAACTTATTCGGGTAAGGATATCTGAGAAAGTTTTCAGGGATGAATTCTTGCGCATTACAATGTAAAGAGGACAACTTGAGGTAAAAGGGAGTTCAAATTCAACAATGCAAGGGTAATATAAAAAAGATCTCTGTTTGTGTAATATGTCCTTAAACAAGTTTCGCCCTAGACTTGTAAATAAACAGATACCATCCAGGAAATAAAGATTCGAATATCGTCGTACTTCTCGGGAGATTCAAGAGGTAATGAGATCGCAATTCCCTACTTACATAATAGTTTCAGCATGACAAAGAAGTAGAGTTAAGAATCAGGGTACCAATATCAACACGTGATTCAACAACAAGGAGACTAACGTTATACTATTGATACACACCGGAAGTCCTGTGGCTCCATCTGCACCTGGGGGTCCTGGTGGTCCTTTCGGTCCCTGGTAGATAAAAATGATTTACAATCAGAATGATGATATTACTTTGTAATAGTTTAAAAAAGAATAACTATGATTTCTCTATGTTACAATCTTAAAGGGGATCTCTATAATTTCTCTACGATATCATTTTAAAAGGAATTACTATGATTTCACTGCGATATAATTTCAAAAAGAATCACAGTGCTTTTATTTGAAAAGGAATAACTATGATATCATTTCAACTATGATATCACTGTGATATCATTTTTAATCAAACCACTTTGCTATCATTTTAAATAGAATCACTATGTTGTCATTTCTAAAAGAATCACCATGCTATCATTTACAACTGAATCACTATGCTATCATTTACAACTGAATCACTATGTTATCATTTACAACTGAATCACTATGCTATCATTTACAACTGAATTACTATGCTATCATTTTAAAAAGAATCACTATGCTATCATTTACAACTGAATCACTATGCTGTCATTTACAACTGAATCACTATGCTATCATTTACAACTGAATCACTATGCTGTCATTTACAACTGAATCACTATGCTATCATTTACAACTGAATCACTATGCTGTCATTTGACACTATGCTGAATCACTATGCTATCATTTACAACTGAATCACTATGCTGTCATTTACAACTGAATCACTATGCTATCATTTACAACTGAATCACTATGCTATCATTTACAACTGAATCACTATGCTATCATTTACAACTGAATCACTATGCTATCATTTACAACTGAATCACTATGCTATCATTTACAACTGAATCACTATGCTATTGAATCACTATGCTATCATTTACAACTGAATCACTATGCTATCATTTACAACTGAATCACTATGCTGTCATTTACAACTGAATCACTATGCTATCATTTACAACTGAATCACTGTGCTATCATTTACAACTGAATCACTATGCTATCATTTTAAAAATAATCACTTTGCTATCAATTAGAACTGAATCACTATGCTGTCATTTACAACTGAATCACTATGCTATCATTTACAACTGAATCACTATGCTATCATTTACAACTGAATCACTGTGCTATCATTTACAACTGAATCACTATGCTATCATTTTAAAAAGAATCACTTTGCTATCAATTAGAACTGAATCACTATGCTATCATTTACAACTGAATCACTATGCTATCATTTACAACTGAATTACTATGCTATCATTTTAAAAAGAATCACTATGCTATCAATTACAACTGAATCACTATGTTATCATTTACAACTGAATCACTATGCTATCATTTACAACTGAATCACCATGCTATCATTTACAACTGAATCACTATGCTATCATTTACAACTGAATCACTATGTTATCATTTACAACTGAATCACTATGCTGTCATTTACAACTGAATCACTATGCTATCATTTACAACTGAATCACTATGCTATCATTTACAACTGAATCACTATGCTATCATTTACAACTGAATCACTATGCTATCATTTTAAAAAGAATCACTATGTTATCATTTACAACTGAATCACTATTCTATCATTTACAACTGAATTACTATGCTATCATTTAAAGTTGAATCTCTATGCAATCATTTTAAAAAAGAGTTACTATACTATCATTTCAAATTTAATCACTATGTTATCATTTTAAATTGAATCACTTTGCTGTCATATCAAAAAGAAACAATATACTTTTTCTTCAAAAATCGCCACATCTGGCATGATTGATTCACCAAAGAGTTTTATATTCCTATTGACCATTCATACTGTAATAGATGTGATCTTCAAATTGTATGTACTCGGCAATCCCCGTCACAAGTCGGTAGATATACCTCGTAAGCAGTTCATGAATACACCAGAAATCCTGGGGTAATTCGTCTTATTTCCGGCGGATAACGCACATGATTACAACATGCACACATACAATATATATGTACTTACATACACACAAATTGATTATATATCACAATTGAATGTTGTTTCTTTTTATTCTTTTCATTAAAGATTATCATATCAACACATTTTTGTTTCATATTTTGTCAATCGTGTCTTTTCGGCAATCCCCGCCTTGTGCCGGGGATTTCCGAGTAGATACGATTGCAAACGGATATGCCCTTCGTTGCTGGTCTACTTTCAAAATGGCTCCCCATTACCTCCGAGGCAATCGGAACTACTCGGGTATTTCCGTGAGCTGTGAAATACACCTCGGATATAAGTGTAGGGTTACAATTTTTCGAGTAAATCGGCATCCGCCAATTAACACCTTTTCTAAGCGTGCAAGTTAAGTAGTTCAATGTGTATGGAAGGGTTGGACATCCTTTTAAGTAGTTTTTTTATCAGTAACTCATACCAAATGGCAAAATTGTTGTTGTAACATGTTAAGTTGTTTCCTCAATCAAATTCAAAGACTTTTTAGATTTCACATTTAAGATCTATTTTTAAACACGAAAGTGAAGTGACGTCATTCCGCTGGGAATCAATATGGCGTCATCCCTTTTATTTCAGAGGTGTTTTCATTTGATAAACCCGATGTGTTCAGATTGCCTCCGAGGTTATTTTAAGAAATGGCCGAGGTGTTCCGAATGGTGATCTTCTTGAAGGTTGTCGGGCCAGGGTCCCGGATACTTACGGGATCTCCGCGTTCACCCTTGATTCCGGGTCCTCCCGGGATTCCTTGTTCTCCCTTCTGTCCCTGGTCGCCTTGGAGACCAACGGGTCCGACTTGACCGAAATGGCCCTGAAAGAAAAGTTTAAACCTTTGTAGTAAAGGACGTAGATGAAGAGTTCAATCATCAAATTGTCAACCTAAATAGCGCTGAAATCGACTTCATGCTTATTCAAACAGGTTAGATCATATAGCAGCCGCCATATTAATTAGGGGCTAGCCTGTGATCTAACCTCTTTGCTATACGGAATATATTCCCTCATCAAATCTAAGCAAATATTTAAGGGTTTTGGGAAAGCAGACGACACAAAAATCTATATTTAGAAAATTACACAGCATTCTAAGGGTTGACAACACTGCCTTGACAGTGCTTCATTGGAACAAAAGAAACGAAGCACCCATTTCATGCTTTGATATCAGTCTTTTATACATTTCTTATTGTTGAAATCATATAGTAAATTGGTTTAGTTTAATCGAAGGAAATCACACAAGAGAGCGTAAAAAGATAACTATTGACATACTGTTGAGGCAGAGAGGTCAGAACTGCAGCTACATGGGACAGCCTTCTCAAGATAGCAGAGAAAAGATGTACGAAAAACAGCATATATCGGTAAGTCTTCTCAAGATAGCAGAGAAAAGATGTACGAAATACAGCATATATCGGTAGGTCTTCTCAAAATAGCAGAGAAAAGATGTACGAAATACAGCATATATCGGTAAGTCTTCTCAAGATAGCAGAGAAAAGCTGTACGAAATACAGCATATATCGGTAAGTCTTCTCAAGATGGCAGAGAAAAGATGTACGAAATACAGCATACATCGGTAAGTCTTCTCAAGATAGCAGAGAAAAGATGTACGAAATACAGCATATATCGGTAAGTCTTCTCAAGATAGCAGAGAAAAGATGTACGAAATACAGCATATATCGGTAAGTCTTCTCAAGATAGCAGAGAAAAGATGTACGAAATACATCATACATCGGTAAGTCTTCTCAAGATAGCAGAGAAAAGATGTACGAAATACAGCATACATCGGTAAGTCTTCTCAAGATAGCAGAGAAAAGATGTACGAAATACAGCATATATCGGTAAGTCTTTTCAAGATAGCAGAGAAAAGATGTACGAAATACAGCATACATCGGTAAGTCTTCTCAAGATAGCAGAGAAAAGATGTACGAAATACAGCATACATCGGTAAGTCTTCTCAAGATAGCAGAGAAAAGATGTAAGAAATACAGCATATATCGGTAAGTCTTTTCAAGATAGCAGAGAAAAGATGTACGAAATACAGCATACATCGGTAAGTCTTCTCAAGATAGCAGAGAAAAGATGTACGAAATACAGCATACATCGGTAAGTCTTCTCAAGATGGTAAAAAAAAACCAGACAGAATTGGTGCATCTTAGTTGTTGCCCCACATGCCACTTGGCGTAATGGACAGTAAGTAAGAAAGAATAATAGTACAAATACAGTTAAGACGAAATACCTTCACACCCTTCTCTCCTTGATCTCCTTTAGGTCCGGCCAATCCAATGGGTCCCTGTAAGATGGATGAAAGTTATATAATTTGAATATTAACCTTCACAAAGATTTTGAATGTGCATTGTATAGCCATTGTTATTATACCCCACCCCATTGCTTTCATTTTATCATGAGTTGTCTTCCCTGAAAATTGATAAAATTGATTTCCCCCTTTTTCCTATGATAAAGTTTGGATTTATTCTTAACAAATCTTAATCTGAATCAAGTAATTCATTCTTAATGACAAAGAGATTCAATTTCCCATAGGCTTCACTGTTAATTTTTGAATTGGTTATCTCCTCCTAATTGAGGTTATAATCGGAAAGTTCCTCAGTAAAACCTTATCATTTGTGAGGATCTTTATTGTGACAAAATTTTATACAGTTGCTACTATTCAGTGTTGGGATATGCAACACTCTTACTACAGTTCCGGAACCTTTGAAATGAGGCAAATGAGAAAAACTGCACATACCATAACACCGGGGCTACCAGACAATCCTGGGGGTCCTGGGGGTCCAGCTTCACCCTGGAATGTACATGTGTTTATGTGTTTATGTAGTACATATATTTCACTTGTTGGTTGCTAAGTTCGGGATCCTATGAAACTTAAGAGCCGAAAAGCGCAAAAATGAAAATGATTTTTGATTTTGTGAAAAGTCTCAAATAAAACAAACACATTTTTAGGAAAGCACTATTGAAAAATATTTACTGATGTAAACAATCTTATGATATTATGGTTGTATGTATTTATGGTGGAATGATATCATTGAAATGGTTATGGTTATGAAAACCATCAATAGCCTCGACCCAAAATGAGTCTTTTTTGCAAAATGTTTTAGGAATGAAAATAACACTATGATTGTTTCCTCGAGCAAATCTTTTATACTGACGGGTTTGTGATTGACTAACGTGTATATAAAACGTACGTCCTTTTATGTAACCTTCTCAGTTAAACACACTCGGTGTTTTCAGTGCTTTGATTTAATCAGTTGCAAAATTCCTTCTCGTATACCTTGCTAACGTACCATGTCAAACGCATTAAAACGTTTACGAGTTTACGAAGACCCACTTTACAATGGTCACTTAAATATCCCCTCTTATTCTTATTCTGCAATACAAATGATCCATATATTTTCCGTACGGTTGTAAACGGTGTTTGGCAGTTGCTATTAATTCACTTTTACGTTACTTTTATTTATTTTTTTTGTATGGGTTTTACATCACATCAACATTATTTCAGTTATGTAGCGATGCCCGACTATTAATGATGGAGGAAGACCCCATACTCAAATGCCCATAAGGGCTGGTCAAGGCGGGTAGAACCATCGGCATTCTGTTAATCAGTCGGGAGACTGCCTCTCATGAAAATCCATATCCCTCTCACGATTTTAACTCACGCGGAGAGGAGCAAACGTTACTTTTAGAGGTCTTTGAGCGGTAAAAGACAATTTCTTTTTAAGAATAAGTTTAAATCCCATTCTGTGAGATGGTCCTATTAAGACACAAGAGAAATAGTATTCTATTTGATTGTACAATCTATTTATAGATTACCTGTTGTCCAGGTTGACCTGGTGGGCCACGAGGTCCAGTCCTTCCTGTCTCTCCCTGAAGAGAAAAATATTGATAACACATTTAGATAAACCTCGTCTTTAACAAGATTAGTTATATCACGACAGCCAGTGCATTTTACAATTCTTTACATATATTCAACTAAAGACCTGTTCAAATTTCAGTCTCCCTGGTAAAAGAACATACTGTTAGATTGAGAGTGCCTTATTTGTATTACGACAGTCAATTCAGATTGTATTATATCACCAGTTACTTTCCTTTTAACCTGGACTATATTGTTAGACATTGCATAGTTAGCTCCCCTTGTCTTATAGCCGGCATCTGTATTCTGACTCCGGACGAAAATTACGTTGACAATGTTTTTGTCCTGAAAATGTTGTGAGTAACACTGCCTCCATCTTTATCACATCTAATATGTATAGATACAATTATTGAACATGTATCGCTGAATTTTGCTTAATGTTATCCTATTTCGATTCAAATATTTACCATCTCGTAATAAAATGTTCCAGATCTCAATCATTCTAGATATTCCAATAAAAGATATCAAGAAACAGTTGTCCAGCTCAGTTATCTTCCATCGCATTTATTAAAATACATCTAAGTTTGAATACCACTGCTGTTGCAACTATTTATGCTGCCATTTTGGCTAACCTACGTTGTTTTTAACATTAAATGAACACGGTCGTCTAGGGCAATGCACTTATTAAGTAGGTATAGAGAATAGATGGTTGGTGTCGTGAATCGAAAATGTTATCGGGCAAGGCGTAGGAATATTATCCGGTGGGTGAGCCGCAGGCCGATAACTTTTCCAATTCAAAGACACCAATCATCTTTTCTATTTATCCTGTTACCTCCATGGATTATTATTAACAAAGAAACTGAAAACAAAATACAAAATAAAGGAAACAAAAGACAGAAAACAAGTAGAGAATGATGCACACATGACGTCATATGCCATGACGTATATATGACTTCATCATTTCGCACGTGGATGTGTGATATATGGTTAGTGCCGGATATCACAAATGTTATACGGCACCCTGTTATCGGTCCGTTCATTACGCTGGTGACATGATAACCCTAATTATTTCACACGTAAGTCGTCTTCAACAAGAGCATTTCATCACAGCTGTACAGTCGCGGTCAATACGCCTATTTGTGCTTCAATTTTGGCTTACGTATATTTTCTACAAGAACACTTCACTAATCTTGCAACATTCTTACAGCATTCGTTTCACGAATGAATGATCCTTACATATTCCCACCAGTATAGTCATCAACATTATCCCATGTCCAATGCCAAAGATGATAAACTAAAGCGTTTGTTTTCCTGGTGTCACATATCAAAATGAGCAATTTCTCATCTATCACAGTTTTATGATCATAAAAGCCTAAAGGAAGTGTCAATTCTCATACTTAAAAATTGTTTTCCGTTAAATGAATTTGAATATATTTGATTATATACCTTTAAACCCAACAATACATTTTGATATAATATAAGCTACATGTACTACACCCCGCCCCCCCCCACCCCCACCCCCCACCCCTCCAAAAAAAGACGTATAATTGCATCAAACGATGCCGTCCCTTACCATTTGTCCTGGGGCACCAATAGGTCCGACAGGCCCGGGTAGGCCCCTCTCTCCCTTTGGTCCTGATTCCCCTGTAGCTCCTTGACGTCCCGGCATGCCTTGGTCTCCCTGTTTCCCACCTGGTCCTCTTGGGCCCATCTCTCCTGGAATACCGGCTGGCCCCTAACCAAGAACCGGAAGTGCTATTTAGTTCTTTTTAAAGCATAGTTGTTCTATTGAAATAGTTCAAGGGAATTATAGGTTTTATTGTTAGAATAACAATGATTTTAAAAGTTTTCTGTTCTAAGTTATCTTATTGGTATCGTACTGGTATTGTCGTAACGTCAATCTTCTAAAACTATTGGTGTAGTACGTACGACAATCATTGAGAAAGCCCCTGTAGATATAAAAAAATCAAACGATATGGTAGAACGCATGTTATGATCGATCCCGAAGCATTTCAGATGTCCAATTGCTTGCAAACTTTGTAGAGGTATCCGAATATCATTTATGCGAACCTCAAGAGCGGTCTTGTGTCCAAAATGTTGCCGAACCATTTATTGATACAACGTTAAACACTACTTACAATTGGTCCGGGTGGTCCCATCTTTCCTTCAACTCCGTCTCGGCCTGGGTCTCCCTGAAAACAGAAAAAATCAAAACCATTAAAAAAATGCAGTCACACACACACTTAATTCATTCCAACATAATGGATTTATGATAAATTAATTTTTACTGCCGAGTATGGAAAGAGTTTCTCATGTATAGAGATGTTTAGCTATTTAAAACGTTCAGTTTAGTTGTGACATTGAAAGATGCTTTCTAAGCATACACCAACGACAAAGGCATGCATATTCAAAACTTCATAGCTTATCAGCTTTTGGTCTTTTACCATAGTTAGAACATCAAAACATGATCCGTTGGAACATTAGCCTTCGAGACGCTTCCAATGACGTGTCACATTACAAAAATGTGTTATTATTTGAGATACTATCCCTTTTTATCAGTTTTGACGTATGCAAAGTTTTTCCTTACATGCAGTAAAACAGTTCCAAGGACCATGCCCTCAAAATATATCCGAGGTATTTGTGCCTATAAAAGATCGTCTGCACGAAGAACAAACTATCTAACCTTAATTCCGGTTGATCCTGGAGGTCCTGGATTTCCTGCTGGTCCCATCTGGCCCTATTTGTGGTAAAAAAAGGGAAAATGTTCGTTATTGTTTATTCAAAAGCATTAACACCGTATAATTCAAGATTAACACTGACCCGAATAACATTATTGGTTCTAATATGGTCATATTTATTTTTTATTCACATGGCTTTGACATCATGTTAACGTTATTTCATTTATGTTACAGAATAGATTTTGCTCTTGAAATACGACGATGGTAGTTACAAATGAGGAGTCACAAATAAAAGTCTAGAATCATCTATCAGAAAAAGCGTAGTAAAGCAAAATGCATTAAAAGAAATAAAGGTAGAATAAAAACAAATCGTATATAAGTCGTCTCGAAATGATATGTTTGACGTGATGGATTAAAAACTAAAGCTAGCAAAATGACAAACGACATTGTCCGGGGTCAAACCAAGAGCTGTTTTCTTTTCCCGAACATTTAGATATATAGAGCAATATCACTGTTTGTAAGGCCTTAAAAAGCAACACAGCCTTCAAAAACGCTTATAGAGTAACAAATAAAGGGTACAATCACTAACTTGATGTCCCTTGGGTCCGTCAATGCCTGGGGGTCCGCGGGGTCCTGCCTCTCCCTGTACACCTGGACGTCCCTCATCACCGGGAACTCCGACGGGGCCTGGGGGTCCCTGAAATAAAGATATAAGATAGTATAAAAATATGTCATCTCGTCACAGGAGATTTGGTAGTTTAGTTTGATAAAGCTGAGATGTGGACATTCCGATCAAGAAATCTGCAAAGTTGAAATCTTGGGGAGGGGGGAGATAAATTCACCGCCTTTCCGGATATTGATGAAGAAATGAAGAAAAAACATTGCTTATCTCAATCAAAATGGTCTTTCTTTATAATGATGTCAATAATAATTGATGTGTTTTTGTTCGTTTTGATTGTGACAAAACTCTTAAATGAGTATCATTGTCGCCTCTCGAAAATTAAAAAAAAATGCTCAACCATTAAATGCAAAAATAACGTCAAAAACCTCGAAAAACGTCAATTAAGCTAATAACGTCAAAACTTTCAAAAATCTTTAACAAAAAAAGTCAAATACGCGTATATTACGTCAATGACGTCAACTCACGTCCATTCCGTCAATGCCTGGAGGTCCGGGAGTTCCCGGATCACCTTCGTCTCCCTTCGGTCCTTGTTTCCCTTCCGGTCCTGGTCCGCCTGGCAGTCCTTGTGATCCTTCAGCTCCGGTTGGTCCGGGTTGTCCCTGGGGTCCCGGGGCGCCTGGTGGGCCCATCACTCCCTGGTCTCCCGCGTCACCCTTGGGTCCGGGCTCCCCTGGGGCGCCCTGTAGACCGGGTTGTCCTGTCTGGCCCATACGTCCACGGGATCCTTGCGAGCCCTAGACGAGATAGAAGCATGCTGAATTTAATCGGTTTCTAGACATAAACCGTTACCCAAACTAATGCGACTTTCTTTAGTATTTGTACATAATGCTAGCCCTTAAATCACAGAGGACAGGGTACCCCTTAGTATATTTTGTTCTTCGTTTTAAGGGCTGCACATCGCTCTATCAAAATTATAGACTGCGTTCATACATGAATGAATATCATATAGACGTCAAACAGCGTCTTAACGAATAAGGAATGTAACCGCTCTGTAGTACAGTGATGATGCATTAATGACAATGATAACACTGAACCAAATAACACAAATGTTTACCTTGCTGCCCGGGGGTCCTTGTGCTCCTTGTATACCGGGTTCTCCTACATGGCCCTGAAATTGGGAGCTAAGTGTTAATTTGCTGAACCTTTATTTCTTAGAATCACGAGGGTTAAGCTTCTTTCCAAAACATAGAAAAAATAAATACAAAACGGTACGTTTTTCGATTTATCGTTTTGGGCATGGGAATGCATAGTTTGAAAGAAGACTGGGGACCAATTAACCCTAATAAATAAAACAATAAAGATAAATTAAAAAAAAAACGAACACCCCCCTTGCACACTATCTGTTTAACCCTTTCCCAAACAACAAATTTTAGACTGTCCAAATTTGAAAGAGTTTGCAGGCGACATCTCAAAATGTTATGAAATTGGACATAATCTTCTGATAGGGCAGAAAACATTCCCACCATTTTTCTAAAGTCATTTGCAACAAAGTGGTCAAATGTCGTTATTGTTTGGGAAAAGGGGTTGGGTTTTATACTCACGTTGGGTCCGAGTGGTCCTTGAAGTCCCTGTGGTCCCTGGGGTCCTGGCGGTCCCTGTTTGAAGGAGAGAAGGGTCAGAGTGGTTTACTTATATCAATTTAAACATACTTATTTATAAAATACCTTTCTGTTAGATATTAATGTGAAAGGAAACACAATTACATAAATACAGGGCTTTCTTGATTTTCGTAGAACAGTATTGATATAGATGTTTTAGATGTCGGTGAAAAATCCTACGGTTGCATTCGAATACTCTACCTTCTATAAACCTTTTGCAACAAATTGGCATATAAAAGCGAACGCATTAGAATTCAACACTTCTATCCTTCCGTTAACTTTTCAAAAGAAGCCGGATATTGGCTTATTACAACAAAACCTCTGGAATAAAACCATCGCTGTTGACCGAAAATACGAAGCCTTCGCTTCATACTTACCAGGACGTTCACGCAAGGAGTCATTTTGGGTACTCAAATGCATGACTTAGTGACATTCTCAGAGAAAAGGGAACTCTTAAGCCGCCTGTTATCAAGATTGCACAGATCGTTCGAAAAATGATTTAGATGTAATGAACTAGATATTCGGTATGGTCCAAACAACTTTGAACGCGTATACTTGTTTACATGCCATGAAGACTATGTTCCGACTGGATAGCCTGTTCTATGTCAAAAAAATAAAGCTGTCTAAAATCATAATATAGTGTAAAGCCGCATTACCTGTGGTCCGAATTCTCCCTTCAATCCACGTTCGCCCATTGGTCCGGTGTCTCCCTGAAATAAAAACATGTATGCTTTATGGATACTGTATAATCAAAGTGGGTCAAAATGTTCTAAGGCACACATGTTATCGAAAAGGTATCGCGTATTCACCTGCATGGGGCATCGATGCGAAAAACGAGAACGCACAGTTCGTATGCCAATGGAATTCATCAACACCAGACATCTGTCAATGCGTTTAGTTCACTTTTCTTACTATAAAGTGTATACCATCGGGAATAAACTCAATTACAAGTTAATGTCTAAACAACACACGTCGCTTACAACACTAAATGAACATACATACCTTATCTCCGTCGTTGCCTGGTGGTCCAGAGGGGCCTTGAGATCCTTGGTGTCCCTGTAGAAGATATCACAAGCTCTTTTTATGGTAACTATGGATTAAAGTTGGTAGTTTAATAATTCTCACAAGTTTGAAAAATGACTTAATGTATCATAATTGTGGGAAATATTTCATTGATAGAAGAAAGGGAATGTCCGAAAAGTATAGTATGCACTTTTATTAGTTTTGATTTCCACAACAGCTCGAAATTATCCATTGTTGGAATACAGGGAACGATACAATGGTACATGTATAAAGTGTTTCATTTGTTGGAAACATGACCAAATATAATGATACTTACCATTTTATTGGAGGAAAATTAGCATTTCATTTGTTGAAAAAGAGGGAAAACTACGAAAATGGGGAAAACTGCGAAAGTTTAAACAACAAATTTATTTATGGTAAATCGGAAATAGAACAAAATAAGGAAAAGTCTCATGTTTGTAGTGTAGAGAATAGACCAAACGAATGAAACATGTTGTTGTTTTGAAACAGGGAATATAAAAAAGTATAAAACATTTTCTTGAAGGGATCAGCCAAAGTTCCACCTTTGACAAAATGAATTTCTAACATTATTACAAAAGAATTTTTTTTTTCTTTAAAACTGTAGCCTGCTTTTTGGCCCAGTCATAAAATGCCAGATAATGGAAAACGTTTATCCTAATCCGTATATACATGTTGTTTCCTCAATGATTCACGCCCAAAAGATACATACCCTGGGACCCTCGGGTCCTGGTGGTCCGGGAAGTCCAGATTGTCCTTCGGGGCCCTAGAAAATGGAAGACAGGAAATATCTGAATCCAAATGTTCAAATATACAACGTAAGTTTATTGGCTCACAATAGACATCTATATCTATATATTTGGATTTTCACTTAAACAGCTTTATTGCTTAAATCGTCGTTTTCGGTTTGAAAAAAATGAGTATGAGTAAAACTAAACAATAGTTACATGATATATGGCGGAAAACATCATTTTCTTTTTCTCACCAAGGGTATATTGAGAAATGGAGTAGGATCAATAAACAGTGCAAATACGCAGTGTTAATCTACTGTTTATTCTGAAGCGGTTTCGATAACAAGAGTCATTTACTTTACAAATTGTAATAATTGGAAATGAAATATTAAAGAAGAAAATTCCAAACTTACCATTTCGCCTTTAGATCCTCTTGCGCCTTGGAATCCGGGGGCACCTGGGGGTCCCTGTACACATATACAAATAAATTGGTTAAGCGATTTGTAAATGTTTTGTGCCGTTTCAACAATTTCTTAGTTTGGTCAAAATTTCGTTGCTATTTACGTACCATACACGGCTAGTAAAAGAATGTTTTTAACAGAAAAACTCATCAATATGGTTATGCGGACTATCGGGAATTGCATCTGAAATGACCATTCGTTTACCGAATTTAATTTTGTAATAATAGCTTCTTCTATTGATTTCTGACCAGTTAAATGGAAACAATTGTGGTTTCTTTGTAAATTAAGCAAAAACGGGTGCCATCTTTAAACGCAACTTTCATTCCTAAGCAGATGGTCATGTGACATTTGTGGTGGCAGTGATCCATCCCATAAAGGGAGACCACTATGATGATTTGGCCTATGATATGTCTAAAATACAATAAAAGCCAGAGCCCTATTCCAATCCAGATACTTTGATCCATCGATTCAATATTCGTCTCCGAAACAGGTCCACGAATATATATCTGTACATGTTGGATAAAAGTCCTCAAATGTAATAATTTACATACCATTGTTCCTGGCGGGCCTGGGTCACCGGAAGGTCCTTCAGATCCTTTCTCGCCCTGAATTACGGAATATGGATCATTATTTTATTATTATTATAAAAGCGTACATTCGTTAAATGAATGTAAACTAGCGAATATAATTGTCTGTTCAACATAATATCTAAGATGATAAAGGCTGAAATTGCGAAAATTAGTTGAGGAAAAGAACAATTCACCCGAGTTACTAATGCATTTGCAGTAGGTGTAATTTGAGTACAATAAATACCTACGTCCGTTTGAAAGTCTTACAAATCCTTCAAAGAAGTGTATAAAATCTCCGAAAGAAGTAACGGAAATGCATAAATGCATGTGGGCATTCAAATAATTAATTTCATTTTCTGCTGAAGATGATAAGGAATATGAAGGAACTTTATTCATACGATTATCACAGATAATTGATTATCACAGAAATCTATTTCAGCGCAAATGGCGGCTTACCTGTGCTCCTGGGGGTCCTAATGTTCCTTGAGGTCCGGGCATACCATCACGTCCCTGAAATAAACATGTTAAACTTTGAAGAACTTTCTAGATTGCTTTCATATTCAATAATTCAATATTGTCTCAACAGAGTAGAGTGATATGTCGATTGGTTTAATTTTGTTCAACTGTTAAGTTGATGACACTTTGCGTATGTCGCTTAAAGAACCCACAACAACACAACACACCTTTAAAAAATCAGAAACTCTATTTAAAGCAACATATTTTCTCGCCGAAAATTATAATGGCAAACGCAATAGTACGACATTTCTAAACCAAATGAAGAATGTTGGGAGTGGGTAACGTTTGGCATGAATATCATCATGTTAAAAAGTTATTTACCCAGTATAATTTAAAACACTGTATGTAATAGTTGATGTTCATTGCAATCTTAAAGATATAACACAATTCCACAACATGGAGACCTTTTAAACTAAACTCCTATACATCCATTCCATGTATAATATATCTACAATACTACCTGTGGTCCGGGGTATCCTCTCTCCCCTGGGAAGCCTGGGAGTCCCTGTGGTCCTGGAGGTCCCATATCACCTGGGATACCGGGTGGGCCCTGGAAATAAACGTGTAACATACGTATATCCGGTCATTAAATGTCAAGGTCATACATCTGAAATGATTTCTCAATGTCAAAAGGCGAGGGACTTGTTTCAGGGAAAATGAGAGAGTGTGTGTATGAAGGAGTTTCTTGGTTTCATTTAAAAATACAGCTGAAGAATAGACACGCAACACAATGCCACGATTGTCATTGTTTATTGACATCTGAGTTAAATATTTGCCTTTCAAACGGCAGTTTTCTGATTCCTCCTTGCCAGAGTTAAGACAATATAATCAAACCACAAAAGGATAACGCATTTCATATCACAAAGAATTGGACAAGGTAAAATGTATTTGTAAAAGCGTAATCTTCTTATCAAAAAGTTGTTTCGCACGTGGTTGACATAAGAGATTTAAGATAAGCGAATACATGCATATCATAAAATAGTAAAGGACATTAAAAACATACCCGTTCTCCGGTAGCTCCGCTCTGTCCTGGTAATCCTGTGTCTCCTGGTAGGCCCTGGAAATTGAGAATTGACCGTAAATAAAGTATACTTGGGTTGAGGGTCTTGTATCCATTGGGTATTTCGAACGTTTATTTCATACTTCTCAGTCTGTGTCCAGACACAATTTTGTTGACTTATTATTTCATTTCCAAGCTTTTGAATGTGAATAGATATTCTTTGGACGGCATTTTCATAAATTATCACCAAACGAAAACGTCACTATGACAGCCTTCCAAGGAGTTCCAGATGACTTTTTGAGAAGGAATTAAAATTTCCTTAACTTTCGAGATATAATCATTGATCACTATGGTCTGCTTTTATTGGCTGTTTTTTTTTTAAACTCAAAAGCGGTTATACTAGTATTTGTGCCTAGTGAGAATTCCCAACATCCGATGCTGTATTTGATTACCCCGTTACCATGGAAATGTAATCATACAATACCTGGTTCCCTGGTGGTCCCCTCTCGCCAACTGGTCCTGCTGCGCCGGGTGGGCCCTGTAAAATACATGTATGTCTTTATTTTTACTTTATGTCTAGTTTACAGTGATTCATTCAAACCAAACTATAGCTGGATATTTAGAAATAAAGAATTCAGCGTGAACAAATATAACCCGGAGAAAAGTATTTTTTCGCTACCTGTGCAACGTATTCTCCATCTAACGAAGTATTAGGAAACTGGCGAAACACTACCCTCAAGTACGTGGAAACTCTTTTGGGTTTAACCAGATGATCTTAAAAGCTCATATCAAGTTTTATAAAACGTTTAACTGTAACCCTGATGACATTGCTTACCAACAGACTTGGTAAGTCTGGACAAGCAATATGTTAGCTGTATATCGTCAGGCTGAAATCCATCGCGTCCAGTAGATACATACCCTAGAATCGTTTAGAAATTTCGAGATTATAAACCAGGTTTGATCTTAAAAATCTATTAAAACAAAAAGAAGAAAAACAAACGTTAAAAGGTATACTTTCGAGTCATACCTGAATGAGCTAAATTATTTTCAATGTCTAATTATGTCTTCTTGTTTCCCAAACGCACACCACATATCCAAAGATCACATCCTCTAAAGGAGAAGACGAACAAGAATAAGAAGAACACCATGCACATGCTGGCGTATGATAATGAGCTTATTACTTAGTTTTACAAGTTCACTCTATACTACCCCTAAGTTTGAGAAATAGTGTAAGAATAGCCAAGGCAAGCCCGAAATGTTGCCTTATCCGGCGGGTAAGTTATGTACACAAATCCAAGGGTGAACTCCATCATAAGTTTCTTTGAATTATTAGAACTAAATGACTTACCGCCTGTCCCATAACTCCACTTTGGCCTGGACTTCCGGGGGTTCCTGGTTGTCCCTAGACACGAAATACAAAACGGTGTTAAAAAATGAAATTTGTCGTTTGCGGTAGTCGTATTAGACAGAGAATGACAAGACTGGTCGGTTGATCAATATTCACCAAACAAGTGTGTTATGGTGCTTAGAAGATACGAATACAAATCTGAGAAACGAAAAAGAAAATGATATGAGAAATATCACACCCATTTCAACCAACAACCAACAACCATAAAATCAAAGGATTATTTTGGTAATGCTGATACAGCAATTAAAGTAATTATGCCTATGTTTCAGACAAGATGTTATAATGCTCATACAGCAATTAAAGTAATTATGCCTATGTTTCAGACAAGATGTTATAATGCTCATACAGCAATTCAAGTAATAATGCCTATATTTCAGACAAGATGTTATAATGCTCATACAGCAATTCAAGTAATTATGCCTATGTTTCAGACAAGATGTTATAATGCTCATACAGCAATTCAAGTAATAATGCCTATATTTCAGACAAGATGTTATAATGCTCATACAGCAATTTAAGTAATTATGCCTATGTTTCAGACAAGATGTTATAATGATGATACAGCAATTCAAGTAATTATGCCTATGTTTCAGACAAGATGTTATAATGCTCATACAGCAATTCAAGTAATTATGCCTATGTTTCAGACAAGATGTTATAATGCTGATACAGCAATTCAAGTAATTATGCCTTTGTTTCAGACAAGATGTTATAATGATGATACAGCAATTTAAGTAATTATACCTTTGTTTCAGACAAGATGTTATAATGCTGATACAGCAATTCAAGTAATTATGCCTATGTTTCAGACAAGATGTTATAATACTCATACAGCAATTCAATTAATAATGCCTATGTTTCAGACAAGATGTTATAATGCTGATACAGCAATTCAAGTAATTATGCCTATGTTTCAGACAAGATGTTATAATGATGATACAGCAATTCAAGTAATAATGCCTATGTTTCAGACAAGATGTTATAATGCTCATACAGCAATTCAAGTAATTATGCCTATGTTTCAGACAAGATGTTATAATAATGATACAGCAATTCAAGTAATTATGCCTTTGTTTCAGACAATATGTTATAATGCTGATACAGCAATTCAAGTAATTATGCCTATGTTTCAGACGCGATGTTATTATGGTGATACAGCAATTCAAGTAATAATGCCTATGTTTCAGACAAGATGTTATAATGCTGATACAGCAATTCAAGTAATTATGCCTATGTTTCAGACAAGATGTTATAATACTCATACAGCAATTCAATTAATAATGCCTATGTTTCAGACAAGATGTTATAATACTGATACAGCAATTCAAGTATGTATGCCTATGTTTCAGACAAGATGTTATAATGCTCATACAGCAAATCAAGTAATTATGCCTATGTTTCAGACGAGATGTTATAATGCTGATACAGCAATTCAAGTAATAATGCCTATGTTTCAGACAAGATGTTATAATGCTGATACAGCAATTCAAGTAATTATGCCTATGTTTCAGACAAGATGTTATAATGCTCATACAGCAATTCAAGTAATTATGCCTATGTTTCAGACAAGATGTTATAATGCTGATACAGCAATTCAAGTAATTATGCCTATGTTTCAGACAAGATGTTATAATGATGATACAGCAATTCAAGTAATTATGCCTATGTTTCAGACAAGATGTTATAATGCTCATACAGCAATTCAAGTAATTATGCCTATGTTTCAGACAAGATGTTATAATGCTCATACAGCAATTCAAGTAATTATGCCTTTGTTTCAGACAAGATGTTATAATGCTGATACAGCATTTCAAGTAATTATGCCTATGTTTCAGACGAGATGTTATAATGATGATACAGCAATTCAAGTAATAATGCCTATGTTTCAGACAAGATGTTATAATGCTGATACAGCAATTCAAGTAATTATGCCTATGTTTCATACAAGATGTTATAATGCTGATACAGCAATTCAGGTAATAATGCCTATGTTTCAGACGAGATGTTATAATGATGATACAGCATTTCAAGTAATTATGCCTATGTTTCAGACGAGATGTTATAATGATGATACAGCAATTCAAGTAATTATGCCTATGTTTCAGACGAGATGTTATAATGCTGATACAGCAATTCAAGTAATTATGCCTATGTTTCAGACAAGATGTTATAATGCTCATACAGCAATTCAAGTAATAATGCCTATGTTTCTACTTAATGTTATAATGCTGATACAGCAATTCAAGTAATAATGCCTATGTTTCATACAAGATGTTATAATGCTGATACAGCAATTAAAGTAATTATGCCTATGTTTCAGACAAGATGTTATAATGCTGATACAGCAATTCAAGTAATTATGCCTATGTTTCAGACAAGATGTTATAATGCTCATACATTAATTCAAGTAATAATGCCTATGTTTCAGACAATATGTTATAATGATGATACAGCAATTCAAGTAATTATGCCTATGTTTCAGACGAGATGTTATAATGCTCATACAGCAATTCAAGTAATTATGCCTATGTTTCAGACAAGATGTTATAATGCTGATACAGCAATTAAAGTAATTATGCCTATGTTTCAGACAAGATGTTATAATGCTGATACAGCAATTAAAGTAATTATGCCTATGTTTCAGACGAGATGTTATAATGCTCATACAGCAATTCAAGTAATAATGCCTATGTTTCAGACAAGATGTTATAATGCTGATACAGCAATTAAAGTAAGTATGCCTATGTTTCATACAAGATGTTATAATGCTCATACAGCAATTCAAGTAATAATGCATATGTTTCAGACGAGATGTTATAATGCTCATACAGCAATTCAAGTAATAATGCCTATGTTTCAGACGAGATGTTATAATGCTCATACAGCAATTCAAGTAATAATGCCTATGTTTCTACTAAATGTTGTAATGCTGATACAGCAATTCAAGTAATCATGCCTATGTTTCAGACAAGATGTAAAAGGCTTTCGGTGGTTAGTTTAGTTTAAACAAATATCTTAATGCAAATTGAACATATACATAGAGTATAGATGATTGGTGCCGTGAATCGGAAATGTTATCGGGCAAGGCTTAGGAATATTATCCGGTGAGCCGAAGGCGAGCCCTAAAACTTTTCCAATTCAAAGACACCAACCATCTATTCTATTTATCCTGTTACGTTTATGTATTCTTTCAAACAAACCAAATGTAAATAAAACAATACAAAATTCAAATATGGTCACAATGGCGACCATCCGTTGCAGCTTTCTAGCTAACGAGAGGTTGTACAGTGTACTAGATGAAAAAACTCAGTTTGCTCTCAAAGTAGCGTACAATGTACAATACCGTTGGTTTAGATCTGGGGCACGCCGCGAAATAACTGAGTAAAAATGTTAAATACTGCATTTAACCTCAAATAAATGATACTCACTGGTTCACCACGCTCCCCTGGGGCGCCTCGAAGTCCATCGTTTCCACGGAGACCCTGGAATAAAAACACACCTTTTTTAACATAAACTTGGTTTGATTTTCGTTGCGACAACAGTAACTAAAGATGCTTGTTCGCATATTGGAATTTTTGAAAATCAAAATAAAATGTTGTTGAATTTTTCTTTTTGTATTTTGATGTACTTTTTAATGAAACATAGTACTGAAGGCAGAATTGATTTGTGATGTTTCAATATACCTACGTTTATGCATCGCACATAAGTATAAACTATGTCCAGATATACATCGTAAGCAAGTGTACATTGCGAACAAACACATATAGTTCACAAGTATAGACAATATGCAAGTATACATAATGAGTAAAATGATAAATCAAACGTATGTAAAGTAAGTATACATTTATAACAAATGTACATCGTGCACAAGCACACACTATACACTCGTATTCATCGTATATAAGTGAAGTTCATCTTATGAACAAGCACACATATCACATAAGTACGAGTTTCAAACAAGTACGTATTGTACACAATTATTCATACAAAGATATTAACATTATACACAATGCTATTTCACACGCAGGTATATACCCTACACAATTATTCATACAAAGATATTAACATTATACACAATGCTATTTCACACGCAGGTATATACCCTACACAATTATTCATACAAAGATATTAACATTATACACAATGCTATTTCACACGCAGGTATATACCCTACACAATTATTCATACAAAGATATTAACATTATACACAGCGATATTTCACACGCAGGTATATACCGTACACAATTATACATACCGGTGCTCCAGGGCCACCTGGGGCTCCCTGTGCGCCTGGGGGTCCGGCTATTCCTTGTTCACCCTGCAAGCCCGGGGGTCCAGCCACGCCCAAGTCTCCTTTAGGGCCCGGGGGACCTTCGGGCCCGGTGCTTCCACGGGATCCAATTTCTCCCTGGGAACATAAAGATAGCATGATAGAATCAATATGTCAAATAATTCGTGTTTGTATGACTAAGGCATTTTGACGGTTCAATGCAAGACTATAGTAAGTGCTTCATGTTTGTGAAGCACTTGCCATAGTTTTACAATGAACTCTCGATTTTTCTTTGGTTTGAAAGTGTTTAAAGTCACGTATGTATAATCAACCCCTCACCCCATTATACCTCAGCTTGCCCCTATCTGCTGTAAAATGCTTTAAAAAGAATAATTATGAAAAGGGGATGAATTACTTTGATAACAAAAAAAACTTAAATTGTTGTCCCAACAATCTGTGTGGAAACATGACTTTGAAACGTTAATTATAGATAAATAAACAGTTTTAAAAGCCATGATACAAAAGGTGATCTACTATGTTGTAACATAGTTTAATTACATATAAAAACCCAATTTGCACTCTTTAACCACTGGAATCGAATCCCATGATATATCAACCCTATATTCTCGAACAGTATATATATATTAAGATCCCACGCCAGTGATTTGAACATATTTTGGGCGACATTCTGGTTTTAAGTACGAAAATGGCTCTACAAAAGTAGAAATTTATATGGCTTACCTGAGGTCCTGGTTCTCCACGCTCTCCCACTGGTCCAGCGATGCCCTAGAAACAAAAACATATATGTGTCAGAGATTCAGATAACCCAACTCTTCGTCGGTATTTGCCACGCCATTAACACAAAAGAGAACATTGCAATCCCTATCTATTAACATGTATATTTATTTGGCACTCGAACGCAGAAAACTCTTTATTAATTGTGTTCACAACAAATATTCTTTATTGTCATAACCGTTGATTTAAAGGTGAATAAACCATCAAAAAGGGCTACCTTCATTTCAAGAGTTTTATATTTGTAAGTTGATTTTTATTGGTGACACATTAAAATGAAGCAATATAATTTGTAAAACATGTTCCTTGTATTCGTGTTAAAATATATGTATGTTTATGTTAGAATGTATTTATTGTATGACGAGATATATTTGTAAGTATTAGTCATTAAAGTTCTATTCTATTCGTAAGTTAACTCACTGGTTTTCCTGGGCGTCCTCGTTTGCCGTGTCGTCCCCTGTTTCCGGTATCGCCCTGTAAACATCAAAGTATGCGTAGTCAGTATAACTATTATCTAGTTTAAGAAAAGTAAATATTCTCACGAAGGGATAGTTTCTCCTTTTCTCTCGAAAATTTCTTGTCAGCGTAACGATTAAAACTGTGGCAATCATCATACTGATCGATTGCTGTTGTTTTGAATATGGTTCCTCTTGAATATGAAGTGCGTCAATAATACCTTGGTTATTTCCGATACAATGGGGACCGTTTCCAATTTCCCTAGCATATGCATGGAAACGTTAACCATAAGTTTGGTGTGATTTTTTTTTACTAGACATCAATTATGAAACAAGTTCATACAACCTTAACAAAACCCTTCTCGACTTTGGTTCCTGGATACAGTACGTTAAAGTACTCGCACTGTATAAAAACACAAGGTAGACCATGTTTCTCACAGGAATCGAACTAGCGGTATTTATACCTGTCGCTGACTTACTGGGTACACGAACATATAGTGCTGAAGTAGATAAATAAAAAAAGATCAAGGTCCACCGAGTTTCTCACAGGAATCGAACCTACGATCCTCATGCCTGATGTTCCTGACCCTTACCAATCCCAATAGCCGTACTTATATTACCTTTGCTCCAGGGGGTCCTGGATAGCCGGGTAATCCCTGCATACCAGGTCGGCCCTGTAAACGAGGAAAACACAAAATATAAAAAGTGATATCAAATGACATCTAAATACATTCAATTACCTACGACTTACAAAATCATTTCAACGACAATGACGTAAGTGATAGATCGTAGCTGTGGCGAGCTGCTTCATAATTTGAATCTATTTGATTATCCATTGCAATGTATATCAAGATTGAAAATAGAGAATGGATAGAGATATCAATAAAAGTTCAATACATTCAATTACGTACAACCAACAATGTCATTTTTACGAAAATGAAATAAGTGAAAGATCGTAGTTATGGCAAACTGATGCTCGATTTGAATCTATTTGATCTGCTAATGTAATGTTTATCAAGATTGAAAATAGAGAATTTATTGTGATTTCAATCAAAACTAGATTTAATTGTTTCCGTACAAATTACAAAGTCATTTTAACGAAAACGAATTAAGTGAAAGAACACATTTGTAGCGAGGTGCTGTATCAAATATATTTGATTTGCTATTGTAATGTTACGCATGATGAAAAGTAGGGAATATTACTTTTGATTTGTATCATTTTTTATAAAAGGCAAATGCAATACCAAAACATGTGTTAGTCTTGTATATCTAGGCACGTTTACTTTGTTTCATTAAAGGCCACTGGCTCCTAAAATTCAATTTACAATGCATTTGAAATATGGGCCTTCATATGTTTATCCTATATCAAACTCATTTACAGATGTTGACAACAAGCATACAAAACTTATGTTTCAGTTTCGTGACAAATATTTACAAATTTAAACGATGAATTCGATTTTGGCTTTGAAAAGAAAGATAAGGACATTACCGTTTCTCCGTTAGGCCCTGGGGGTCCAGATTCCCCTAAGACACCACGTTCACCCTGCAAAACAACACATGGGTTTAAAATGGTGTGCTTTGTATAAACTTTTTATTACGTTTTCTTTAATCCGTTACCAAACATTAATGACATTTGACCGGTTTGTTGCTGCAAAACATTGTGGGAACACGAGAAATTGCTCTTAACAAGCAACTTCTCCTTTTCCTACAATGTTTTCTTCCCTACTGGAAGATTATTTTTCAATTCCTCCACATGTTGAACTGTCGTCTGCAAACTCTTTTAATTCGGGACAGTCGAAAATGTGGCGTTTAACCCTAAGAATGCTGGATAAATTTCTACAAATACATTATCGTGTCGTCTGCTTTCAAAAACCTTAAATTTCTGCTTAATTTTGATGAGGTAAGATACTCAGAAAAAAGCAAACATCTTCGATCACAGGCTTGTCGGCAATTTACAAAGCGTTTTGTTATTACAATGTACAAACACATTAACAATACAACATCAAAATGAATGATGTTTTATGATTATAACGACAAAAATACAAATTTATTTTTTTATCTAAATCTTCGCTTATTGAACGTGCACATTCTATTATCAAAACTATGGGCACAATCAAAGCCGAATATTCGTAACGAAATGGACTTCATCTTAAAATTACTTTATCAGTAGAAATTGTTTAACAGATTTCTAACCATTATACTGCTGAACCCTACTACATGCGTATTCAAACCTACTCAATCGTTCGATTGAAACATAAACATGGCACGAGAGCACGATGAACTTGTATACGTTTACGTTAAACGGGGTAATACTGATTCACGAACACCTTTAAATACATGTATAACTTCATAATTACTAAAAGCGCCATCTTATCACAATACAACCGAGCAAAGTGTCATCCTACCTTGGGTCCCTCGAGACCTTCCATTCCGGGTGGGCCTCTCTCGCCGGGCTGACCTTTCCCGCCTTTACCCCCCATATCTCCGCGGTCTCCATGGTGACCGGGTGGTCCCTAGGCAACAAAAGGTCGAGGTTGAATACGTTATATGTAATACTATTTACAGTGGAATTTTTATCTCTTACCTACAGAAGTACGAGTATGGATAGATATTCTACCGTAATTTGCACGTGAAGAATTTCCTTTCTTAATTGTTCATTTATATTCAGATGCAGAAAGTTTTTATAAAAAGGAACAATACAAAAATTAAAGAAAAAAGAAAACAGGAGAAAGGTTACAACGTACAAAGAAATCATATGCTACAAGAGCTTGATTCTGTATATGCCCAATGTGAAATGAATTAGAAAATATAACCAAAGGTAAAACATATATGCAACATTGTATCATGTATATTTAAAGAACTAAATATTTTACTTTTTGGAATTAATATTCAAAATTACGAGGTATTCGCTTTTGCCAACTGTGTTATCCTCTTTCAAAGGTCACACACATAACAGACATACATTTCATCTCCTTTGTTGTCCAAAACTTCTCTCAAGTAAAGAAAGCAAGAGAGCATCTTTTGGACGAGCGCTAAACTATGTTAATATAAACATGCATTCGGTTTTTACACACAACAGCATACCTCATCTCCTTTGTCTCCGATAGCACCTCGGTTTCCAATGTCTCCCTGAAATATGATAATACCAATGTAGACAAGAAATAACGTTTCACCTCAAACGACTTTTAAGAAACTCTTTACACCCAGTTTGACAGGGTTGACGCAGCTTGATTAAAGCATTTGTAAAGAAGAGGTTGAATTCAGGAACAACTTAAAATCAAACACCAATTGCATGTCAAGGTGGGAAATGTAAATCTTTTGACTTATCGTAATCAGCATTGCTTTCGTCACTCTGGTCGTGATTCTTGGATATCATCATCATCATAACCGTTAAACAATCATTATGAATACCAATACTTTGAATATCATCATTATGAATACCAATACTTCGAATACCATCATTATGAATACCAATACTTTAAATACCATCATTATGAATACCAATACTTTGAATACCATCATTATTAATACCAATACTTTGAGTACAATCATTATGAATACCAATACTTTGAATACAATCATTATGAATACCAATACTTTGAATACAATCATTATGAATACCAATACTTTGAATATCATCATTATGAATACCAATACTTCGAATACCATCATTATGAATACCAATACTTTAAATACCATCATTATGAATACCAATACTTTGAATACCATCATTATTAATACCAATACTTTGAGTACAATCATTATGAATACAAATACTTTGAATACAATCATTATGAATACCAATACTTTGAATACAATCATTATGAATACCAATACTTTGAATACCATCATTATGAATACCAATACTTTGAGTACAATCATTATCAATACCAATACTTTAAATACCATCGTTATGAATACCAATAATTTGAATACCATCATTATGAATACCAATACTTTGAATACCATCATTATGAATACCAATACTTTGAATACCATCATTATGAATACCAATACTTTTAATACAATTATTATGAATACCAATACTTTGAATACAATCATTATCAATACCAATACTTTGAATACAATAATAATGAATACCAATACTTTGAATACAATCATTATGAATACCAATACTTTGAATACCATCATTATGAATACCAATACTTTAAATACCATCATTATGAATATCAATACTTTGAATACCATCATTATGAATATCAATACTTTGAATACAATAATAATGAATACCAATACTTTGAATACAATCATTATGAATACCAATACTTTGAATACCATCATTATGAATACCAATACTTTGAATACCATCATTATGAATATCAGTACTTTGAATACAATGATTATGAATACCAATACTTTAAATACCATCATTATCATTACCAATACTTTGAATACAGTCATTATGAATACCAATACTTTGAATGCAATCATTATGAATACCAATACTTTGAATACAATCATTATGAATACCAATACTTTGAATACAATCGTTATGAATACCCATACTTTGAATACAATCATTATGAATACCAATACTTTGAATACCATCATTATGAAAAACATCATTGTGAAAAGTGTCTTTTTGAAAACCTTTTTATGGATACCATCATTATGAAAATGCTATTATTATGAATACCACATAATGGGTACACCATTACGAATACCAAAGTGGTGAATGCCGGCATCATGAACACCATCATTATGAATACCGAAATTATGAAGACCAAAATTATGAAAACGGATTTCATAAATACTATCACAATGAATATCATCTTTTTTAATATCATTGTTATACATACCACCTTATGATTATCATCATTATGAATTCTACCATTATGAATACCGAAATTATGAATACCATATTTATGAATACCATCATATCTTTCTTATTCTGCTATAAATGCAATCGGATACCTTCATGCCTCTAGGTCCGGGGTATCCCAGAATGCCTTGCTGTCCCATGGGTCCGTTATCTCCTTTCGATCCGGGGCCACCTTTCTCACCATTCTGGCCCTGTTACGAGCATTGAAGATATCGTTATAACAAACCATTTAGCAGAGCAATTGGAAAACAAGCCGAAGCCTCTGTTTCGCCATTCTTGCCTTGTTGAAGAAAACGCGCAACTTGAATATGATAAACCACTAAAGAGATGTTTTGACGTTTCGTAAGTCGCATCTCTTTTCACTGCACTGGCTTAGAACCTTTTCGCGTTTTGAACCTCTAAGTATATTTCTCGAAGCACTCCTTTTAAAGCAATTATTGATATGCGGTTTGATGTGCTATTGCAAGAGCATACATTTCAAACAGGATATTGTACCATTAGAATACCAGTTCTCGTGTTTAAAAGGTGAGAAAAAGTTACTAAAAGTGATAAGAAATAGGAAGACGCGATGAGAGAAGACCTCAAACGTTTTCCATGATATGGTTATGTCGTCTTAACTAATTGATGCAAGTTATTCATCATCTGATAACTGGTTGATTTAGATTAATCCCGGGGGTCGGGAGTTGTACTTACAGGGGGTCCGATTGGTCCTGGTAGTCCTGCTAATCCTGGCTTTCCTTGTGCACCCGGAATTCCCTGGGGTCCGAGACTGCCCGGGGGTCCTGGGGAACCCTGGGAAAAAAATGGGAAGAAATTGAAAAAATATATTTTAAACAAAAAAACAAAAAGATGACAATGATCAATTTGATAACGCAAACGTTGTGTTGTTGATAATTACAAAACACATATTTGAATATGAAAACTTTTGTTTATAATTAGTAAACGTCTGTTTATTACAAATGACAATAGTTTATTAGATATGGAAGGCCTCTGGACCATAATAAACAAATTTACATTTACTCTGGTACTTAACACACATTCAATCATGCAGTTCTTCAAGTGGTGTTTTCTTAAATACAAAGAATAACTACATGGTATATCCGTCAATCTAAATTTCGAAGGATCAAAGACTCGTTGTTATGTTAATTTCAGTTTTTTTCAGACGGAAAGTCCTCAAATTTGTGGCAAAATAAATATATCTTGCTTGTTGGGTACAATAAAAGCACTCATTATTTTAAACATTGAAGTGTATGAAGGAAACACGTGTCTTAGCTTATATGTAGAGAGGAACACAATGAAAATAAGGGCAAATCACGTTCTCCTTTTTTTGTGTTATCCTTGGGTTTTGATGTGCGTTCATGGTTTTTCAACATTATTGCATTAACGATACATGTTTTATATATCTGATACTATTTTGTTGCTATGTAATTTTATATCTTTTTACCAAATATGAAGAAATGTTAGGAAATGAAAGATGATCATGGTGTTTACTTACGATAGGTCCTGGAGAGCCGTAGGGTCCGGGGGCACCTGGGGCTCCGATGGCGCCCTGAAATAGGGATTTAATACGTGAGTAACATTCTGAATAATGCTAGTTAATCTTCTTTATCTTGTTTGATTTTCGTTTCACTCAAATTTAAACAGTGGTTATGCTTAATATATAATGTGTTTAAATTGTATGCTATATCTGCAAAATGAATATGCTATATCTCCACCACCCGATTATGAAAGGAGATGATATGTCTATCAATAAACCATTTCTATGTAACTCATTAGATATGTACAGTAATGTCTCGTTAATCCGAACACATCGGTTCCCAACAAAATGTCCGGATTACCGAATCATCTGGACTAATGAAGCAGAGCATATTCTTTAAACACATGAAGACATAAACGGTCTGTATGCCCGTGTATACTTATAACCCTTTGGCAAACGCCAAATTGTCGACCGTCCCAAATTGAAAGAGTTTGTAGAAACGTGATGAAATTCAAAAATAATCTTCTGAAATGACAGAAAACATTGTGGGAAAAGGAGAAATTGCTCGTCACGAGCGATTTCTCCTTTACCAACAATATTTTCAAAAGTCGTCTGCAGCAAAATGGTCAAATAATTCCGTTCCCTTACTATTTCTTTCGGATTGCGAGACATCCGGATAATCGGGGTCCGGATAAACGAGGCTTCACTGTACTCGTTTTGTATCCGTAGAAGACTTTTTTTTTCGAAAATATAAATTCTCAATTGTTACGTAGCCGCCTCACTCTCTACAGCATAGCATCAATCAATCAGGACAAGATGTAACCTCTGCGTTACTGAGCCGACTCCTTAGTTCAGTGGTTATGTCTTGGACTGTCACCCAGTTCTCTCACCCGGAAGAACCGGGATCGAATCCCCATAGGGGACATAAAATCCAAAGCTTTCTAGCTATGCTTCGTTGCTGACATTGCTCGTTAGACAATCTATGAGATAGTCCTTATAAGAATCAATACACATATACGAACACATATAAGAATCAATACACATATAAGAATCAATACACATATAAGAACACATATAAGAATCAATACACATATAAGCACACATATAAGAATCAATACACATATAAGAATCAATACACATATAAGAACACATATAAGAATCAATACACATATAAGAACACATATAAGAATCAATACATATATAAGCACATATATAAGAATCAATACAATATAAGAATATATACACATATAGAAACACAAATAAGAATAAATACACATATAAGAACACACATAAGAATCAATACACATATCAGAACACATATAAGAATCAATACACATATAAGCACATATATAAGAATCAATACAATATCAGAATCAATACACATATAAGAACACATATAATAATCAATACACATATAAGCACATATATAAGAATCAATACAATATAAGAATCAATACACATATAGGAACACATATAAGAATCAATACACATATAAGAACACATATAAGAATCAATACACATATAAGAACACATATAAGAATCAATACACAAATAAGAACACATTTAAGAATCAATACAATATAAGAATCAATACACATATAAGAACACATTTAAGAATCAATACACATATAAGAACACATATAAGAATAATTACAATATAAGAATCAATACACATATAAGAACACATATACGAATCAATACACATATAAGCACACACATAAGAATCAATACACATATAAAAATCAATACAATATAAGAATCAATACACATATAAGAACACATATAAGAATCAATACACATATAAGAATCAATACACATTTAAGAACACATATAAGAATCAATACACATATAAGAATCAATACACATATAAGAACACATATAAGAATCAATACACATATAAGAACACACATAAGAATCAATACACATATAAGAACACATATAAGAATCAATACACATATAAGAATCAATACAACCTATTCAAAGTCATGCACCACTTACATCGTTTCCTTTGGGTCCTTGTGAGCCCTCTACTCCGGGTAAACCCTGAAATAGTTTATAAACGTGGTAAATTTGTATGTAGAATGAACACATTAGTGTCATGATGATTTTAGCTCCAGCCAATTGCAGGAATGATTTCTCAATGAAACATTGATATGTAAATCATGAAACTTGCAGGCATTAAGATGTTCAAAATTGGAAACCTTTCAACACTATGCCTAACACTTCTAATTATTTTTTATTTATATTTGGCTTCAACAAGAGCTTAGAAAGCGGTTATCTACCTTGTCTATAGGCGCTAAGGAATTTTACGAAAAGAGCTAAGCAGAGACATATAACTCGGCGAAAACACACGCAGAAAATAAAATAAACAGACTGTATCCAGACCTAATTATATAAAACAGCATTGAGTCGTTGTTGACTTAATAGTCACGTATGAACGCTGATTTCTTTTCAAAGATAGAGAAATCAAATAAACATTAATAAGTCCTTGTCGAGCTAAAATTTCCATATCGACGCCGAAAACAATTATAAAAAGATAGAGAATTAAAATCTTTAATGTTGGTTGACGTTTACTTACAGGTGTTCCGATTGGTCCAGGGCTACCACGTGGTCCGGGGAATCCTCGAAGACCCTGAAATGATTGGTTGAAATATAATCAAAGCACTGAAGGCACTTTATTTGTAGACCACTACACTGTACATCAGTTAATTACTTTTTTATGCATTTGCAGCTTGCATATAAACCATCGGAATGTTCGGACAATCCATCTTTAACATACAATTTCCTCATTTATCCATTCACCTATTTATATCCGTATGAATTCATTGCATCAAATAGTTTACCCTTGTATAGTTGCTATCTTTCATCAAACATCCAACCAATTGATTTTATGAGTCACAGTATTTGGACAATGGAATAATTCTTCTGATAAACTGATTAACTCGAAGTAGCATTAAACTGTAGAATGGCATGCAAATGTTTGCACTGTAATGCTTTTCACTAAACAACAGATGAACCCCTCACAGTACTCTCCCTTTGCTACGCTGCATCGATCAATGCCACTATAAGATTTCCATCCAAATTTGGATGAATTTTAGTGATGCTTTTTCCAAGTTTTTACCGGATATAGTAGTTAATTCAGTAATAATGCATTCTTGGTTTAATTTCTGACCATTCAAATTGAAATATCGTCTCGTTTTCTTTACAAAAAATAATAAATGGATGATTCTTTATGGGTGTCGCCGCCATTTTTTAACGCCATTTTCGTTTCTAGGAAGATGGTCATGTGACATTTGTGGTGTCAGTGATCAATCCTATAAAGGGAAATCACTGAGAGGAGTCTGATCTAGATGTAACGTTGTGTTTATCTTCGGGTTCTTTCATCAAAAGTCGGGTTTGATAACAACTCAAGTATGGAATATCGATAAGAAACTCACCATTTCTCCTGGTGGTCCAATAGGCCCAACCTCTCCTTGATGTCCCTGTTGAGAAAAAGAAGTATACCAGTTCAGCAGTTGAAACCGTATTAATTCATGTAAGAGCTGGAGGTATATGAAGATTTTGTGGTTTTTATGAGATTTTGCGTTAAAATGTCGATAGTTATTCGTCGAATCAAAACAAATGGTTACTCTGAACCGTTCCAATGAGGCTATAATCATCACATTCCATGACATACATACTATGCAAAACATCACATTTTTGCCAAGTCTGTTGTCACAAAACATTTTCTGCTTTTGTCACAGTGTATCTTTAGTCTCCTTTAATCGATAGGATGTGTAGCTTTGACATATTTGGTGAAATTTATAAAGTTTTCAGATGGTCGCTTGTCATCACGCGAAATCCAATGTCAAATCGTTGTTATGGTCTTGAAATGAGAAGAAATACAAAAAACAAATAAAGCTACCATTTCTCCGTTGTGTCCAGCTGGACCCATAGGTCCTGTGACGCCGCTGTATCCCTGTAAATAGAAAGGAAATGTATGCTTCATCTCAACTCTTGATTTATATTTGGAATATCTTTAAAAGATCTCTGTAATACGTTCATATTGCTTATAATAACATTTAGAATAAATTTGATATTAGCACATTGAAAAAGGGATGTTTACTCATACACCCAAGCAATTCAACATAGTGTACAGTTTGAAACAGATACAAATAAGTCCAAAATTGATCTATATACCGGGCTATACATAGTATCGACCACTATCTTCTGTTCTTCTTCCAAAAAGGTACAAAAGGATACCGTCGTACTCTCATAAATGTTACCGTCAAAATGTGCGGATCTAGGTAGCGTTTTACTAAAAAATCTTATGCTTAAGTTTTATGTAAGTTCAAAACAACATTACATGTTAATTCAATATTGAGGTAAGCAATATTGCAAAGTAACACCTCATTGGAATCGTCTCTCCGAGACGCTTCAAATGACGTGTCACATTTCAGTATTGTACTTTTATTTAACATACTTTTCATGTATATCAGTTTCGACTTACACAACTTTTTTTTGCCAGTCATTAAGTTAACCCGTATCCTGATGAGAAAGTGACCAAAGTGAAGAAGAGACCAGTTAAATTGTTCGTTTGGTTAGCGTTCGATAGGGAGATGAGAGACAAACCCTCGACAAGAATGTTACTTACGCGTACACCCTTTTGTCCTGGCCTGCCTGGGGCTCCTGGATACCCACCATCACCCTAAAACGGGAAACAATCAGTATAGACAAGCGTTTATTTACATGAAACATCATAACAAATACCCAAAATAGGAACCAATCAATATAGTCAAGCGTTTATTAACCTAGAACATCATAATAATGACCCAAATGGGAACCAATTAATGGAGACAAGCTACTACTGTCTAGGAACATCACAATAAAGACTCAAAATGGAAACCAATTAATAAAGACAAACGTTCATTAACTCGGATCATCAAAGCTGTAAATACTTTATAGATTGGAGGCGCTGCGCTGTGCCCATCTGGACTAGAGGGGACCAATCGGCAACGAGAATTGAAAATGTGGATCAATCTCTAGAATCAAATATCTACGTCTGGATCATTCGGACTATCCAAAAAGGGAAGAAATTGATATAGTCAAGCGTATGTTAACCTGGATAATCATGATACATACCCAAAATGGGAACCAACCAATAAAGCCAAGCGTCTATTTACCTGGAACATCGTATTAAAGACCCAAAACATAGCATCACTTGTAGTATGCACATGATACTATTAGACTATTGCAGATATCACGTTAGAACTTTACTCTAAACAAGGCATTGTATGTTGTTTACCTGGTCTGCTTTCTTCTTTAGGTGCATTCTTCTGTGTTGAAGAATATGCTTGGCGAGATGACACAAGATATGTTATTATGTACATATATAGTGTACCTTTGTGATGATTGGAAACTTCTTAAGCACTTGTAGGCTTGTTATTCCCCTCGAAAACTTCTTTACACGGTCGCGTTGGGTTAAGCATATATACAGTATGATGAGCTTGAATGGTTCTAGTAACCATTTCAATTGTTCACGATAACTTACTAGAAGGGATTAGGGGACATTAAATGGGTAATTGGTACAAAATTGACACAAAAACATTTTTTTAGTTTGTCGAATTACCCCGATGCCACTCAATACTCCCGAAACTGATTGGACGGGCAAAACGAGTAGGGGTTCAAGACCTTTAAATCTACTTTGTGCATTTCATTATGTTCAAACTTGAAATAAGTTTGTTAGCATATTGGGTGTTACACTGTAACAGAGGCTTGTTTTACCTAATAGGTCCAGGAAATAATTCTTTACCTTCCTTTTCAAGCGCTCATTGGTATTTCGATAAATCAGGAAATTATCTGTTTGTGAGTACAAAATGAGTGTTATTTTCTTGTCTTGTTTTCGTAGAAAAATAACCCCTTTGACCACTGTGTGTCATACACATTCAAAATTAATCGGAACTACTCGGGTATTTCCATGAGCTGTGAAATACACCTCGGATTTAAGTGTAGGGTTACAATTTTTCGGGTAAATCGGCATCCGGCGTATAACACATTTTCTAAGCGTGCACTTTAAGTAGTTCAATGTGTAGGGAAGTGTTGAACATTCTTTAAAATAATTTTTTATCAGTAACTCATAAGAAATGGCGAAATGATAAGTAATGACATATAAAGTTGTGTTCTTAATCAAATTAAACGACGTTTTAGATTTCACATTTAAGATCTATTTTTAAAACGAAAGTAAAGTGACATCATTCTCGCGGGAAACAATATGGCGTCATCCCTATTATTTCATAGGTGTTTCATTGGATAAACCCGATGTGTTCAGATTGATTCATAATCTACATTCATTGGTTTTATCCAATGAAAACACTGTATTTCTCCTCTCACCGAAATACCCGAGTAGCTACGATAGACACATTCGAATATTTAGAACAACTTACCCTATCTCCGGGGGGTCCGATTGGTCCATTTTCGCCCTCTCGTCCATTTCGTCCCTGAAATGGTTCGTACACAAATAAAGAAAGTCAATATAAACAATGAATAATTAATGAACACCAGTGTTATCGATAGAAATATTTTCGTAATGGTTTACAAAATTTTGACAAGTGGAAAAAGGATAAAAAGACCAGAAGGAGTTGATATCCCGTTCACCGTATTGTTTTGATATCGAAGAAATTTCCAACCATTGCCTCAAATAGGGACACATACAAACTGCCGATTCTAAAGAAAACCGAAAACATTCTGATAATAAATTTCTTATTTTGTCACAACGGTTTCTACACAATTTCGGGAATCCCCATAGCATATACACATTTATAAGATTTTGTCTGATATTGGCATTGATTTTTAACATCTCATACGGGGCATTTATAACGAATATATCTAAAATTGAAAAAAATTAAACTTACCCCTTTTCTAGGCGGCTTTCAAATGTAAAATTGAAGAAATATGTAAAACTATCGTAGACGAGATTAAAAAAGGAGTACAACATAGAAAGAATTGTTTAGTTACCCTTTTGCCCGGGGGTCCCTGGGATCCTGGTGCGCCCATCTGTCCTGGTGGACCCTTAAAACAAAATACAGAATTAATGGGTAAAAAGAAAGAAAAACGACCATGTCACTGTCGAAAGCGTAGCTCATTTTTGATCCCTGAAGTAAGTTTCACATTCACTTGCTTTAATACTTTGACACCTGATACATTAGAGAGCAAAACGAATGCGTCTGACATAATGCAAAGACGTTGTTATATTTATATAGGATATGATTTCACTATAGATCCATCAGATTCAATTCCGTTACAATAACCATGGACATCCTATGTATCATGGCGTCTGGAATATAAGTAATGTAGTAATTTCTCAATGTGTTTAACCTGTGTTTAAAACATATAATCTGAGTAATGGGCAAAGCAATAGTACTAAACAGCAGTAAATTGAGAATTATTTTTTGAATCAGTAGATAGCGACGATACAAACTGAAATAATGCTAAAAACGACTTAAAGCCACATAAAGCATCTTCACCGCTAGCCTGATATCCGCAAGAGCCCTTACCTGTTCTCCTGGCAGTCCTTCGTCCCCACGCTCTCCACGGTCGCCTTGCGGGCCCTGAAAAAGGAATCAGCGTATGTTTTACTAAACGACCTTAAGTAATTGAGTTAGACAGACCTCTTTAAATATGGATGGCGAAATTCGAGGAATAAAATAAATTTTGATTTAGACAACCGTGTGGAAGAGACATAATTGCTATGTATACTACAACTTACTGTTTTATACGGAGGTCAGTCCTTCAGAATAACAGCTTCCTAAAAGACTTGCGTTCGGTATCAAGATCGCATCAGACTAACTACCGTTTGATGCACTGCTTTCTGCGGTCGTTTATAACAAGTTTGAGTTTATTGTTATAAAACCAATTGGAGTATAAGCAAACGATAGTACCAGCAATGCGAACGCCATGATTTAGATCGAAAAAGATTGCTAGTTTGTCGACCAGAGCAGAGGAAACCCCTTGAATCAATACGCTGTAATGCGATCTAATCCGAACCAAACAATATGGAAACACTTATAAGAGTTGGTTTATCAAGGCGGGTATATATTTGCCAAACAAACGTTAAGTAAAGCTACAAAAAACAATAGATGTTCCGAATGAACATTTCAGAAATAACATTGACTTATATAACACACGATTTACCGGTATTCCTGGAAATCCGGTCATACCCTGGGGTCCTGGGGCACCACGCATGTTGTCCTGGAAACACGAAGGTCATGGAAACAGTTAAAACCCAAGGTCACGCGAATATATGTATGTTTTTGAATTATAGAAATAATGCTAGATAAAGATACTACATTTGTGTAGTTGGAACCTGTCATACTATGTTTTCCTGTAAACATAAATGTTGTTGACAAAATTAAATCCAAAGGTAACGGGAAAACATTGTTCAATTATGTATAGAATATAGATCGACGTTAATTTTACACATTTCTACTTAACCGTTCCAAAAACATTCTTTATTTATATGAAGAGAAGGAAACAGAGTTAACCCTAAGAATGCTGGGTAATTTTCTAAAACAGATTTTTGTGTTGTCTACTCTGTTCCAAAACCTGATCATACCTTCTTAATTTTGATGATAAAAGATACTCAGAGCAGCAAACAGATTAGATCACTCGCCACACTTCATAAGCATGAAGTTGGTTCAAGCACTTTAAGGGTTAATTGGATATAAAGAGCATTGTTTTCATCATGGTCCCAGCTGATCAAATACAAATACGATGTAAACGGCGGTTTGTAAACAATGCTTCTTTGTTTGTAAAGCACAATTATTCACCTTTCTGTACATCTTATCTCAAATTAAATCTAGATCTTGGACAATGCATAAACGATAAATATGATGTTAGGAAGCCTTGTTAAAATCGAGTGGAAATGCAACGAAATCAGTTTCGCAATATGGTATTATATAAAAGTGATTTCGATTGTTCCTCTTGGGTAAATGAAATAGTGGCTATAAACAAACTTTTACTTACCATGTAGTTTTTGAGCGTGTGTGAGAGTGCTGTATTCTGGTTCGATGACTTGGTATCCTGGTTCAACTATATCATTTATGAAATAAAAAAAGTATAGTCAGTCATGCATTATGAGACAATGCTATACAAACGGATGATATGGTCTAAAATGATAAAATGTCAATTGATAAGATGTTAATTGTTATGTTAATTGGTATGATGTTAATTGATATGTTGTTGATTGATAAAATGTTAAAAGGTATAATGATAAATGACATAATGTCAAGTAATATAATGAAAACTGATCTAATGGCAAGTAATATTATGGTACAATGTTTATTCGCTTTGTTTCCTTGGAATTCTTTCACTATATAAGCCCTATTTGAGAATTGACTTAAGTGTGGTTTTAAATGCGCCATCACAAAGATATCTACACTTGATGTCTTTAAACACAGCACGAGGTAAGATACGCCATCTTGCAATGAAGGATTACACATCAAATGTGAGTGCTGTAGGTGAATAATCACCAAGGTCTATCGCAACGCTTGTTGAAAACATCGATGAATCCAAATGAAAAAAGAAATGACAAATGTTCACCTACACACGCAAAAAGAATCTTTTTCTGAACTTATTTTTTTTTCTTCAATTGTGGAACAAGTTCTCATGAATAAGATTATTCAGTTTCGATCTTGCTAAACAGATACATGACCAGTTATGATGCCAAATATGGTTAGTCAAACATCTTACCGGAATGACAATCACGTTTCCGGGGGGTCCTGGAACACCGTTGTTTCCGGGCAAACCGTCTCGACCGGGAAATCCCTGAAAACGTTAAAATAGATACAGCCTTTTAAGGAATTATTTCAAAAATTTAGTTTTGTGATTAACAAATGTTAAAAAAGTGACTAACACAATTGTCACCAATTTGTGAATACATTTTCAAACTCGATTTCTGTGTCTCAAAGATGCCATAAGTCTGTGTTTCCATTGATAAAGCGTAAAACGAGTTTCAGCGCCTTTCAGTACTTTGATGAAAAACTCAATAAACAGGCTAAATATACCGAATAGTTCCAGCCCCAATCGATGTTTACCAAGAACGACCAAAGCAATCCTACAAAGGAAAGAGATTCAAAATAGAGGATTATGGGTATTCTACCTTAATGCCATTGTGTCGCCTGCCGTTGCTGTTAATATCATGGGTGTTCTATTCTTATTTCATTTCAATGTCAAATTGATGTCGATGCTGTTTATTAGGTTCAGCCACATACTTTACCAGTATATGAAAGTGAATTTAACCCCCAAACGAACCCTCGCCAAACTTACCATTTGTCCTTTTGGTCCGGGTGGTCCCATGGGTCCTCTCTGACCGGGGGGCCCAGGGGGTCCCTAGAAATAAACAAGTTAACAAATTAACAAATGAACAAATAAACAAGTTAACAAATGAACAAATTAACATATAAAACACATGTTTGGTTTAAACATATTATATCGCTCACAAATGCATAGTCATGATATGAAAAATTCAGTAAAATCATGATAAGCAAAAGGGTTGAACTACACGTTCCAAAACCAAGTATCAGCCTTCCGCTTCTGGTATATAAGTTACAATATTTTTCATGGCAACATCACATTTTGCTATTAACAAACCATGCGTATTCACGTAACAAATCAAAAACTTACATCAATGGTGAGAAAACATAAGATATGTGAAAGAGATAGAGACGATTCAAGTAAAAGAGCAAAGACAGTCTATATGTAATAGTTTAGATAAGTGTAGAAAGAGAACAGAAATAAGAAGAATGTGTTGGACCTACGATATCTTAAAATGGTTCAGTCATACACGAATGCAATCAAATGTAACGAAAGATAATTATGTTCAACTGTTGCTATCAGTGTGAAAAGGTTGTCTGAGCCCAAAGGTTTATGATTTAGCTCCATGTCAACGATTGTTTCGGATACATCAAATATCTATAAAGGCAAGAGTGTACTTACATAAGGAACACCATGTAACATGCCGCCGTCTACTGCTGCTGGACCGTATTTGTCTACAGCCTGGAATAGAAAGCTCATTTATAACAGCTGAACGCATACGATTCGAATAATGTTTTGACATATGTCCACATATGACATATTTGTGGAGGAGAGTGGTCCAGGGGTGGATCATCGGCCTCGGGACACGAGATTCGTGGGTTCGAATCCCGTTAGTAGCGAGATCTGCCTTGCGACCTTTTAATAATCCTCATTCGGCGTGAGTACTGGTTCCTTATCCAGGAAGCAGAGTCGAGAGTTGTGCAAGTTGCACAAACTTGTTTCACAATCGATGTACAATAAATAAGTTTAACTTAACATATTTCCATATGTAATTGAGCGAGACTTAGAAAGGCTAACAGAAATTGAAATCGAACATCATTTTACTTGATTCTAAAACGCGACCAGTAGCCACGATAACGGGAAATGTTTGTACCCCTATGTTAGATACACGGATTCAATGTAACTTACAAACATTGTTCTGACTTGCCTGAAGTGTCTAAATGACAGATAAATGTAGCCCGCGGTACGCTTAAATCTTTGACTTATTTATACATTCATGGCCAAAGGACCAGATAGGGGTACGCATAAAAGACCTTAGCTTAAAATCATTTCAAGATATATTCGAAAAACTACATTGTTGTTGGGATCAGAAAAGGGAACGTAATCGACCATTTCCTTTCAATGTTTAAGATCTTTTTTGAATAATCATTTTTGTTAGAATCCAATAGAAATATTTTGAAAAGATATTACGAAGCTGTAATATGAAATGCGTCTCTTTTCTTAATCTCTGCAACATTAAGAGGTCGGAATAACAAAAGATTGAACAGAACAAATGCCATTTTAAAATCAAATTTAAGAATTCAAGAATCTTTCCTGGATTAGAATTTTTATTTGCCAACTTCATTCATGTATTTTTCATTTCAATGTGAAAAAACAAAGGGAGTTCATAAGTATGAGATAGGTAACGAAATCGTTCATATTCATTTTGTTTATACAAATGTAATCAGATATATAAGTATATATCATAAATTAAATCAGACAATTTTTTTAAATTGGCCTGGTGACTGCCTTTGAAATGATAAATAGTTCATAAAATATATTTCGAATTATTCTTTAATCAAAGCAATTACCAGTTCTCCATTACCTTGGTTTTATCTTAAATATACAGTCCCGTTTAAAATAAGCAAGCTGTTATGCAAAAAACGCTAATTATATCAACAAGTGCATAGCTACTTACAAACACTGTCCCGACCTTCTCTCCGCCAACGCCGACCATCATTCCGCCTTCCTTGCCCATGCCCATATGTCCGAGTCCCATCTCTCCCTCCATCTTAACCCCTTCGTAGCCCCCAGGTACGGGGCCATCGGCGGGGTTGGGGAACTCGAAGTCGCAGTCCGGGCAATACTTGTTGACGTGCTCATACGCGGCAAAGTCGATCGGGACGTACAGTAAGTCTTGGACTGTACCCTGTAAAAAAGGTAAAACCCTTTACCTAAGGCAAAATTTTCAAATGTTCCAAATCCAAATATTTGCAAACGACGTTACAACAGGTGATGAAGTTGGAAAATGAGCTTCTGATAGGGCAGAAAGCATTGGTGGAAAAGACGAAATTGCTCGTCACGAGCAATTTCTCCTTTTCTGACAATGTTTTTTCAGAGTCGTTTGCAACAAAGTGGTCACATGTCGTTATTGTTTGGTAATGGGATAAACAAGTGACATGCTATCAAATAGTTGAATTGAACGTTTCTGTTTATTGCTAATTAGCAAAGATAGCCCAAAACTAAAACTCAGCCAAAATTAGTCCTTAATTGACAAAAGTGCTAAAAAACGTATAGTTGTCTAACTATTTGACGGTGCTCTGTAAATAATAAAAGTACATTTCTGTTTTCTCCTTACGAGAAAAAAAATTACCCCCCCCAAGCCCCCAACCTAACGACATTTGACAAGATTGTTGCAGGCGACTCTGGAAAAACTTTGTGGGAAAAGGAGAAATTGCTCTTAACGAGCAATTTCTCCTTTTCTCACAATGTCTTCTGCCCTATCTGATGATTATTTTTCAATTTCATCACATTTTGAAATGTCGTCTTCAAACTCTTTCAATTCGGGACAGCCAAATAATTGGCGTTTGGTAAAGCGTTAAGAAGAGTATAAACAAAGCGAGTAAATACGGACTATTTTCTTGCCTCGTTCCCACGAACGTATTTGTACGCACATTGGGGTGGATGAATAATGAGTAATTGGGGTTTGACGCAAGTTCATGAAATATAAACTGGCAGGCCTCAAAATTTGGTATGTAAATTCAATGGTCTAATGAAGCTTTGTACCCTAAGACCAAAAACAACCAAAATTCTGAATTCTGAGTTTAATTCCATATAAAAACAAACAATGTACAGTCGTACTTACGTTGAAGTTGGTCCCCAAGAATGTGGCGGTGCCCTGGGAGTCGATGCTATGTAAATTCAATGGTCTAAGGAACCTATACAACCTTTGACCAAAAACAATCATAATTCTGAATTCTGCGTTGATTTGTTAAATTCCATATACGTAAAAGCACACACTGTACAATTGTACTTACGTTGAAGTTGGTCCCCAAAAATGTGGCGGTACCCTGGGAGTCTATGCTGACTTCGTCCTCCAAGAAAGTCAGATAGTTACCATTGTGGAATATCATGATGGAGCCGCTTACGATACTGAACGATATACGCTGCCACCTAGCGAGAGAAAAAAGTAGTCATGTGACATGTTGGATTTATTTTTGTTTTGGTGTATGAATTCTAAATTGTGAAAAATGTAAAAGGTAATAACAAATACTTTCATTGAGGGTTAAGTATAAAACTGTATTATGCCAGCTACATTTGTGAATGCCATACTCTTGCCCTTAAAACTTGACATGACTAGTTTAATTTTACCATTCGTTTGTATATCTGTAAGTTTGTTGTTGTTGTTGAAATGTACGGAAATTTGTTCTTTTATGAAGCATTGTAAATGATAATTTAAGTCAGATTTAGTTTGACATTCAATATATCTTTAAGAAAGGCCACTCTTTTCAAATGCATGTACAGTCAAGCTTGTGTTAAGAGGCCAGCCTATGGGACAGAGTAAATTGGCTGTTTAAGACAGGTTGGCTGCTTAACACAAATTGACATACACTGTAGATCTAAAAATGGTACTTTTTGCAGTGGTTGTTTAAGACAGGTTGGCTGCTTAAAAGGGTGGCTGCTTAACACAAGTTAGACTGTAATTTATTCATACGTGTATCTATGTACGTTTATATCAATAATCAGGGAGCAGTTTTGCTCTGTTGTAAACCTTTGTAGGACAATGTGAAAAGTAATTAAACATTAAAAGTACTTTTCAGTAGACACAATTTCTTCCATCTGATTCACTGCAGTTGTCATGGACGCGTCAAACTGCCTATTTATAAACGTTGATCTCTATGTTGTCAACTCTGTTTGATGGCGCTTCCGGAGGTGAACCATGTTGTGGTTGTTGAACTTCTCTTAATGACTTATTCAATGTGCAGTAAAACAAACTTTAACTGTATTATTGGATACAACACGTAAGTTCGGTATGAATGCAAAAATACAAAATATTTACAAAAAACCTACTCATAAACTTCGAATTCAATATCCACTCGTTTTGACGTCACTTCCGGTAGATCCTCGTTATAATCGACGGGTCGGGTGTAGTTCAGCTGAAGGTAATCCTTGCCGTAATTAAAGGCGAATTCCACCTGACCACGTGTCCCGACGAACTGGAAGATGTTGTGTCTTTCCTCGGAGGCAGACATCGACATCTTCATCGTGAGGAGGATGGAGAAGTTGGTGCTGGAGAATTCCTCTGTGGGTTAATGGTGTAAATTAATTGTTAACTTAACCTGTAGAATGCTGGATAATTTTCTAAATATAGATTATCGTGTCCTCTGCTTTCCATAACCTTAGATATTTGCTTGATTTCGATGAGTTAAGACTCTCAGAGTAGCAAACAGGTTAGGTCACAATTGACTTGGCGGCTGGCCTGGCTTCAACCTGTTTGCATAACATTTACCTTGAAGAAGTTTGACTCAATAAAGTTTGAATGATCTTTTTAGATTTCTGTTACTTGTCTGATAAATGCAGAAAAATAGAAAAAAATATTCCTAAAACGCAAAACCGGAAGCTTCGCAACCGATTTCGTCGTCAGCAAAATGGTGGTGCGATGGAGTGATCAGCAGTCTTGGTAAGAATAAACCTTATAAAAAAAATAGATAAAATAGAAAACAAATTTTACATACCAGTGACCAAACTCGACATGCTCACACTGTAAGAGCTGAAGCTGACGTTCCAGGCACCGTCCGGTTTCGAACTTGCGCCTCGACCGTTGCACATCCCGGTAACGTAGCTAGGCTTATAGTCCACCGCCGGGTCCTGATACCAAGCATCCATAAAGTCAATCGAACCTGGAAAACGCATAAATGCTAAAATTAAAAACATATTTCGAAATAGAATACTACCAGACATAAAACGCAACAAACACATTGCTTTTTTGTGGGATGCTAGCCTTTTTAAATTTGATGACATGATCCATAAAGTCAACCGAACCTGAAAAACGCATCAACTTTACAGTTACAAATATATTGTAAAATGAAAGACTTCCAGGCATCAAACGCACCAAACATTGCTTCTGATAAAACGGCTAGACATAAAATACACCAAACATATTGCTATTGATAAAACATCTTAAAATAAAATGCACCAGCTATACAGTTACAAACATATTGCAAAATGGCAGACTACCAGATATAAATCGCACCAAACATATTGCAAAATGGAAGACTACCAAATATAAAACGCGGCACACATATTGCAAAATGGAAGACTACCAGACATCAAACGCACCAAACATATTGCAAGATGGAAGACTACCAGACATATAACGCACCAAACATATTGCAAAATGGAAGACTACCAGACGCACCAAACATATTGCAAAATGGAAGACACCAGACATCAAACGCACCAAACATATTGCAAAATGGAAGACTACCAGACATCAAACGCACCAAACATATTGCAAAATGGAAGACTACCAGACATCAAACGCACCAAACATATTGCAAAATGGAAGACTACCAGACATCAAACGCACCAAACATATTGCAAAATGGAAGACTACCAGACATCAAACGCACCAAACATATTGCAAAATGGAAGACTACCAGACATCAAACGCACCAAACATATTGCAAAATGGAAGACTACCAGACATCAAACGCACCAAACATATTGCAAAATGGAAGACTACCAGACATCAAACGCACCAAACATATTGCAAAATGGAAGACTACCAGACATCAAACGCACCAAACATATTGCAAAATGGAAGACTATCAGACATCAAACGCACCAACATATTGCAAAATGGAAGACTACCAGACATCAAACGCACCAAACATATTGCAAAATGGAAGATTACCAGACATCAAACGCACCAAATATATTGCAAAATGGAAGACTACAAGACATCAAACGAACCAAACATATTGCAAAATGGAAGACTACCAGACATAAAACGCACCAAACATATTGCAAAATGGAAGACTACCAGACATAAAACGCACCAAACATTTTGCAAATTGGAAGACTACCAGACATAAAACGCACCAAACATATTGCAAAATGGAATACTACCAGACATAAAACGCGCCAAACATATTGCAAAATGGAAGACTTCCAGACATCAAACGCACCAAACATATTGCAAAATGGAAGACTGCCAGACATAAAACGCACTAAACATATTGCTATTTTTTTGGGATACTAGTTAACTTTAACTTGATGACATTGTATGGTGAAATTGTGTTAAGAAAGGCGAATTCCTATCCTTCGCAATTTTCCCAGTTTACAACAATGTTCTTTTGTATTAAGCGCACAAAAATCGAATGTATTACACTCATTAGAATTGGTTTCTTTCAATCAATATGGTTGCCGTTATTCAGTATATTTTGTTCTTCTAACATTAAACGAATTATGATAAAGTTAGTTTGATGTATTAATTGTCTGGGACAATTTAGTTAAATTGTACTTATATATATTTGCTGTATTGTGGGCCAGTGACCTTTATTCACGAATAAAATAAACTTGGATCTATTGATAAGACATCTAGACATATAACGTGCTAACTGTGTAGTTTTACAAACATATTGTATGTGTAATTGATTAAATGCTCAAACATTGAATACTTAGACTTTACAGTTGCAAATATATTGTAAAAAGGAAGACTACCAGACATAAAACGCACCAAACATATTACTATTGATAAATCGGCTATACATGAAACTGTGTTGTTACAAACATGTTGTAAATGGTAAAACGCTCAAACATTGAAAGAATAGACTTTACAAGTGCAAACGTATTTTTATACGTAAGACGGTCACACAGAACCACACAGACGTCACAGATGTAAACAGACATTCATTGAAAAGACAGACCAACTTGAGACGCGAAACTTTATAATACAAAGAATTTTTTCCTCAGACAAGATGGTCGAATATGAAACACGCCAATTGTATTATAACAAAGGCATATTTAGTTATAAAAGTAGTCGAATATCTAACGAACATCGTATCTACTCCATGCCAGTCGAACTAGTATTAGTAGAAGTTGCAGTCTCGTTTCTTATGTTATGTAAAAACCATCATATCTAAGATATTTTATTAACATATGCCTTTGTAGCCTGGAGGCCTGGCCCATGCATACTTACATTACCTAGTTCGCGGAATACGAACGGGCCAGGCTCCAGGCTAATGCCTTTGGGCTCTAGAGTTATTTCCCTTATCACCTTATGCCACGTCACATGGCAAATGTGCATGTAGGGTCTTTCTAAGCGCGTCTTTTTCAGTTATTTTGATCAGACCTGTGTGATAAAGACACCTTCCCTGCATTCTAGAAAGGACCATACTGGTATAAGGATCACTTACACATCCCCACCGAAATTTGAAATTTTAGGTGGATATGAATCGAAATTCACACTCATCGAGAACTTTCATTATATGGCAACAATGTTCACTCAGACTGCTTTTCATTCATTTCTTTGTCGTTATATGCATATCGAATGTATTTTGGTGACAAGCAAATAAACAAATCAAACAATTTTCCTTTCGATTTGTTTTGGAGATTGTTTTTATATGTTTAGTTGGTAGTGTTGGTGCTCTCTTCATAGATAAGTCAGATTTGATGTTTATCACATCACAGCTAATATGCTTTGGAATAAACTGTATACAAATGTTATTGAATAGGCCAATTCGTTTTAGACCGTCAGCAATAAATGCAACACAAACCTGTCTATAGTAGATGCACAATGAATTGTTTTCGAGCGATCTATTTCTAAAACATGTAATCTACAGAAAGAGGACAGTAAAGGAAATTGTTTACAACTGGGACATATCAAAAAGAAGTAAACATAACTTATATCGTACGCAAACTTAAAAAAAAAGAGATTCAAGGAAGCTATTTCATGTTGCCCATATTTCGCGTTTTTCTCTTTCGATACATTTTTGGTACACGTTTTTGCAATGGATTCTGGCTGGTGAATCTTATCAATTTATTCATTTACTCATTCATTTATTTAGATAGATAGAGGGGTTTGCTCTTTTGAAAGTTTAGACCCGCATTCTAGCATTCTAGCTAAATCTGTATTTTCGTATTGAATTCTGAGTTGTAAGAAGTATAAAAAAAAAGGGTAATAACTAAAACTTCACACAATTAAACAATTTGATAAATTACTTGCAACGACAATGCAACATCATACTATGCCACTTTACTTATTTTATTAAGGTCAATGACGCCTGAAAAAAAAATCTTAGGACAAAAAGAAATTCCTAAATGAATAAAAGGTTTGAAGATGTATTTTTGTCTGAAACATTATGTTCATTCAATGAAACTCTACAATGGAAATTAAAAACTCGAACAACAAACCTTCTGGTAGAACAACATTGCCCGATCGTACCGCGAGAGGTACCACCGCCAACAAACAGCAACATATCAGCCGGAAATCCATTGTTCACGGGTCCTTCAGAAACGCCAAAGGGACACCCGTCCACCTTCGTAAAAACACCGGAAAATTAAAAAAGACAAAGAAAATCGGAACTAAATCATTATTGATCCCAATATATGAAGGGATAACTGTCCAGAATTAAAAAAAATCTCCAAACAAAACCGCGTTAGCCGCCTAAAATCTCGACGCGAGATTACTGCAGCCGACTTGGTCTCACTAAAAGCTCGATACGGTCTAAAACCCCGGTCCCGTTCTGCCTCTCGAATTTGCTCCCCGGCTGGATTTTATTCTTTATCTTTTTTCTTCTTCACAGTGACGTGGAGTGGGGTAGAGTTAAATAACCATTAAACTCATACGGAGGGCTCCGACAGGGATTATGTTATGTTGCTTTCTGCTGAGTCAGTGAGTTTCGGAACATTTATCAATTACCCAGACTCAACATGAAACCTTTTATCCCAGTACCAAAACAACAACGAAGTATAGGACCTTGCTCCAGACATCCTTGTTTAACCCATTACCAAATAGAAACGACAGTTGACCAGTTTGCTGCAGACGACTCTAGAAAACATTGTGGGAAAATTTGAAATTGCTCTTACCGAGCAATTTCTCCGTTTCCCACATTTTTTTCTGCCCACCAAAAGATTGTTTTTCAATTCTATCACACTTTGAAATGTAGGCTGCACTCTTTTTGAATTTGAAACAGTTGAAAGTTTGGCGTTTGGTAAAAGTTTTAGACTTCGTTGTTTAACTATATGGGCCACGTCACGGGAAAAGGGGCACTCGGACATAGCAAACAGTGTAGCCCCAGACAAGCCGCCACGTCACTGACGTGGCGGCTGGTCTGGGGTTACACTGTTTGCCATCTTAGAGGACATCAAGTTCTACCTTTAAATAAATACAAATGATAACTGTCGTGACTAGATGCTGGAATAATAGCGCTAAGAAAGAGCTGAGTCAGCGGTTTTTATTTATGTCCGATTGCCCCTTTTCGCGTGACGCGGCCCATATCATAGAGCGATGAAACATGGTTAAAGTCATGTTATCCTTTCACATGAGTCTACTTCGTTTTGATGCCAATTGTTGGTTGCAATTTTGCTCTTATAATATTGTTTTAAAAGAGACAAATCGTTAACAAAGTAATATTTCTGTCTCTTGTGAATTGAACTCTTGAAATATCATTTGGCGATACAGCATTTTAGAAGGGGACTCACAGTAATTAATTGTACTTGGCTATTATTGACAAATATAATATCAAAATCAGCTGTTTTTGTTGATAGTTTTGACCAAAAACAAAAACGACACATGAAAAATTGTTAAAACGTGTTCGGTAAAATTGTAGTGAACGATTCGAAATATATGCACGATATACCAGTCGATGGACTTTTTTTTTATTTATGAAGTAATATCGATGAAGTTACACCACAAAGGATCATGTGGTATACAATAAAGAAAACTTGGTTAATGCCAAGCCTTAACAGATGCAAAACATAACCCGCATATTTTTTCTTCTGTGAAACATGTGTCGGACCAAAATAAATTCGAACGTTATGGAATGTAAGATGTTTTTACGTAAAGTACCATTCAAAATTAACAGTTTAAAGGTTTATGAACAGAAAAGTATCTTTCAAACATGTTTTCTTCTTTCTATGTCATACTATTTGTAAAAGCTGTCATTTGCAGCGGTCGTGAGTTCGTCTGTACTATAAGATTGTAAAAAGTGTTTCTCGTTTTAAAGTACGCTTTGTGGTTTGTGGTTTCTTCTTTCATATGCACTTTTGCTCGAACTTGTAGTCATTTGAAAATGGTAAATGAAAAAATCATCTAGACACCTCTTTAAATGTCATGAGCCATTTTAGCTCGGAAATGCCATGGGACTATGACACAAACACTATCTTAGGTCATGTTGATTCGATTTTGTCATATTTCTTTGTTCTGAATCGTAGCAACTGCATAACTGATTTTTTGGACGACCCTGTAGTGTTTTCATACGAAATATTGTCCCTTCTAAATAGGGTGATTTGTTGGGAGGCATCTTGTACCAGAACAATTTGGACTTTGGGGTGACATGGCCAGGGTTTCAAACTCACAACCTAACAACTGAATCTGCATAATTGCATTCTTGGACGACCCTGAATATTCCATACGAAATATTGTCCCCTCTGAATAGAATTGTCTGCAATGAGGCATTTCGTTCCAGATCTATTTCGTTTTTGTGATGACAAGGCCAGGGTTTCGAACCAATAACCTTAATCTCACAAGGGCAGGCAGTGCTAAATCTCCGCTATACAAACTTTAACGCCTTTCCCCATTTGTACAAGTCAATGAGATACGTATATTTGTATTTTACAAAAACAACGATATCCGTATTTCTCAAAACAACATCGAAACACAAAAAGTGCAGCTGGAAACAATTTCGTCTCTCGCACACCCCCTTTCGGAACCCCGTCTGTAATTGAAGCTTGTAAAAACTGGACGTATGGTTGCGATAAGTGTTGTAAGATTTCATATTCCCCTTGTAAAACTAGGTCATTCGGAACAGGATAGGGCTTATCAGCTAGCTCCTGTAGAAGCGCGATATTTTACCCTTGTGAGCGTGGTGCAAAGAAAGACGTGCGTACATATAACCCATTTCCAAACAATAATGACATCTGACCAGTTGTTGCAGATGACTCTGGAAAACACTGTGGGAAAAGGAGCAATTGCTTTTCCCACAAGGTTTTCTGCCTGCCCTACCATAAGGTTATTTTTCAATTTCATCACATTTTGAAATGTCGTCTGCAAACTCTTTCAATTTGGGACTGTCAGAAATTTGGCGTTTTGTAAAGGGTTAAAACATGCATAGAAAAAAGTGACAGCGATTTCATACGTCTTCTATTACTCGTATGTTTTCTTTTCTTTTTCTTTCCTTCTTGGCTGGTCGAAATTGAAACAACCACAGACGCAATCATGAGCAAGGAAAAATACGTGAGCGTTGAATAAATGAACAATGGCCAAATACATGCCAATATTCTACAGCTATTTGGTTTTTTTTTATTACATTCGTTGCAATAATTCGATTCTGCTTAGCCTTTGAAAGTAATCTCTAAAACTGGTTTAAACCAGTTAAAGATATCTTGTATGTTACGGGTCTTTAAGCAACATTCCTCTTTTATTATATTATTATATATGGGTTTTACATCACATCAACATTATTTCAGTTATGTAGCGATGCCCGACTCTTAATGATGGAGGAAGACCCCATAATCAACTGCCCATAATGGCTGGTCAAGGCGGGTAGAACCATCGGCATTCCGTAAGTCAGTCGGGAAACTGCCTCTCATGAAAATCCATATCCCTCTCAGGATTTGAACCCACGCGGAGAGGGACCATGTGATTTCAAGTTCTGGGTACCGTTTTACTAAACAGTTTACGCTTAAGATTTGCGTAAGTCTAAAACAACAATTCCTCTTATTTCAATATTGGACGAAGCAATATTGCAAAGTGACACATCATTGGAATCGTCTCTCCGAGACGCTTCCAATGAAGTGCCACATTGCAACATTGTACTTTCATTGAAAATACTATCCATGTTTATCAATTATGACTTACGCAAACATTTTCCGTAAGTTGTTTAGTAAAACGGGCCCCTGTACTCTAACCACTAGGCCACGGAGGCATTCCTTTTTGTGATGCAGACTTATCCTTCAAAAGTGAAAAAATAAAAAAGTGCATGATCAAAGTCGAAAGCAACACCAACGATAATGGAAACATAGAAAAAATGTACCGTTTCTTTACCACTTGCGGGAGAGCTATTAAGACAAAAGGATACAATGGTCAATGTGAGCTGTTAGTCATTTAGCCTAAATGGTTTCTGAAAGATTCTTCAGTGAATGTGTCATAGCATTGTTGGTTAATGTGCTGTGGTCTGAATGTGTATGGTATATGCAGAGGCAAGCTGCACGAAAAATGCTGAACGCTTTTCAACACCAAACGTTTGCAGAAACAGACTCAACTTATTGAGCCTGCAACAATATTTACAGAATTCTTGTAGAATAGATATGAAAATGCTTTGACATTGCTGTGATAAAGTCTTCGCGCTTCTTTGATAACATGTTATAAATTCCATTGAGACTTTACTTAGTTTAAACCCTTATAGTGCTAGAACTGACTTCATAATTATGCAAACAGTTTAGATCCAGACCAGCCGCCAAATTGGCGGCTGGCCTGTGATCTAACCTGTTTGCTACTTGGAGTGCCTTCCTCAAAGAAATTAAGGAGATGTTTAAGGTTTAAGGAAGCAGACGACACAACAATCTATTAATTGGAAATACTCAGCATTTTAAGAGCTAAATCAGAAATTCTTTTGTTTAAGTCTTATTCCAAAATATCTAATTTTAAGACATTTGCTTCAGATTATCTTCGAAAGCATAGTGACATGAGGATGCTTTGCGCCTAATTGGCAACATATTTTGTTCTAGAATAATGCAAAGCCAATACTACTACAAAGACAATATACCGTCTTTCCTTTTCTGTCATATGCTGTTGCATCTAATTATATATTTCCAGTTGGAGAATAAGTTATGATGGACACTTCTTAACCCTGAGAATACTGGGTAATTTTCTAAAACTAGACGTTTGTGTCGTCTGCTTTCCAAAATCTTAAATGTATGTTTAATTTCAATGAGGAAAGATACACAGAGAAGCAAATAGGTTGGATCACAGGCCAGCCGCCAATGTACTTAGCAACTGGCCTGGATCTATCCTGTTTGCATAAGCTTTAAGTTGGTTTCAGCGTTATTCGAAAAATGAATAAGTGAATAGCTTGATTACCAGCATTTGACCACATATTTAAAGAGAAAGAAAAGGAAAGAAAATAAACTCTAAAAGAGAAAACTAATCGAATTAGAACCCAGTAAAGCAAAGGGAAACGGCCTGCCAGGTCTTGAATGAGGCAAACTCGGTATAAAAATATATATTACAGTTCTGGCAGTTTTAGATAAAAATCTCGCACACACATTTTCACACACACAAAACGTAGACTGGGCAAAACTTGTTTATAGGCAGCGGCATCCGAGAATGGTTTTTTTACCCGTTATCTCACGTAAACACAAGCTTTGAGAAATCAGTGGTACGATAGAACGAATGATAATTATGAGCAATTTCGTCGTTTGTCATATTGTTTTTCAACCAATTTGTCAATGAAACAGCCCGTAGAATTTACGCAAATAAAATTGTATATCCTATACGCTATAAGCGTCTTCTTCCGAGTCACGTCATCCCATATGCAGAAATTTCAAATTCTTGTCATTTACGCGGGATTTCTAAGGCTCTACTGCAACCGACATTGATGTCTGCTTGATTTTCCATACCAGTTTTGGCTGCTATTAGTATGACAGAATATTATGTCTTAGTGAATAACTGCTCATTATGAACAGTTCATCCTATAGTCACAATAATGTCTGGTTTTTTTTTAAATCATTAAGGAATCCTTGTTTGACAATCTTCATCATCATCATCATCTGTTGCTATTTTAAAGGTGATTTTATAACTTGTCTTCGACATTTATGGACATGCCATAGGGCATAATGCAACACTGTATTAACCTATTTCACTTACATCTGAGAATTTGGTCTGGTTCAAATTGAAAGCAACAGCAGAAGACAAAAGATTGTCGAAAAGAAAATTGCCTTCATTATATTTTGACACCATAAGGACCTAGGTGTAAATTGTTTATGATGAGCAGTTCATACTTTTGCCACAGTAGTTTCTAAAGACTTCTGCAGCAGATCGTGTTGTAACAGAGAGATTCCTTGCAATGGGCAACATCTCTTTGATTTTTGTCGCAATGGTTTCTGCCTTATATATGAAAATGAAACATGAATTTTTCTTAGTCAATAACTCCCGGCTGCTGGTTCTTTCAAATTGGACCACTCGTATTATCAGATGTGCTGGGATGAACTAATTGATGCAGTCTGCTATGAGTCTCTAAAAGTCGTCTGCGCATTTCTTATCATGGATCACCCATAAACGAACACTTATGAATGGCTCGGTTATTTCGTGCCTGTTTCAAATTATTTAAATGTGTTTATCGGCGCGCAGCAACAAAACACATGGAACGTTTTCAAACCTCTTGCATGTTCATTAAAAAACCTGGGTCAACCTCCTTTGTAAGCAATGCAAAACCATAAAAATGCCTTGATAAATAGCAGAATGTAATTTGGTTTAGGATACGTTCTACATTAATGAAAAAAAACAAAAAACACAATAATTATTACAAACGATACAATTTGTATACATTTCAATTCTTAATGATTATCTTTTCGATGAAACGTTGATATATTTATAAGTTTTACATGTGTTAAAGTTGTAAAAGGAAATTTCAATATTTCACGTAGGTGTATTGTAAAGTCCTTATTTAAAGTTTAATATTTCCATAAAATGCAATTACTGAAACCCCGGAAGTTGTAGTTAATTTTTTTTCCGGTCATATCTTGATCTATCCGCCATTTAATTCCGCCAAACAGTGTTACCACATAACTTCCTCTACGCAAAGGTATTGTCTTAATTCATCCACAACGGTTTCGAGCCCATTACTCGAATGTAGCAATTTTTTAAAAGCCTATTACGTTCTTTCGTTCTTACGCTAATTTTACCCTATAAGCGATATGAGCTCCTTTCAGCAAACCCCACTCGGAACCCGTCGGTAAATTGTCGAGATTTACCGGAGTTTGCCGAAAAGAAACATTCGCTGATGAGGGGGTCAAAGGTCAGCACCCGATAGGTCCGTTCTGTGAAAGGCTTTTATCTTCAGAAACCAAGTGCTTATTCCTCTTATCTGATCAATGAATTTCTTCATGTGAAATTTTGTAAGAGAGCAGAACGACAGCTGAAAAGAATCAAGCTAACATTTCTTTAAAATAGTTGGGAAAAGCTTAACTGAAATTATTTTTCTTTTTTTTATTATTATTGTCCTTTTAATTCTTTATTAGTAAAGAGCAATTTTTCCTTTTCCCACAATGTTTTCCAGAGTTGTCTGCAATAAACCTGTCAGATGCCGTTATTTGTTTGGTAATGTGTTATAAACTTGTATTGGGGGATTTGGGAGCCATTTTCTTAAAAGAAAGAAGTTGATTCAAAGTACACAATTTTAGATCTACATGTATATACTGATACTGATTGTATTGTATAGTTGTTAAAAGCTATAACCCATATCACATGAAAGTAAATAACGTTAAGACAACACATGTCTGCTTCCAAAGAGAGCAGGCATAAACTTGATTTAGGTCAAACCATTCAACCAATTTACCCATAATGCCTCATTTTTTCGTCCATGTGGCCTACTACTACGCAATGTTAAAGAAAACTAACTTTGAAATAGTTATTGCCGCCTTTATGTTTCAGCGGTTTCTTTCAGAGAACGCCAGAAAGAAACAATCATAACTTACCTTCATTATAATTTTCGTGTGCTCTTGCTCTACTTTTGGACCATGCAAAACGTCCCATATGGAGGGAATCCGTGAATAAAACAGATGTACTTCAGTGAACATAAATAGGTCATTAACCCTTATAGTGCTGGAACCGACTTCATGCTTATGCAAACAGATTCTATCCAGGCCAGCCGCCAAGTTAATTGGCGGCTGACCTGTGATCTAACCTGTTTGCTACTCTGAATGTTTTATCTCATTAATATTAAGCAGATAATTAAAGTTTTGAAATCAGACGAGACAAACATCTATTTTTAGAAAATTACCCAGCATTCTAAGGGTTAACGAATGCCAACCGCTTTCTCTTCTATTCAACAGACAGCGAGTTGCATTGTATCAATCTGGTTCACTACAGTATTTAATGTATCAAGATTTCAGTGTAAGACTTTAGTAAGTGCTTCACGACCGTATTACAATGAACCCGCAATTTTCAGTTTATATTTTAAAGATCTCCGCGTGGGTTCAAATCCTGAGAGGGATATGGATTTTCATGAGAGGCAGTCTCCCGACTGACTTACGGAATGTCGATGGTTCTACCCACCTTGACCAGCCCTTATGGGAAGTTGAGTATGGGGTCTTCCTCCATCATTAATAGTCGGGCATCGCTACATAACTGAAATAATGTTGATGTGATGTAAAACCCATATAAAAAAATATATATATATATTTTAAAGTAGATATATGTTGGGTACGGGTTTAACCCAGAATTGCAACCCAGTTAACCCTTATAATACTGGGACCGACTTTATGCTTATACAAACAGGCTAGATCCAGGCCAGCCGTCAAGTAAATTTGCGGCTGACCTTTGATCTAACCAGTTTGCTACTCTGAGTATCTTTCCACGTCAAAATAAAGCAGATATTTAAGATTTTGGAAATCAGACGACACAAACATCTTTTTTTAAGAAAATTACCCAGCATTCTAAGGATTAACTAATGCCAACCGCTTTCTCTTCCGCTATCCAACATATAGCGAGATGTATTGTATCAAAAGCTGGTTCACTACAGCATCTGATATTTCGAGAGTTCATGATCTTGAAGCACTCACTATAGGCTCACGTTGAAACCCTAATATTTAGTCTGTACTAAACAGTAGATAAATGCTGGGTACAGGTTTTACCCATAATTGCAACCCAGTAAACCCTTATAATACTGGGACCGACTTTATGCTTATGCAAACAAGCTACATCCAGGCCAGCCGCCAAGTAAATTGGCGGCTGACCTTTGATCAAACCTGTTTGATATTCTGGGTATCTTTCCGCATTAAAATTAAGCAGATGTTTAAGGTTTTGGAAAGCAGACGAACAAGTCTTGAAATAGATAACTGTAGGGTACATGGTTTACACAGAACTCCAAACCAGTGAATGGTAAGAATGGCTAACTCGTAAAGTCCATACTCATCATAGCCCTTCATAGAAGGAGAGTGGACACGGTAGCACGCTGTCTGAATGATTCTGGCTAATAATACAAATAAATCAAATCTAATTTAGTTTTATTTCCGGCATATAAATGTTGGTCAAAGACAATTTATACAAGTATGGTAAAGGCAAAGAAGTTTGTTAATAACTTAAGCATGTCGAATTTACAAATTGACAAAAACGAATAAGTCTTTGAACCATTTACCAAAAGCCAAATTTTCGACCGTCCAAAATTGAAATAGTTTGCAGACGACATCTCAAAATGTGATTGAACTGGAAAATAACCATCTGATAAGGTAGAAGACATTTTGGGAAACGGAGATATTGCTCGTTAAAAGCAATGTTATATACTTTTCCCACAATGTTCACCCGAGTCGTCTGCATCAAAGTGGTCAAATGTCGTTACTTTTTGGCAATGGGTTAATGCTGTGGAATTTTTTTCTCAATCTATTTGAGAATCGAGTAACTGGAATAAATCTCACCTCTTTAAGTGCCACGGGTATCCAACAAATTGATAATAAAAACATTGAAGTCATTTTTTATAGTTTAATGTTTCTTTATTTTCTTAAGGAATCATTGATCACACATAACAATACAATGTGTATATATTAACTTAAACTAAACAATAGAAACAACAACAACAATATTCATTCAACTATTCGGAAATGCAGGGTGATGTATTGGCATGTTGCAGGACTCTTTCACAGAGTCGACTTTCAACAGGCACATTTTATTGCTTAATTAGAGCTAATTCATGGAATGTTTTATAATTATTAGGAATGAATTAGATGAATAATAGTGAATAAGATTTCAATCTCTCACATTCGACTGTGTGATTTGACGTAAAGACGTGGCTTAAAATACAAACAAGACATTGATCAAAGTTCCATACATTATGTAAAAAGACGTGTTTGCCATTTCGAAAATGCCCATTTCATCCATAAAACGGTATTTAAAGGAACATGAAAGGCTATGAGTACAATAAATTACTAAAACATGTATGGAGTTCTTTTATTTTGTTCATAAAATTCATGAAACCTAATTTATGAATGCTGTGAAACCAGGTCAGAGGTGAAGATTCAGGCATTCTGAATCATTGCACTGCCTGAGCTGGGTTATTTCTCGCTGGATTTCACGTTTAAGTTGTGATGATGAATTTATTTTTGTGATAACCATTTGAATCTGACTAAATAACGTAGTTTGATAAAGCCTTAGTTTCCATTCATATAACTTTAAATAAAGTCTTGTCGCTTAGGACGATTCCTGTTAAAAGTGTTAATATTAGGTTATGATGCAAATTTGCCGTTTTGGAGACTCTTGTAAATATTGTATAAAAGGTGTTGTTTGAAAGCGTGCTTGTCAAGAAAATTAGAAAAACATTGTAGAAATGGCTCTCAAATAAATTCAAGCCATTAATGAGTTTCTCTACGATAAAGCAACGGCGGCGTTCAACTGCGCAATTACAGCCCTTAACCCTTTACCAAACGCCAAATTTTCGATTGACCCAAATTAAAAGAGTTTGCAGACGACATTTCAAAAAGTGATAAAATTGAAAAAATAATCTTCTGATCGGGCAGGAAAAATTGTGGGAAAAGGAGAAATTGCTCGAAACGAGCAATTTCTCCTTTTCCCACAATGTTTCCAGCGTCGTCTTCAACAAAGTGGTTAATTGTCGTTACTGTTTGGTAATGGGTTAAAAGCGTGCTTGTCAAGAGAATCAATAAACATTGTAGAAATTACGTTTAAATAAACTCAAGCCATTATTGAGAATCTCTAACAATAAGGCAACGGCGGCGATCAACTGTGCAACTGCAGGCCTCAATACAATATACAATCCCAGACATAAAACAAATAATTAAAGATAAAAGAAAAACCCGGATACGGCATCTTAACCGGCGAGGGGAACGTTGATGGTCACGTTGTTGTTGGTGTTAAGATTCTGCAAGAGCAGGAAGAAGATGAAGAGGAATCCGATCACTGAAATAGATAGAAGAGACATGATATCAAAATTATATCGTGCCTTCTGTAATGAATGAGTAAATGAACGGTGTCAAAACCCTTTACCAAACGTCAAATTATAGACTGTTGAAAATTGAAAGAGTTTGCAGACGACATTTCGAAATATAGTGAAATTGGAAAGTTATCTTATGATAGAGTAGAAAACATTGTGGGAAAAGGAGAACTTGCTTGTTAAGAGCAAATTCTCCTTTTCCCACATTGTTGATAGTCGTCTGCTATAAATTGGTAAAATATTGGTATTGTTTGGTAATGGGTTAATGCGCATCGATAGCCAAAATTATTTAGCGAGCGTATTGATTACTTTGATAAACGTACATGTATATTGAATGAAAATTTATACGAATTTGACCAGAGTGCCTGTGTTCTTTATAATGGTTTAAAGGCACTTGTTCACAGAAGAGAATGAATAAGTACATCATTATAGGAAAATCGAAAGGTTTGTCATTAAACTGCTTTTGAATCCTTATTTTCAATGTTCATCAAGTTATCATCCTAAATGTTGAACTATTTAAGCATTTCATTCAACGGGTTAAAGATTTGATTTCGAAAATTGACTTGAAATGATACTGAAAATTATTTGCAATGTAAAGCTTTAACTCGAGTATTCTTTCTCTGGTAAATGAATATGCCAAAAGTACATGCAGCAAATATAAATAAATCATCTTATTAAAGAGTAATAAAGAAAAAAATCATTAAGTGTTGTTATTGTCCTCTTTTTTATCATTAGTTTTCAAATTTCGATTATTCTTTCTCACATGTATATATACCAAAAGAGCATACAGCAAACACAAGAGAAAATTGATGCAAGCCTCAAAGTCGCCCGCAAAAAAATTGATTAGTCTTCCTAAACGAAAACCTCCAACATAACATTAAAGGATAGAATAGAAATGTATTTATAAAACGCGCAAACATATCTCGTCATTTAAACTCATTAGAAAGAGCATGTTACTCGGCTAATGAAAGCAATTGCCGAGGGAATAGCTGTCACAAAGTTAAAATATAGATTTGTGTCTGACTGTTTCACCAAAAGTAGAAGAAATTAATCTGAAACGACTCATGATGAAAGACAATCAGATCTAGTCAACATATGTTGGAGGAGCGTTAGACAGGCGCTGTTCTTTAAGAGACTATTTCTTATAATATTGCTTTCATGCTTTAATAAATTTCGTTCTTTTAATTGTTTTAAAGCTATTGAAACAAGAAACTTTTAAGACATTGTAACAAACCAAGATATATTTCTTGACTTTTGATACTTATCTTTACCGTTTATCACTTTGACTTCTTCCAAATTTCACAATATTAATTTTGTGCAGGTGTTTTCAATTCGGAGAATTATCTTATTCCAATAGGATCAAATGGGTTAAGAAATATGCAACAGAAGAATTTAACCTGCAAACCCATAAATAGAAATTGAGTATTTCTAAACTTTTATAAAAGTTGTCTGTAATTGTTTCCATTTTTGCCAACACAAAGTATGTATTGAAAACTGCTTGTTTAAGGGTATTGATTTTGGAAACCGATGTCAAACAAACACATGATATTACTCTTGCAGCAGATGCTAGCATTTAGTAAGGAGGAAGAAGAAAAAATTGTTCAATACAAACAATTTCTGTGTCTCATTTGTAATACATTGTAATTGTCGTCAGTTTAAGTTACAAATCTGATTATTCTTATAATCTCATATACAAAAAAGCCTACACAATGTAAATGGTCATGGAAACTGTACCAGTGTTCATTTTGTTAAAATGTCTACCAACAATGACTAAACAGATAAACCTGAAACCTGTAATTTATATGACAGTTTGGGAAATCATTGTGATGGAAGAAGGAATTCCTTACAATGAAGCACATTTCTCCCATTATTATTTACACTTGATACCCTTTTCTTTTTTTATAATACAATCAATTTAATCATAACCTCAGATGTACCTTATGATGAGTTTTGTTTTCAATATTGATATAGTACTAAGGAAAAGGTACAAAATGTATGGCAAATTACTAAAGATAACTAATTAAATATGTCTTTTAACCCTTTCCCAAACGGCAACTTTTCGACTGTCCCAAATTGAAAGAGTTTGCAAACGACATTTTAAAAAGTGATGTAATTGTAAAATATTCTTCAGATAGAGCAGAAAACCTTGTGGGAAAAGGAAAAATTGCTCTTAGCGAGCAATTTCTCCTTTTTCCACAATATTTTCCAGAGTCGTCTGTAACAAAGTGGTTAAATGTCGTAATTGTTTGGTAATGGGTTAAGAATGTTATTAATATATATTTACATGGCATAATATAGGGGGAAAAGGCAACAATCTTTAATTCTAAAGAACGACGAAAATAAATGCAGGCAGCAATAATAAGATATAATAAGATATGAAGACAATATTTTAATTGCATTATTGGTTAGTTGAAACAGAGACATAGATAACAGTTATCTATGTCTCTGGTTGAAACCATAGCAAAAAAAAAGCAATAAACAAACTGTCTACTTATTGCTTATATAACTTCATTTCTTTGAGACAGCATAGATAGCACACTACAAATTTTAAGTGAGTATTAGCACTAATCAATCTAAGCCTTTAAGAATGTGTCATCAAGTAAAGTCATGTGCACCAACTGCGTACAGAAGACACATTTGTCTTATGCCAAAACAAACTATTACATATAACAACTTTAAGAAAGAGCAGGACGTGGAACATTCTATGTTGACCTAATTAGAACTACACAAAGACCACATCTTCACATGTTCACATTTTACAGATGTCTTACTACTGTCATTTTTGAAACACAGACTTCGCATCACATTCAGGCTTGTTGTTGATACTATCGAGCTAAGTGACTTATAATTAAATGTACAGTACGAACGTAATATGGGACGAATGGAAAAAGATCGAAGTGTTTTTGGTAATTACCTTTTTATTTTTATCAATGAAACCTAAAAATCATCTGTATATATACTTTCTGATTATGGGCTGTTTCTTTACCGATTGAAATTGAGTGATTTAAAGGAAAGATTGACGATAATTCTGCTTAAAGGCTGAAAACCGCATTTTTATCGGCAAAAAGACCGTAACAGCTACAGTTTTATTTTGTTTTTTTCGTCGATCGAAATGGAATTTGTAGGCGCTGGACATAAGACTTATTCACTGCATAAATAACTTATTATTAAATCGTAGACAATTATATACAATCAATGCTCAAGCGGTTAAAAATAAATGTTAAAGGGAATAAATTGAGAGGTCGGTATTTTAACAAAGGCGATTCGACAGTTGAGATGATATAGGCACCTGCAGACGTGTTTCATTGGTCAAATTAATTGACTGTCATCTCGTAGATTACGTTATAAAATATAGGGTTTGAGAATATTTATCAGAGAGACAGTCTAATGGACCTCGTCAGACGACTTTACACATTGGACTGGCACTCGGTACCATCTTTTTGATAAAGAAAACCGATTTTAAGACTAACTAAAAGAGATACAGGCTGAAAATGGACCTATTATTGTTTGAGATGGATCTTATTTTAAACTTTTTCTCCTAATAAAAACCTTTTAAGAACACAAAATCAAACAGAAAACATTTTTTGAAACAATGAATAAAGGAGAAAAGGTCAACGACTAAAAAAAGAAAAGCCTTTGTTATGAATTATTTTCAAATACATTTTTACAAAAATAAATATAGCCTCCCTTTCCCCATGTGCACTAACCAAAAGCTTCTACAAATATGATCACCGCCTTCTGACGGGCGATCAATGAAGAAGTTACCAAATCAAAGAATGATAAACATATTTATCATCAATTCTTTCTTTTCATTAGTTTTCAAATCTCAATTCTTCTTCTCACATGTATATATGCCAAAAGCGCATACAGCTAACATGAATACATTACCAAATCAAAGAATGATATTTATTAGTTGTCAAAGCTAAATTATTCTTTCTCTGATATATCTTTGCATGCGGCAAACAGAAATAAATCACCATATCAAAGAATGATTAAAAAATTATGAAGTTTTATTACCGTTCTCATTTTTTCACTAGTTTTAAAAACTTCACCATTTGTTTCTTTTATGCCCTTTTTCAAAGTTAAAAATTAAATAAACGTGTCAAATCGAGTATCTGAGATCAAAACTTACATCCGAGTCCTAAACCACTGCCAAATCCACCGGAACTACCGCCAACAGCGCCCCCAGCGACGGGCAAAGGGAGGAAGCCGCCCCCGAAACCGCCTCCGTAACTCTTGCCGTATCCTCCGCCGTACCCACCGCCATATCCACTTCCATATCCGTAAGATCCGCCGCCTACTGAGCCCACGGAACCACCCCCGAAGGAGCTGAAGGAGCTCGAACCCACAGAGCTCGGGAAGGAGCCACCGAACCTGAAACCATCATCGTCGTTGAAGTTGTTGAAGTTGTTGAACTCGTCGGCGAGAGCGAGTCCCAACACGCAGGCGAGGGCGATGGAAGAAGCAATGGCGATTTTCATCTTGATTTTTTTTTGGCTGTGAAAAAAAATGTAAAAGGAATGATTTTGTTTGTTGATTTTTGTGGGATATATGATGATTTTAAACCACATTACTCGTTGTTAATTAATTTTAACGCACATGTATAAGGTTTTTTTCTATTCTTTTTATTCATTTATACTTTATAGTTTTTTCTTCTTCGTATGATTCGTGAAAAGAGGAAACTATTATTTATAGTAATTGCTAAAATTTCATGACACAAGTGCGGATAAGATACGCATTCATTTAAAACCTCTTCGTACTAATTAATGAAACATAATTGAAATGAAAAAGCGGCAATTAACTATAATATCAAACCAAAGAAATTCATCAAAAAAGTGAAATGTCATTAGTAAATGACTGCTTACCTTTTCAGCTGACAGTCAAAGCAAATCTGTGAATCTATCGATGAATCTCCGGCCTTATATAGCGGGTTACACTGACAGGGCAATGCACAACGTTACAGCGATCACATGACGTAATGACGTAATCGGGTTTATTTCCACCCGGAAATACGGGAAAATGTCGAGTACACCTTACGTCCTTTTACAATTTATTAAACTTTCCTAACTGCGTGAATTAAAGAAAAAACGATATGTGTAAGGTATGAAGAAAACGTTTTCACTGTGACTGGTACATTGTAGCTGAAACCAATGAGACAAACGGATGAGTTGCTCCTGATGAAGAAAATCGCTAAATTCTATTAATTTGATTTAATCAATTTTTCAAGTCGCCTGCATCAGGTATCTCAGATGGGTCGGGTAAATCCTTTTCCCTCATGAAATATCAGTTTAATACAATCTTAATAGGGTTATAAAAGATACTGCAAAAAGGGGAACCTTTCGTTTATCATTGGTTTCTATGGTTTCAAACAAAAAAGGCATGTCAATTGCAACAACTTATACCTTTCGTCTGCGATTGCTTTTAATACCAACATCTGATGTCGGAGTAAACCCCCGTTTCCTAAAGAATATCCAATATTGAAAGAATCATCAGTCGGGATTTGTAAATAATTTCCAAATTGAATAAGCATTTCTTTAAGCATCTTGATTCTTGAATAAATTTCTCAAACGTTGGTTTTTAAGGAAATAATCTTCTCGTAGAAAATAAAAGCATATGACCAGTTAATTGTCGACGACTTTGGAAAACATCGAGCACTCTTCCCTTTTCAGCAATGTTTTCTGCCCCATTTGAAGATTATTTTACAATTTCATCACATTTTGAACGTCGTCTGCAAACTCTTTTAATTTGGAACTGTCGAAAATTCGGCGTTTTGGTAAATGGTCATGGGTTTTCAGTTACGATTAAGGCAGATATCTACAAAGCCAAATGCCGATCAAAATAAGCCAAGCGTCATAAGCGCATGCTGCAGCGTGTCCGATGATAACAAGGATCCAAGAGTTATGAAATCAGTACATCTTGATAAATTCGTCTCTACCTATTGAATTATTATATTCATATGGGAAAGCAGGTACGAAGATGTGCTGTACTGGTTAGGAGATACCTAGAGGGTGGATAGGTGCCCTGACCCTCTTGTAATGTCTGAAATACAGTGAAAAGAAAACGGCGCTTCCAATCAATCATAAATGTAAGCAGATTTGATATGCTTGTTTCTATGAACGAACGCACATCGTATATATTATTACTAAACAAGGCCGAGAATTAATTCTCACCATTTAATGGGGAAATAATATAGAATTACCAAGTCAAAGAATAGGGATACGGATTTTCATGAGAGACAGTCTCCCGACTGACTTACGGAATGTCGATGGTTCTTCCCACCTTGACCAGCCCTTATGGGCAGTTGAGTATGGGGTCTTCCTACATCATTAAGAGTCGGGCATCGCTACATAACTGAAATAATGTTGATGTGATGTAAAACCCATATACATACATATACATACAAAGACTATGACTAAAGGAGAGATCGTACATCACAATCGCTTTACAAAGAATCGGTCATTGAAGGGCTAAACTGGCGATTGCATGTCCCAAAATGATATTAAGGGCAAAAACATAAAATGTATGCACCTTCCAAACTGGAAATCAAATTCCCATGGGTAGGGAATAACATATCAACCCACTCCTAAGGGGTACTAGTAAGTTTGTTCTACATGTACCATGTGAGGGATTGTCCTAGATTGTTTCTATTAAGCATGACAAAGTTTTTGAGAGATACGTATTTTTCCTCTGCAATGATGGTTTCCTCTAGATATCAAAATAAGTAGTTTGTTTTTGATTCTGAAAAAATGTAAAAGCGATGGACGTAAATACTAAGGAAATAGCACAAACAGAAATTCGAGAGTAGTGTGGGTTTTGCGTGACAGCCTTAAGAATGTCAAAATCTTATTTTCTGTCGAAACATTTTAATAGTAACAAACAATTGCGGTAACACGTCAATCCAAAATTCATTTTTTCAAAGTTATACCTTTTATAAAGGAACAGAACCTATACATCATAGATAGTTCAAACACTTGTCTTTATATAATCATAATATAGGCACGTCAAACGACATCGGTCCCTGTGAAGTGACCATCTTAAAAGAACATCACGTAGTAAACTTTCTTCGTCTGGTGTATGTTTTGTCACAACACAGAGTCTTTCAGGACTTTTTCTCGTTTTATAACAGGTGCCAATAAAGGTACCTTCCATAATGGAAATTTCTTAATAATCATGCAGCTTTCCCAAAATGTTCAAAGTGACATCATCTTTTTGGTTTCCCAATTGAGCCATTCCATCGATAAAATTTCCCAAAATCAACATACCTAGGCCTCATCCCAATTTAAGGAAAAAAATCCACACACTTTGATGCCATACACCAATATATTTAATGAACTGTTTTTTGACATAACTGATATAGAAAAAAAATCACCATCTACACATCAGAAATTAGATCACTGTGACTATTAACTCTGACAACAAACTTTCTGTTCAGCTGTTTTCATTTCTGTTCGCTATGCAGATGACTTGTTCCAAGCTCTAGTACTTTAGGGATAGCGCCTAAATTGTCTTTTCTTTCACTTGCAGTAACTTCTATTGGTAAACCTCCTCCGCCTTGTTTGATTGAATCTGAAACTGGTATTCCAGAGCCAAAGTAAACCTCGATGGCTTTCATACGCTTAGAGGCAACGCTACCCGCCTCCCTGTATTCTATATTCTCGTAACGATTTCATCATCGTTTGCAATTTCAGATACAACGTCATCTATTGGGGGTAGACAATCTCCATCCCTATCCTTTGCCCTTGAAGCTGACATTGAGGTATGCGTCCCGAAGTAATTATCAATGGCCATCATACGACAAGGCTCTTCACCGTCCGCAACTATGCATTCTATGTCCTCGTACACTATACTAGTATCGCTCACACAATCAGCTTCAATGTTATACATTATAGGTAGATAATCCAATTCCTGTTCAATTGAAGCAGAAACTGACTACTGCATTTTGTACTGGGATTCGGCATCATTCGATTGTTCAGATCCCAAACACATTAGAAACTCGTTATCAAAGTACGATGTGTCCACATTACGATCAATAGTTCGTCCTGACTCAATGCAATCCAAATCTGACGTTGTAATTTTATCGGTATCTTCATTACATTCAAACCCAACATCATCTATTGCAGCAATACAGTCAACCGTTTAGGCACGCTTCCATACTCAATTAGCTCCCAATTATCACACTCGAGTCTCTCGTTTACCAGATCTCGAATCATCTCGTCCACGATCTGTTTGCCGATCAATCCCCGTCTGACAAGCTTCTCTTTGAACATTTCTTCTTGGTTATCGTCGAATGTAAGCTGAACGTCATCTAATGAGTTGGTTGAGCTGTGTGAACTAGAAGAAGACCAAGTAATATCGCTAAGACAGTCTTCTTTGTCTTTATTTAACGAGTGAATTCCAGCTTCATCATCCATTGGCGTTTTGTCACTCAGGTGGAGTGTTAATTCGTCAACGTCATTTAGTTCGTCAAAAGCATAAGCAAACTCCACGGTAATGGCGCCTGTGAGTGTCATCTCTTCAAATCCATCGACATTCGCACCATTAACAGTATGTGCATCACCTTCGTCATCGATATCAGCGTGCCCTGCGCTTTGCTGTGCTAAACATGCATCATTTGTCTTAATATCCGTTTCTATTTGGTGCCCTACTGTGATGCGTTGGTTCTCAGTACCGCCTTGTTTGTCGTTTACAACGTTAAAGCTGGGAACCGAAATATTATGCCGGAACTGGCCAGGTGCGTTGACGTTTCCCGCTGGTTTGTACGGGACCACAACCACATAAGTGTCTGCGTGTGGAAACTTTGCAATGCCGACACATACTTCCCGTGTGTTCTTCCAAATCATCTGGGTGAAGATGGATGTCCCTGGATATATACGAACGAGAAGTTGACTTCTTTTGAACTATGTTTAAGGAATTGTGTGATCTCTCTAGGATGTACCTGGAGTATAAAGATAAATACGAACGAGAAGTTGCCGTCTTTTGAACTATGTTTAAGGAATTGTGTGATCTCTCTAGGATGTACTTGGAGTATAAAGATAAATACGAACGAGAAGTTGCCGTCTTTTGAGCTATGTTTAAGGAATTGTGTGATCTCTCTAGGATGTACCTGGAGTATAAAGATAAATACAAACGAGAAGTTGCCGTCTTTTGAACTATGTGTAAGGAATTGTGTGATCTCTCTAGGATGTACCTGGAGTATAAAGATAAATACGAACGAGAAGTTGCCGTCTTTTGAACTATGTTTAAGGAATTGTGTGATCTCTCTAGGATGTACTTGGAGTATAAAGATAAATACGAACGAGAAGTTGCCGTCTTTTGAACTATGTTTAAAGAATTGTGTGATCTCTCTAGGATGTACCTGGAGTATAAAGATAAATACGAACGAGAAGTTGCCGTCTTTTGAACTATGTGTAAGGAATTGTGTGATCTCTCTAGGATGTACCTGGAGAATAAAGATAAATACGAACGAGAAGTTGCCGTCTTTTGAACTATGTTTAAGGAATTGTGTGATCTCTCTAGGATGTACCTGGAGTATAAAGATAAATACGAACGAGAAGTTGTCTTCTTTTGAACTATGTGTAAGGAATTGTGTGATCTCTCTAGGATGTACTTGGAGTAAAAACTAGCATATAAATGCCTTTGTCCTAAAACAATATGTACAAAAAGGGTTCAAACAAACGAGTTGTTCTGCGTTTGAGCGTGTTGAATTTACAAGCATTGCATAATAAATAAATGAAAAGAAACAGAGGCGTTTTTTTTATAATATAATGTTTCTTTATTTTCTTAAGGAAACATTGATCACACATAACAATACAATGTGTATATATTAACTTAAACTAAACAATAGAAACAACAACAACAATATTCATTCAACTATTCGTAAATGCAGGGCGAAGTATTGGCATGTTCCAAGACACAAAGTTGAATTTCAACAGGCACATTTTATTGCTAAGTTAGAGGTAATTCACGGAATGTTTAATGATTATTAAGAATGAATTAGTTTAACAAGAGTGAATAAGATTTCAACTTTTCGCAATCGACTGTGTGACTTGAAGTGCAGACGTAGCTTAAAATACAACAAGACATTGATCAAAGTTCCGCACATCATGCAAAAAGACGTGTTTGCCATTTTGAAAATGCCCATTTCATCCTTAAAACAGTACTTAGAGGCACATGAAAGGCTATGAGTACAATAAATTACTAAAAACATGTATAGAAGTCTTTTATTTTTTCATAAAAGTCATGAAACTTAATTTATGAATGCTGTGAAACCAGGTCAGAGGTGAAGAATCAGGCATTCTGAATTAAACTGGCTGATCTGGGTTAATTCTCGCTAGATTTCACGTTTAAGTTGCGCTGATGAATTTATTTTTGTGATAACCATTTGAATCTGACCAAATGACGTAGTTTCCTATAGCCTTAGTTTCCATTCATATACCTTTAAATAAAGTTTTGTCGCTTAGGACGATTCCTGTTAAAAGTGTTAATATTAGGTTTTGATGCAAATTTGCCGTTTTGGAGACTTGTAAATATTGTATAAAAGGTGTTGTTTGAAAGCGTGCTTGTCAAGAGAATTATAAAAACATTGTAGAAATGGCTCTCAAATAAATTCAAGCCATTAATGAGAATCTCTACGATAAAGCAACGGCGGCGTTCAACTGCGCAATTACAGCCCTTAACCCTTTACCAAACGCCAAATTTTCGATTGTTCCAAATTGAAAGAGTTTGCAGACGACATTTCAAAAAGTGATAAAATTGAAAAAATAATCTTCTGATCGGGCAGGAAAAATTGTAGGAAAAGGAGAAATTGCTCGTAACGAGCAATTTCTCCTTTTCCCACAATGTTCCAGTGTCGTCTTCAACAAAGTGGTTAATTGTCGTTACTGTTTGGTAATTGGTTAAAAGCATGCTTGTCAAGAGAATCAATAAACATTGTAGAAATTACGTTTAGATAAACTCAAGCCATTATTGAGAATCTCTAACAATAAGGCAACGGCGGCGATCAACTGTGCAACTACAGCCCTCAATACAATATACAATCCTAGACATAAAACAAATAATTAATTTTAAAAGAAAAACCCGGATACGGCATCTTAACCGGCGAGGGGAACGTTGATGGTCACGTTGTTGTTGGTGTTAAGATTCTGCAAGAGCAGGAAGAAGATGAAGAGGAATCCGATCACTGAAATAGATAGAAGAGACATGATATCAAAATTATATCGTGCCTTCTGTAATGAATGAGTAAATGAACGGTGTTAAAACCCTTTACCAAACGTCAAATTATAGACTGTTCAAAATTGAAAGAGTTTGCTGACGACATTTCGAAATGTAGTGAAATTGGAAAGTTATCTTATGATAGAGTAGAAAACATTGTGGAAAAAGGAGAACTTGCTTGTTAAGAGCAAATTCTCCTTTTCACACATTGTTGATAGTCGTCTGATATAAATTGGTAAAATATTGGTATTGTTTGGTAATGGGTTAATGCGCATCGATAGCCAAAGTTATTTAGCGAGCGTATTGATTACTTTGATAAACGTACATGTATATTGAATGAAAATTTATACGAATTTGACCATTAAGCCTGTGTTCTTTATAATGGTTTAAAGGCACTTGTTCACAGAAGAGAATGAATAAGTACATCATTATAGGAAAATCGAAAGGTTTGTCATTAAACTGCTTTTGAATCCTTATTTTAAATGTTCATCAAGTTATCATCCTAAATGTTGAACTATTTAAGCATTTCATTCAACGGGTTAAAGATTTGATTTTAAAAATTGACTTGAAATGATACTGAAAATTATTTGCAATGTAAAGCTTTAACACGAGTATTCTTTCTCTGGTAAATGAATATGCCAAAAGTACATGCAGCAAATATAAATAAATCATCTTATTAAAGAGTAATAAAGAAAAAATCATTAAGTGTTGTTATTGTCCTCTTTTTTATCATTAGTTTTCAAATGTCGATTATTCTTGCTCACATGTATAAATACCAAAAGAGCATACAGCAAACATGAATAAAATACCAAATCAAAGAATGATAAACATATTTATCATTAATTCTTTCTTTTCATTAGTTTTCAAATCTCGATTATTCTTTCTCACATGTATATATGCCAAAAGCGCATACAGCAAACACGTATTTATTACCAAATCAAAGAATGATATTTAAAGCTAAATTATTCTTTCTCTGATATATCTTTGCATGCGGCAAACAGAAATAAATCACAATATCAAAGAATGCTTAAAACATTATGAAGTTTTATTACCGTTCTCATTTTTTCACTACTTTTAAAAACTTAACCATTTGTTTCTTTTATGCCCTTTTTCAAAGTTGAAAACTAAACAAGAAACGTGTTAAATCGAATTGTAGAGATCAAAACTTACATCCGAGTCCTAGACCACTGCCAAATCCACCGGAACTACCGCCAACAGCGCCCCCAGCGACGGGCAAAGGGAGGAAACCACCACCGAAACCGCCTCCGTAGCTCTTGCCGTATCCACCGCCGTACCCACCGCCATATCCACTTCCATAGCCGTACGATCCGCCTCCTACTGAGCCCACAGATCCGCCGCCGAAGGAGCTGAAGGAGCTCGCACCCACAGAGCTCGGGAAGGAGCCGCCGAACCTGAAACCATCATCGTCGTTGAAGTTGTTGAAGTTGTTGAACTCGTCAGCAAGAGCGAGTCCTAACACGCAGGCGAGGGCGATGGTAGAAGCAATGGCGATTTTCATCTTGATTTTTTTTTGTCTGTGAAAAAAAGTGTTAAAGGAATGATTTTGTTTGTTGATTTTTGTGGGATATATGATGATTTTAAACCACAATTTTAACGCACGCGTATAAGGTTTTTTTTTCTATTCTATTTATTTATTTATACTTTATAATTTTTTCTTCTTCGTATGATTCGTGAAAAGAGGAAACTATTATTTATAGTAATTGCTAAAATTTCATGACACAAGTGCGGATAAGATACGCATTTATCTAAAACCTCTTCGTACTAATTAATGAAATATAATTGAAATGAAAAAGCGGCAATTAACTATAATATCAAACCAAAGAAATAAATCAAAAAAGTGAATTGTCTGAAATGACTGCTTACCTTTTCAGCTGACAGTCAAAGCAAATCTGTGAATCTATCGATGAATCTCCGGCCTTATATAGCGGGTTACACTGACAGGGCAATGCACAACATTACAGCGATCACATGACGTTATGACATAATCGAGTTTATTTCCACCCGGAAATAAGGGCAAATGTCGAGTACACCTTAGGTCCTTTTACAATTTATCAAACTTTCCTAACTGCGTGAATTAAAGAAAAAAACGACATTTGTAAGGTATGACGAAAACATTTTCACTGTGACTGGTACAGTGTAGCTGAAATCAATGAGACAAACGGATGAGTTGCTCCTGATTAAGAACTCGCTGAATTCTATTAATTTGATTTAATCAATTTTTCCAGTCGTCTGCATCAAATATCTCGGATGGGTCGGGTTACTTCTTTTCCACCGTGAAATCTCAGTTTAATACAATTTTAATAGGGGTATAAAAGATACTGCAAAGAAGTGAAACCTTTCGTTTATCCTTTGGTTTCTATGGTTTCAAACAAATTCCACGAAAGAAATAGCATGTGAATTGCAACAACTTATACCTCTCGTCTGTGATGACTTTTAATAACAACATCTGATGTCGGAGTAAACCCCCGTCCCCTAAAGAATAGCAAATATTTGAAGAATCTTCAATCGGGACTTGTAAATAATTTCCAAATTGAATAAGCATTTCTTTAAGCATCTTCTATTTGAATAAATTTATCAAACGTTGGTTTTTAAGGAAATAATCTTCTCGTAGAAAAAAAAGCATTCGACCAGTTAATTGTCGACGACTTTGGAAAACATCGAGCACTTTCTCCTTTTCCAGCAATGTTTTCTGCTCCATCAAAAGATTATTTTACAATATCATCACATTTTGAACGGTCCTCTGCAAACTCTTTTAATTTGGAACAGTCGAAAATTTGGCGTTTTGGTAAATGGTTATGGGTTTCCAGTAACGATTAATGCAGATATCTACGAAGCCAAATGCCGATCTTGATTTATTCGTCTCTAGCTATTGAATTATTATATTCATATGGGAAAGCAGGAACGAAGATGTGTTGTACTGGTTAGGAGATACCTAGAGGGTGGATAGGTGCCCTGACCCTCTTGTAATGTCTGAAATACATTGAAAAAAAACGGCGCTTCCGATCAATCAGAAATGTAAGCAGATTTGATATGCTTGTTTCTATGAATACAGAACGAACGCACATCGTATCATAGGCGTAGGGGCCGGGGGCAGGGGGGCCGGCCCCCCAATATCCAGACTGGGGGCCAGAGTATACTTTGCCCTCCCCCCAGACTGGGGGCCAGAGTATACTTTGCCCTCCCCCACCCCCCATCCCCAATATTCACTATGGAAGATGAAGATTTTTGAAAAGAAAAAATGAAAGAAATGAAATTGAACAGCAGAATTAATATAAAAGTGTATTTTGTGCTTTATCTAATACCAATTCGCCTTTTGTTACGAACACTAACCAAAACATTTTGACGTCATCATCGCAAATGGCAATCTGAATACATCGGGTTTATCCAATAAAATCTCGGCTCACGGAAAGCAGTTTGGACTAACGAAAACAGTGATGCAAAACGTAATCTAAGCAGTCAGACCCTATATATTGTATTTAAATACAAATTTATTTTTTGTTTGAAACTGTAGACGAACTGGTGGCTGTGACAGCATGGTGGCTTTCACTTTTTGTCAAGATTAATACAATATGCTTTCTGCGTGAGATCGAGACCTGGCCTATCCTTTTGGTTATTTTGGTTATTTTGTGTTAACTTAGATACACATTTTCATACACTTTCTTTTAATTCATTTAATGATATTGAATTAGTCATGAGAAAGTTTAGGAACATTTATTCTTTGACCGGTCCTCATCTGAATGTGCCCCCCACCCATGTTGAAAACGCTCCTACGCCTATGCGTATATGTTATTAATAAACTAGGCCGAGAGTGAATTCTCACCATTTAGTGGGGAAATAATATAGAATTACCAAATAAAAGAATGTGACAAAAGGAGAGATCGTACGTCACAACCGCTTTACAAAGAATCTGTCATTGAAGGGCTAATCTGGCGATTGCATGTCCCAAAATGATATTTGGGAAAAAACATAAAATATATGTACCTTCCAAACTGGAAATCAAATCCCCATGGGTAGGGAATAACATTTATTTTATATATTCTTATGAGTGAAATACTGGGATTTCTCAGTGTATTAATTTTCAATTTTGTCACAGTGAATATCGTCACTAGTGATGATTTCAAAAAGTCATATCATCACTAGTGATGATATCAGTTTTGACGGGACTACTTTTTTACCATTTCCTTTGCATTAAAACCAAAACTGCACTTTTGCACACGACACTTAAATGTACAAATTAGGTCATACACCTGTTACTTTTGAGATATTGAATTCCCATTGACTCCAATGTTAAATCAGGTATTTTCAAGACTCTGCTGAATAAAGAATAGTGTTTTTTACGCTTAGCTATATACAGGAACATCAAGTTTGTCCATTTAACTCTCAGAAACTGTAATAAAATGGACACCTCAATCGTTTCATTTTTTTTCTACGGAGCAAAGTGTATTAGTACCGTCCGAAAATCAGTGCACTAGCTGTCAAATCGTGCCGAGGTACCGGCATTTGTGTTCATACATCCCAAACAAATAGTCCTGCAATAAGCAACCAAAACAAACTTTGGGAGCATTGCATGACTATAATCTATACAGGAAACACATCAATGTTCTACCAGCTGATCTCTTACCAGCAAAACTATGCACCAGAAGTCGAAACTCAAAATTTCTAAATGGGACTACTACGACCCGGAAGTACTCCGTAACAGGTGCGAGACCTTGTATTCTAAAATATATCTATACGCATGAATGACGTCATAGGTTGCAAAAATTACGTCATGGGCGTTATCAATCGGAACTACTCGGGCATTTCCGTGAGCTGTGAAATACACCTCGGATATAAGTGTAGGGTTACAATTTTTCGGGTAAAACGGCATCCGGCAATTAACACATTTTCTAAGCGTGCAAGTTAAGTAGTTCAATATGTATGGAGGGTTGGACATCCTTTTAAACAATCTTTTTATCATTATCTCATACCGAATGGCAAAATTGTGGCTGTGACACGTAAAGTTGTTTCCTCAATCAAATTTAACGACTTTTTAGATTTCACATTTAAGATCTATTTTTAAACACGAAAATGAAGTGACGTCATTCCGCTGGGAACCAATATGGCGTCATCCCTATTATTTCAGAGGTGTTTTCATTTGATAAACCAGATGTGTTCAGATTGGGGCGTTATTAACTACTTTGCTCCTCCCATTTTATATTCCATTTGACGTTTATGGAGGTATTTTGGAGAGTTTACTTTATATAGTGGAATAAGATGAATAGAATAATCAACTCAATTCGATAGATATATAAAAATATGTCACTTGAATGGGTTGTTATCATGTAGAAAAAAATCGTTCTTCGAACTCGTTTTTTCAACCTGATAACAACCCATTCTCGTGACACATTTTTGATATCAACCGAAAGGAGTTGATAATTCTCTATATCAACCCACTCCTAAGGGGTACTGGTAAGTTTGTTCTACATGTACCATGTGAGGGATTGACCTAGCTTCATTTTAGAGATTTCTATCAAGAATGACACAGTCTTTATGGGATACATATTGTTCAAGTATTCATCCATCAGATATATGCAAGGCTTCTTCTGTAATGATGGTTCATTCCGAAATATTGTTAATGCGATGTTTTTGGGGTTATTTTTTTTTTGTAATTCTTTATTATCCACGTTCATAGGTATGTGAAGGTCGTGGCCATCCTTCTCCACACCGTACATAAAATCGCTTAACCACTAGACTACTAAACTTATTAAAATAGAATAAATGAACGTAGTGTTACTCTCCCCCGTCTCTGTACTTCACTTTGAATTTGGAAATAAGAGCCGCATTTTTGCTAAGACTTATTTCCGACTTCAAATACATGTATCCTGGTTTTGCCGATTAAGATCATGCCTTAAGGCTCATTATAACAATGGTTCATCGAGGGCGAGTGAAGAAAAACTTACACGAATAATGCGCGATGTTAATACATATATGTAGACACATATATTCAAGAAAAGTGTTGGATTTTGTTGTGACAAATGACAAACCTAAGAATGTAAACAATATCATTTTCTGTCGAAACAGTTTTAATAGTTACAAACAATGACATTAAAACGTGAATTCTCAATATGTCAACGGCATACTCTTTATACAGAAAAAAACGTATTCATCATTGATGGTTCAAACACTTGTCTATATATTTATGATATTGACATGTCAAACGACATAGAATTTTGTGACGTCTGTTTTCAAAACCTTGAATATCTCCTGAATTTTTAGGAAACATTTTCAGAGAGGCAAACAAGTTAGATCACAGGTCAGCCGCCAAGAAGATTGGTGGATGGCATGGATCCAACCTGTTTGTATTAGCATGAAGTCGGTTCCAGCACTATATGGGTTAATAGAACGTTAAGAAATGATTTTCGTCTGGTGTATGTGTGAAGCAACACAAAGTTCTTTCGTTGTTTTATATCGAGTCAATAGTCATACCCGTTAAACTGTGATGCGATACACATATGTATTAAAAGAATTCCCTTTTAATGCCATTTACACGTCAGATATTCGATCACTATGACTATTAACTCTGACAACAAACTTTCTGTCCAGCTGTTTTCTTTTCTGATCGCTATGTAGATTTCTTTGTGCACGCTCTGTGATGCCCATTTTAGGGATAGCACCTAAATCGTCTTTTTTTTCACATGCAGTACCTTCTACTGGTAAACTACCTCCGCCTTGTTCGACAGGATCAGAAACTGGTGTCCCAGAGTCAAAGTAGCTCTCAATGGCTTTCATACGTTTTGACGCAACGCTACTAACCTCCCTATATTCCATATTCTCGTATACGACTTCATCACCGTTTGCAATTTCAGATACAGAGTTATCTATTGGGGGTAGACAATCCCCATCCCTATCCTTTGCCCTTGAAGCTGACATTGAAGTATGCGTCCCGGAGTAATCGTCAACGGCTATCATACGACTAGGCTCTTTTCCATCCGCCACTATGCATTCTATGTCCTCATAAACAACGCTAGTATCGCTCACATTATCAGTTTCAATGTCAACCATTTCAGGCAGATAATCCCATTCCTGTTCAATTGAGGCGGAAACAGACGACTGCGATTCGTACATTGATTCGGAATCATTCGATAGTTCAGACCCGAAACGCATTAGACACTCGATACCAACATCTAAGTCTGATATGTCCAGATCGTGATCAATAGTGTAATCAAAATCAACACCGTCACCTGATTTTGTAATTTTATCTGTATCTTCATTACATCCAAACCCAACATCATCTATTGCAGCGATACAGTCATCATCATCTTCTTCAATCGTCGCTGACACTGAAGACTCTATGTCGAACGCTAACCGTTTAGGCTCGCTTCCATACTCAATTAACTCCCAATTATCACACTCGAGTCTCTCGTTTACCAGATCTCGTATCATATCGTCCACGATCTGTTTGCCGATCAATCCCCGTCCGACAAGCTTCTCTTTGAACATTTCCTCTTGGTTGTCGTCGAATGTAAGCAGAACGTCATCTAATGAGTTGGCTGAGTTGTGAGAACTGGAGGAAGACCAAGTAATATCGCTAAGACAGTCTTCTTTGTCTTTATTTAACGAGTGAATCCCAGCTTCATCATCCATTGGCGTTTTGTCACTCAGGTCGAGTGTTAATTCGTCAACGTCATTTAGTTCGTCAAAAGCATTAGCTAGCTCTTCAGTAACGGCGCCTTTGTGTGTCATCTCTTCCAATTGGTCGACATTCGTAGCATGTACAGTATGCTCATCATCTTCGGCATCGATATCAACGCACCCAGCGTTTTGCTGTGCTAGACATACATCTTTTACCTCTATATCCGTTTCTGTTTGGTGAACAGCTTTGTTGCGTTGGCTTCCAGGACCGCCTTGCATGTCTTGTACATCATTAAAGCTGGGAACCGGGATATTATGCCGGAACTGGCCAGGTGCGTTGACGTTTCCCGCCGGTTTGTACTGGACCACAACCACGTAAGTGTCTGCGTGTGGAAACTTTGCAATGCCGACACCGACTTCTCGGGAGGTCTTCCAAATCATCTGGGTGAAGTTGGATGTCCCTGGAAAATATAAATGAATGCGATCGAGTTGTTGTCGTCTTTTGGACTATGTTAAAGGAATTATGTGATGTCTCCAGAACGTACTTGGAGTATAAGATAAGTACGATCGAGTTGTTGTCGTCTTTTGGACTATGTTAAAGGAATTGTGTGATGTCTCCAGAACGTACTTGGAGTACAAGGTAAGTACGATCGAGAAATTGTCATTTTATGGGAGACGTTAAATACATCATTTGATTTCTGAAGTTAGAATGCTATCGAAAGAAGAATTTGAGTACCTTGAAGACCATGGATTTGATTTAAATTAGGAAATAGTTTGAGGTTTTATCACAACAGCAGCGCATTATCCATTTTCCTTAAGCCCTGCATATCATACTTAGTCAGAACGCAAGTCTAATGCTTTCATCGACAATAGTATATACAATTGTTGCTGTGAATGTCGCAGTTTTATGGCTGCCTAAAGGAGATGGCAACGGTCTTTACGGGCCTTTATCAGTAGTTATTTCAGAGGTTCCATCCATCCATGATAAACTGGACGTCGAAATATACCTACGAAATTGATGACAAGCCTAACCAAAGAACCCCAAGTGAAAATAATTGTATTGTCAAAACAAATGCTTATGTTATTTCATTGTCGATGTTGTGTTTTTTTATTTATATATCTGCAAATAGAAATGAATAAAAGAAGTCTAGGCTTCATTAAATGTTAAAAAAAAAAAAAAAAAAAAAAACAATAGATCACGGCTCATGGTCTACCCACCTCTCTGCCATGTTGGATGTTTGTAGTTAAAGTCCCGACTCTCCCTGTACCAAGTTTCCACCACCTGACGTCCGGTAAGCTCGTTCTCAATGTCCACAACGAGTATATTCTCACCGCGACCTGAAGTAATAACGTCTTTGTTGTAACATCCAGAAAGTCGTGGTGCCTTAGTGGTATCATGCGGCAATTAACGTATAAATTAATTCCTTTTTTGATGAGATTTCAATGGTAAATAAAGAAAGTCTTGGTACCTTAATGAATTCATGCGGTAAATAACTCATTAATTTATTCCCTTTTTTTAAGAGATTTGCGTGATACCTTTGTTGTAAGTCCAGACAGTTGCGGTTCCTTAATGATTTCATGAGGCAATGAACTCATTCAATTGTTTACACATTTTTAACGAGATTTGAGTTATGTTGTGTCGCCCATACCATCTACTAGTATAAATCTTTATAGTATTAGCATAGGCCAATATTGGGGCTATGTAACACATGCAGTTAATTAGGATTATACAATCCTCCAAGAAAGCATGCTGGTATTGTTTTTGTGAGAAATCCTCCTACACACATCCAGGGCGGGTATTTGTCACAGGTAAATTAAAAAAAAAGTTGTATATGTAGATAGTAAACAAATTCAGTATTAAATGGCTTGTTCTAAATAGTATTTTCTAATTAAAAGAGTGTTTGCCTACCCGTTTTCAGAAACACTGTACTGAGCATATTCCTAGATAGAAAGAACGGCAAGAATCTTGTAAAAAGTGTTGTTTTTAGTAAAGTCATAATTTGTAGATTACGGTGTGCACTACTGTTTACGACATGTTACTCCTGCAAGGCGTGTTTTGTTTTTTTATGTTGACGAGTGTTGAATGCGTGTTATTTTATGCTGTACAAACCCTGATAAGGACAAGAGTTGGAAGAATCTGGTACTAGTATTAAGTATGAATTGAAATATAAAATGTATTGTATTTTATGTAAGTCATGCTGTCTAGTATAGGACGCGTTTTCTTGTATAAGCTATAATCACTTACTCACTTTGAGAGTCACAGTACAGGAGGCGTGTTTTTTTAAACACGTAAGACGGTTTCTTTCTAGTATACTATGTGTTCATTATATGAGATGTGTGATAGCAAACGCCGTGCTTCGAGTATAATCTGTGTCCTCTATCTTAGACGTACTTTCTTGCTTAAGACTTTTTTTCAAGTCTGAAACGTGTTTTCTTCTACACCATGTCCAGGCGGGGGAATAACGTGACCAAAGTTTACGATCTTATGTCCGAACGAAATGGCCGTACTACAATTATTTTGCTTGTTTCACCTTATTTTGCCAATGATGACAACAATGTGTACTCTGCATGTGTTGACCACCATGGGTGTATATGGTAGCCCTTGTTTTATAACGCTGTCAGTAGGAGGCGTTCATTTCTAGTTTCAAGAGTGCTTGCTTACTCTGAGAATCGCTGTACTGGGCGTAACCCTTTGTGGCGAGAATCTCCGCCCACTCCTGGGCACCACGTGACAACTCCTCCGTCACGGTCAAGGCCGGACAGGCATGGCGGGCTCTATACTCGTTCTGTACTTCAACAAGCTCTTCTCGAACCTCGTCGAATTCTGCAATAGAGAATGTTGTGAAGTAAATTTATTAATCTATGGTTTCTAGCCCATACAGTCCATTTTCAATCGACTACTTGTAGCTCGGTGGTCCCGGAAATCCGAAACCAAACTCTTCACAGTGATCTCCCTTTATGGGGTTGATCACTGCTACTACAAATTTCACATGAATATCTTTTTAGAAACGAAAGAAGTGTTTAAAGATAGCAGTGACAACCGTAACAGTCATCCATTTTATCTTCATTTGTAAAGTAAACTAAGGATTTTGTCGGTTCATTATTATGTATTATTATTATTATTAGCAGAAGCAGCAGCAGCAGCAGCAGTAGTAGTAGTAGTAGTAGCATTATTATTATTATTATTATTATTATTATTATTATTATTATTATTATTATTATTATTATTATTATTATTATTATTATTATCATTATCATTATCATTATTATTATTATTATCATTATCATTATCATTATCATTATCATTACATTATCATTATCATTATTATTATTATTATTATTATTATTATCATTATTATTATTATTATTATTATTATTATTATTATCATTATTATTATTATTATTATTATCATTATCATTATTATTATCAAGACATTGTTGCCAAATACACATCTGATTAAAACTTGAAAAGAAATCATTCAAACATTCAAATCTGGATGAAAATCGTGTGACGGAAGGGGATGCAGTGCATCAAGGGGATTTTACTGTGAGGAGTTCGGTCATAAACATTCAAACTTTCTGACGCTTAACGGTATCATGGTATCATTTTACTCAATCACACCGTAACAGGTGCGAAACCATATCCCACACACCCGACGCTTTATAGTCACACAGTAACTACACACTTACTTTTAAGTCGCTCCCTCAATCGCTCCACGTCCATCTTGTCGAGGCCCGGAAGGGGCCATCCCTCCCACATGTATGGGGCCACCTTGGCCCTCCAGTCGTCGGGCACCACCCCGCACATGGGCCCCTTCTCCTCGTCCCACCAATCGTCGTCATCTAGAGTCGACCTTGACCCTGACCGACTGGGTCCCCAACTGTGACCCGGTCTCTGGTACCTGAAAGAGCAAATATGTGGCACTGTCTGAGGAAAATGGCCCAAAGTGGGTGGTACCCTTGCGAAATTGAGTTATTATCATTTCTAGACACCATAAGGTCTGTGGAATAAAGTCTAATTCAAAGTAATGTCCAAAAATGAGTTTTGGAGGACTTATAGCGGTTCGATCAATTAGTAGAGCAATTGGTAAAATTATGACGCCATCTATAACCGATTTATTCTTTTATTTCTCGATAATGTCATGTCAAAAAGGCCAAAAGTCTCAGTCACTGGCAAAAATACAATTGATTGTACATGTTGCATCATAGTCAACGGTACCCGGGTTCGTTCCTTGGTCTCACCGCTGGAAATGTCAGAGATACTTCCTAATATTTCTCACCTCACCAGTCCTTCGCATGAGACTTTAAAACGAGAGCTCGTCCTATTTGAAGCCTACATTGCCTAATACAAAATGGATATAAAACCGTCACGGATAAAATATGAAACAGAAGTAGTTCTGGGAAGATCCTAAGCGATCAATGTAAAGCATCGGTGGGTAATACAGGTGTGACAAAAAAATCATATTGTCTCAAATGTGGACATTGAACGCATTTCGACATGTCGATGCATCTCGACATGTCGATGCAAACAATGTTGTTCTTTTTTATTGTCGACGTGAATTACATATAATCGAGTTGGTTATTTCATTTGTTCATATGGCTTTTTTTTTGCAAAAGCCTTCAGCACAATAATTCAAGAGTGTGCGACAAAAGGAAAACATGCTCGCATGTCCTTGTAGTAGGCCCACATTCTTAATATTGAATGAACTACGTACAGTCTAACTTGTGTTAAGCAGCCACCCTTTTAAGCAGCCAACCTGCCTTAAACAGCCACTACAGAAAGTCCCATTGTTAGATTTATAGTTTAAATCAAATTGTGTTAAGCAGCCAACCTGTGTTAAACAGCTAATTTACTCTGTCGCATAGGCTGGCCTCTTAACACAAGTTTAACTGTAATTACTTAGACGTATGGAGGAGTTCGACAAACAGAAGTCCGAGTGATAGAAATTCTTCTGTATGTGAGGTCACTGAAAAATTGTTAGTTTAAACATAATGGGCCGCGTCACGCGAAAAAGGGCACTCGGGCATAAATAAAAACCACTGACTCAGCTCTTTCTTAGCGCTATTATTCCAGCATCTAGTCACGACAGTAATCATTTGTATTTATTTAAAGGTAGAACTTGATGTCCTCTAAGATGGTAAACAGTGTAACCCCAGACCAGCCGCCAAGTCAGTGACGTGGCGGCTGGTCTGGGGCTACACTGTTTGCTATGTCCGAGTGCCCCTTTTCCCGTGACGTGGCCCAATTATGTTATTGTAATCTTTAATTTTTACAATTGGATTGGGACTGAAGCTATAAGTTTGTTAAGTCCCTTCTTGAATGAAAAATTACTGACTACAACATTTAACTAAAAGCCATCTTGTCCCAACGTCGTTTTGCTCACCTGTAGAATGAATAATATTTGGCCCTGTAGGTACGGTAAGGATAAGTCTTGTTGTCTCCAGTAAAACAACAGCCGAATCCGGGAACCTGTGTCCTTGACTCCGAGACGCTTGTTCGACTACCGGAAGTTGATTTATTATTTTGCAGATTGGTCGTCGAATTGTTTCTGGAACTTAAAATCGATTTCATTGACCCAATCTGTGATTTATACGAATTGTCACTTGGCGCCATCTTAGGTTTCCCGCCACTGAAACGACCTTGACCTACGAAACCGCTAAACTGATGTTTATTTTGCGGATCCACGTTTGATTTGTCCCGATCACAGCTATCGACAAAATCGACCGACTTGCTGCTCGTAAGTTTCGATGGCCGTCGTATTTCGTAAATATTCTGCAGCACTTCTTTTCTAATTGGTGCGGCTGGCACCCACCTCTTAAACTTAGTACCAGCAGCTACCTCGTCACCAAGTGAGTTCACCTTTTGACGAACTTCGTTCAAATCGTTGATCACGCCGTCATACGTATGGCGGACTCGGTCTTCGAAATCTCGCGCGATCTCAAACTGCTGCGAGAGTATGCTGTTTTTGATCGAATCGAGTGATTCCCGGATGTAATCTATTTCTTCCCTCAGTGTCGGAGGCTTAGATGTTAATGACCCTATTGACCCTACAGAAATCGTCCTTGACCTCAGTGTTTCACGTGACATGTTTAAACTGCGGTATTTATTGTACTCTGACGTTGTTGTCGAATCAAGTGTCTCGCGTGACATGTTTAAACTGTTGCGTTTGTGGTCTGACGTCATCGTATTTAATATTGACGGGACTCTGCTCTTTGTTTGTTGTCGATTCGACAGTTTATTTTGCACTAAAGTTCATAGTATCCATATTTATCTCAGTAGGTATCTTCGGTTCTTAGAAAAGCATCGAATTCACCGTCAGAAAATAGCTTTTGACCATTTGCACATGAGTGTATATCATATCAGCACTCGCGCCGAATGTGGATGAGTCGAAGTCGCGTTGGACTATAGTCCCTCGTGTAGCGAGGCCAAAATTCCAACCGTGGATTTGACGACTCTGGAATTGACGGTTCTGCTAAGTTGCTTATCAAAAACTCAGATCATGATTTGGAATTTATTTCAAAATGTCTCCATGAAAAAAAACAAGGAATCCCAAAAATTTAACTACTATTGGCGCGTCGCTATTTTAGTTTGTCCAAATCGTATTTACTATCTAAAGTATACGAATAAAGTGTGAAGTTTATTCCTTTTTCAACTTATTGGGTCCTCCGAAAAATTACTTTTAAACGAAAATATGTAATTGATTAAATCATAGTATCAACAATCCACCATTTGCGTAATTCATAAAAATAACCATCACAAATTATGTAATTTCCTTTCGTTGTGTTTCTTTTCATACATTACACATCCTGAACACATTCAATTAATACACAAACAAATTAAATAATATTCGTCCAAATACTTAATGAACATTACACAATCATTTCACTTTTCAAGTTTTAATTTTCTGACAGTTCAGTCTGTCTTTAATCTTGTAACACTGTCCCTTTATGGGATTTGTAGCTGTTCCAAATGAATGTAATCGGACAACGTAAATCGTAACAAATGTAATTTTTCATTGTCTTTGTGACATTGGAAAGATACTACTGCTACAAAAGAGGAATTACTAGTCCCGAGCAATTCCTTTTTTTGTCGTAATGGTTTTCTAAAGCATTATTCTGCATATGCGTAAAATTAAGTTGAAATGAGGTAAAGAATTTAAACAAAATATGTCACGGCTGGTCGGAATTATTGAATATGTACATTTGTTTTTATTTTACTACCCTTATCATGTATATACAGTTAATTTTAGATACTTTAAGGAAAAAAAGAAAAAGGGAAAAAACACAAGTACTGGTAAATATACATTGAAACCACTGTAACTAAAAAAATATTTGCTCCTGCTGAGTAAATTCTTTTTAAAAACATTTTATCTCAGTGTTTTAAGATGTTGTTTGCATCAAAAGAGTTTAAGTATTATGTGGTTTGTATCAGGAAAAGGGTTTAAAAAGATTAAGAATTGTTATAAACGGTTTTCACCTAACTGAGGTCTTTCAGGGTCATGACTTAACCCGTCCCGCCATAACATTCCATTTCGTCGCAGTTTCTGTCGAGAAAGTAACAGCCTTATTTTCATTTTTTGTGTATGTTTATTTGAATCCATATAGGTGATAGGTTCATAAGAAAAGATGGTTGGTGTCTGAAAAGGAAAGGTTATCGGGCTCGGCTCACCGGATAATATTCCTACGCCTTGCCCGATAACATTTCCGATTCAAGACATATATCATCTATTCTCTTTATAAACTAGAGCATTGTGAAAAAAGGATGAATTGCTCGTGACAAGAAATTCATGCTTTTGTCACAATGCTTTCTTAACCTTTTCCAAAACGCCAATTTTTTGACTGTCCCAAATTGAAAGAGTTAGCAGACGACATTTCAAAATGTGATAAAATTGAAAAAATAGTCTTCATATAGAGCAGAAAACCTTGTGGGAAAAGGAGAAATTGCTCGCTACGAGCAATTTCTCCTTTTCCCATACAGTTTTCTAAAGTCGTCTGCAACAAAGTAGTCAAATGACTTCATTGTTTGGGAAAGGGTTAACTAGAGCATTGTGAAAAAAGGATTAACTACTCGTGACGAGCAATTCATCCTTTTGTCACAATGCTTTCCTAAATAAAATGAATTCCATACACATTGAGTAAAAGCTTACAGCAAGAGAAAGGAGCCAGTACAGACATTTAACAATGACGAAGACATATTGATACATGTCGAAAAAGAAAAGGTCTGGTGTTATTATAGGGCTTGATATAAAAAGTAGAAAGTTATTTATTTATACAGCTTGTTTTTGTTTCTCGAAAATACAACATTTGTGGAATTTGCTTATATTGGCAATAATGTCTCTTCATACATATGGGATAGGTAGTTCGTAATCATGCAAGACAATGAATACTTAATCAATAAAGTCGGAATTTGAGGAAGGTAGCATAGCCCTTCTCCAATACAAACAGTCTAAATCGCTTTTAGCACGTTTGTTACAGTCAAAATTCAAGTACATAAAGTACAATTTAAATTAAATTCACAATATGGACTTAATTTAATTTCACAATGTGAGGAAATTCCGTTTTTTATCTCAATGGATTGAATATTTGGTTAGTCAGAAACGCCTTTTATGCAGACGTACATCTAATACATAATATGATATTCAGTACTAATGTCGTCTGCTGAAATAGTATTTATGTAAAGGGAAGAGTTTACTTGATTCGCACCTATAACCTGAATATTAACAGAAACATGATACATTCCTGTGGTTTTGTTTTATTAACCCTAAGAGTGCTGGAACCGATTTCATGCTTATGCAAACAGGTTAGATCACAGACCAGCCGCCAATTTACTTGGCGGCTGGCCTGTGATATAACTGTCTGCTTATATTAGTATCTTCCCTCGACAAAATTAAGCAGATATTTAGGTTTTAGAAATAGACGACACAAAAATCTATATTTAGAAAATTAGCCAGTATTCTAAGGGTAAACATTCATAGACATTCGTAGACAAGTCCATGCCGGCTCTATTCACTTCCTGTTTTCGTTTGTTTAATGTGGGTTTCAAGCTTGTTTCAGCTATATTGCATGGGCCTTTGTGGCCTAGTGATTCGAGTGCTGAATTTTAAAGTTTCTTCTTCTTCTTCTTCTTTTCCTTTCTTTTTTTTTCTTCTACATCCCCCTCCTTCTCATTTTCATCTTTGTGTTCTTTGGGCTTCAAAACAATAATACATTTACAATAAACATCTTTATTTATGACGAACCATTGTCATCTGCTTCTTCTATGTTTTCCATTTAATTTCATAAAAAGAGGTATTTCATATAGTTACTTACTTTTCAAATCATAGAAAGTGACAAGTTATAACCAATCTCTTGTACAGAGGCAATTAAAATAATCGATAAATCATACTCTAACATATGTATTAACTTCATTTGTAATGTATATGAGGAAATGATTTAAAATCTGTCAACGCTCACAGCGCCGTGAAATTTGATTATCGAAAACTTTTTATTTGGCAAAAGGTTTAACGAACCGTCATATTAATATTTGGCAGGCGAAGCAATCGAATTTACTGGATAAATATCAATCTGGAAGGAAATAAACTCAACCAGTCAATGAAGTTTGTGTTTAGTCCACGATCAGAACGCTTTTCCTATAGGGGTGTATAACTGAGCAATTTCTCCTTTTGTAAAAATATTTTTTGTCTATTCAGTTGTATCAAAGTAATGAAAAAAGAAACCTGTTTAATCCATTCTCACACAACAAATTTTCGACTTTTCCGCATTGAAAGAGTTTGAAGACGACATTTCAAAATGTGATTAAATTCACAAATAGTCTTCAGATAGAGCAGAAAACCTTGTGGGAAAATGGGAAATTGCTCATCATGTTTTCCAAAGTCGTCTGCTACAAACACGTCAAATGTCGTTATTGTTTGGGAAAGGGTGTATAACACTTAAAGCGAATATAAAGGCATTGAAATTAATGTACGATTCATTTGCTCAGTATTACTTGGTTTTTGGGCCGCCTCGCGTAAATTAACTGAAATGGGATACATTTTAATACTATGTACTTTAAATTTACCATAAGAACATGCTTCATAACGCTAAAGATTGGGCAAAGTTCATAAACGGAGAACAAACAAACAAATGAGCTCGATTCATGTATGTTACCGAGATGGTCGGGGATGGGGCAGTTTCATATGCAAGTGAGGTAAATGCGTTTATATAAATTATACTTAAATATGTACGAGTTATTTCCCCTGGACACACAAAGTCGATCGCAAAGTGCTTCATCTATAATGAACGTATCGCTGCAACGTATTTAACCCTTTACCAAACGCCAAATTTTCGACTGTCCCAAATTGAAAATGTTTGCAGACGACATTCTAAGATGTGATGAATTTAGAAAATAATCTTCTGATAGGGCAGAAAACATTGTGGAAAAAGGAAAAATTACTCGTTATGAGCAATTTCTCCTTTTCCCACACTGTTTTTCACAGTCAAATGTCGTTATTGTCTGGTTATGGGTTAAATCTGAAACAAATAAACATACAAGAACGTTTTTTTACGGGAATGTGTTCCGTTTTAATGATCGTGTCACGAACAACATGTCGGCATTTCCCGCCAGCTATTCAACACTTCACCAAACGACAACAATTTGATGTCGTCCTAAATTCAAGCTTCAAAGCATGTGCAGTCGGCGATTGAAAATGTGCATTTAGTGTAATAAATAACCAGGAAACTTTTGATAAGAATAGTCGAAAAATTGAGGCAGTGAGAAGTAGATCTCACTTAATTGGAAGTACTTGCAGACCACAATTAATGAAAGCGCTGATAGCGCTGAATGGCTAAGGAGCGTTTAAAGCAAGATGATTGAGGAATCATTTGAAAATATCTTTGGGCAACATCTCGAGAAAAACAGCTGTTCCTTTTACCACCATTACTATAATTATCATTTCCATGAACAAAGACTGAACGATAGTCTATTTTTCGAACATCTGGACATTTTATGACTTCCCATGAGGCAACAGTTATAATAATATAAAGCAAAACAAATCGAGTAAATCCGGACTACATTCCTAGTCCCAAGAAGGTATTAGTCTGCACAGTGAAGGCGGATGTTTAATGAGTAATTGGGGTCAGACCGCTGTTTGTGCATCGATAAAGGGCCGTCCTTCAAAAAGTGGTATGTAAATTCAATGGACTAAGGTGCTGACGCGCCCTTTGTCCAAAAACAAATGTTTGATTCATTTAAGCGCATTAGAATAGGGTTAAGGCTGTATTCGCCCCAAAGTGAAAGAGATTACAAACGATAAATGAGACTTTTATTATTGAGTATGTCTTATTACATGTTATGAAGTATTAAAAAAGACTGGATGCGTTCTCCGGCTGAATAATTAAGCAATGACGGATACTGAGAAGTCTTCCCCTCTCTAATAATAGTTTTCGCAAAATCTGAGATAAGTGTTTGGTAATATTTCAAAACCTTTAGGCACATCCTACTCGAGTTTTTGCCAAAACTCCTTTTTTTTCTCTTTTTTCTTAGACTCTTATTATAGACGAAAGAAAGTCACGAAGCGGTTTATGTTGAGTTTCTTTTGCAACTCTTGATAATTACCACCAGCCTTGTTTATGTATAAAAAATCAAATCACCTTTTCTTTTAAAAATTACTTCAAATATATGCGTTGTGTATGGAGAACATTCGATTGAAAAATACAGTATTATCCACACAAAGTGGTACTCCCTTTTGGTGGGAAACCACTCAGGAACTACTCCAGGAGGTCCTTGTAGAGTAAAAAGTAGTTCATGAAAATTTACAATGCTTCTTAGTGTATTAATCATTTCCTTTTCGGATAGAAGAGGGGGCCTTTTTGACTGTTTTTGATCATTTATTGGCAAAGACCATGTTTTAAACCGTTGGTTTGTTGCTTTTTCCAGAGCTTCTTTTGCGGAAAACGAAGCGATAAGAAAAACACCCTTTGCTGACCACAGCATTTTGGGATGCGATTTTAGAGGTAGGTAAAAAGAGATATCCAATAGCAAAAAAAGTAGCTGATCTTCGGCACGTTTGTTCGTGAAAATCTGATAAGGTACGGAGTGTGGAATAGTGAAACAACAAGGATCAACTCTGAAGTTTGTGGGATATTATCGAAGATTGTTTCAAGCACCTGTGCTTTTTGATGAGGAAAGATACACAGAGTATCAAACAGGCTAGATCAAAGGCCAGTCGCCAATTTATTTGGCGGCTGGCCTGGATCTAACCGGATTGCATAAGCATAAAGTCGGTTCCAGCACTATGATGGATAACGAGTACAAAGCAAGCGGGTTCAATTTACCACGACAGGGTCAGATTCTTTTTCGTTTGTGTTGCTAAAGATTAATGAGAAATGTCAGAAAAGGGGTGTATCAAAGCATTTCGTTCATTTTTTATTTTTTTCCTGAGTCTTTTCAACAAAATGCATGCAGTTACTGAATCTTAAAATACTTTGTATAAACTAATGTGACAAAGAATGACATAGTAGTGTCTGCCAGTTGTTTACAAAGGGAACTAGTAAAGAATGATGTTCATTGACCGGCTGGTACCTAGAGGCTCTTCCATTAGTTGGATAGCCAGTGATAACCCATTCAAGTAACATGAAGAACCGTTTATAATGGAATAGCCTTATCAAGCACTGTGAGGGGAAAGTCGTCGTTTCCAGATAAAACTATTCATTTTCAATAAATTACTTTAGTCAGTTTGTTTGTAGAACTTATTTGACCCGAATCAGGAAATGTTGTGCTATTTTTGTATAGGTCAATATCTAGTTTCGTTTAGACATATTAATTTCACATCGATTGTGAAACAAATTACACCTTAGATTAATCACTCTTAATTCTGCTTCCTGGACACACAACCTCTACTCGCGTCGGATATGGATTGATGGAATGTCCCAAAGTGGATCCTGCCCCTCAATGGATTCGAACCACGACCCGCGTGTCCCCAGGCCGACGCTCTACCTCTTTACCACATGTGGAGTGGAGGTAAGACTGCCCATTATGAATTGTAAAAGGTATCTGTTCGTCGAATTATTTTGAGTAATTGATTAATATAATGAACACTTTTGATCAATACATCAACTTGTCTGAATTGCATCAACTTCTATAAGATATATTAACTGCATGGTGATCGTTATGGAATGGCCTGGGATTTTGGAACGAGCGTATATCCAGCACTAGGACCGAGGCTACTTCCGGAATAAATTTTTACTACCAAAATCGCATGAATGCGCAGCAGAACATAGTGCGGTTCGATGGTAGACATCGTTATAAGGCAAGCACTGCTGTCTATATTTATTCTGGGGTCAGTTCTATATAGCCCTGAACCCATTATAACTATATAGACTCTATAGGTCTGTCTTTTGGTTGGTAGAAAAGCGTCGACTGACCCTGTTTTACTATTTCCCCCGAAATCGAGCTTAAAAATACGTTCTCAAAGCATTATCATCTCACTCCATGTACGTGTTTATAGCATGATTCATTTTAACAGGACTGCATTTTAAGGTAAAAACCACTGTGACAAAGAGAGAAATTGCTACTTACGAGCAGTCTGCCGTTTTGGCAAATGTCACATGAATATGAAATACTATATTTCCTACAAGACACTTGTTGTCAGCAGTTTCTTTCAATTTGGACATGTCACAAATTCCATAATGGGAGAATGGCATAACTTCCTTCTCTATATTGTTCTATCTAAGTAAAACAGTACTTCCCCCTCCCCCCGCCCCCCATCCCCACACTCCAGAGAAAACTTACAAAATAATGTCCCAATTGTTGATTGATTGCAAGCCCTATATTTCCCACACAAACTCAGCCTGGGACATAAAAGACCATGAACATCTGCCTAACGTACTATTTTTTTCAATTTTAAATCTAATTTCTCAAAATTGAATGAAATTGAATAAAACGGCGATCATTTGCTATTTAAATTGCAGGTTGGGGACGGATTGAGTTTCATAAAACTTGAAATTAATTTATCGCCATTAAAAACCACGTGTTAGCTAAAGAGTAATCCATTTAAATGCACGTTAATCTGTTTTTCAAAGGCAATACACTTAAGGAAGACCGACTCGTAAATCCTTCGGAGCTATAGAGACAGTTTGTTTAGTTTAAACTTATTCATTTTTCATCGATTGCGAAACAAGTTCTGACAACTTAGATTAATCACCCTTGATTCTTCTTTCTGGATACATAACCAGTACTCGCGCCAAATATGGATTAATGAAGGTCGCAAGGCGAAACCCGCTTCTCATGGGATTCGAACTCACGTCCATCCTGTTCGAAGGCCCACGCCCTATCCCTGGACCAATCTCCTCCTCGAAAATGCTACAGTCGCTCGCTTTTAGTTATACACAGCCGTTGTTGATTGCATCTATGATATACTGTTTAATAAGGGAAAATGACATAGAATAGGTACTACGACAAAGCTGTAGAAGTTCTTCGTGGCAAGGGAAATGATTTAATGAACATTCATCCTGCGAATTTGCGTAAGTTCAAAACATCATTCCCTTCATTTCGATATTAAAATACACGATATTGTAAAGTAGCACATCGTTGGACATTTACCCACTTTGTTCCAGACGATTCGGAAAACATTGAGGGAAAAAATCCACAATGTTTTCTGCCCTATCAGAAGATTATTTTTCAATTTTTCCAATTGTATCACATTTTGAAATGTCGTCTGCAATCTCTTTCAATTTGGGACAGTGGAAAATTTGGCGTTTGGTAAAGGATTAAAGAACAATGTTCTAGAAACACACATAACTATATATAATGTGGGATGTATCGAGCCCTGACACACATAAAACCTTGAGGACAATTAATGTCACATGATGCATGATAAACGTGAGCAATTAAAAGTTTAAAAACCTCCTTTTTCCTCTTTTTTGAGGGTTTTAAAAACAGAAAGACGTTTTCCACTGAGTGCACCATGGAAGCGTACATTCGCAAGGAACGCTTCTTGGGAAGTCTTCCTATACAGAAGTAGTTATAGGGGTGCTTCGTTCTACAAGACAGGGAAAAGGCCAGGGGTACGTACATTTCCAAGGGGCACTTTTTATGTGTTCTTCTTCTACAAACACCAGCAGATAACTTTTGTAATAAATTTTGAAAAATGAGAGTGGGCTAATCAGAAGTAAAACTTTTCCTTTCAGTCGAGTTGACTTTTTTGCACCTAAAATCATACCCATGTAAAACCACCATATCCATGTAAAACCGTCATGTACATGTAAAGCCGTTACATCCATGTAAAACCGTCATGTACATGTAAAGCCGTCGTATCCATGTAAAACCGTCATTTCCATGAAAAACCGCAATACCCATGTAAAACCGTCATGGACATGTAAAACCGTCATATCCATGAAAAACTGCAATATCCATGTAAAACCGTCATATCCATGTAAAGCCGTCATATCCATGAAAAAACCGAAATTCCATGTAAAACCTCATATCCATGTAAAGCCGTCATATCCATGCAAAACCGTCATATCCATGTAAAACCGTCATATTCATGTAAAGCCGTCATATCAATGTAAAGCCGTCATATCCATGTAAAGCCGCCATATCCATGTAAAACCGTCATATCCATGTAAAACCGTCATGTTCATGAAAAACCGCAATATCCATGAAAAGCCGACATGTACATGTAAAACCGTCATGTACATGTAAAACCGCAATTTCCATGTAAAGCCGTCATATCCATGTAAAATCGTCATATCCATGGAAAGCCGTCATATCCATGTAAAGCCGTCATATCCATGAAAAACCGTCATGTACATGTAAAACCGGTTCTACAAAGTTACAGAAGAAGCCTGATCAAATCCCTGCGAAACAGAAATTACTCACGCTTACACAAAAATCTCCTTTTGTCACATTGTTTGTAAACAATAAACTTATCAAAAGAAAAAACCAAATACTTACAGTCACACCTCTGAAGTGTTTTCATCTGTTGCTTTGAATTACTTTTACCAAACCCCAAATTTCCGACTGTCCCAAATTGAAAGAGTTTGCAAACAGCATTTCAAAATGTGATGAAATTGAAAAAAATTGTCTTGATAGAGCAGAAATCATTGTGGAAAAAAGAAAATTGCTCTTAAGAGCATTTTCTCCTTATTCCATAAAGTCTTCCAGAGTCGTTTGCAACAAACTGGTCAATTGTCGTTATTGTTTGGTAATGGGTTAAGACCATTCAAATATCCCTTTAAAAGGATATAGGTTAAATCAAACAAAGATCTATTAAATGTTTACTACAGCTTTGAATCAAATGACTAATGCCCTTTTATCGATGAGTATACAAGGATATATGTCAAGGGTTTAATGCAAGACTATAAAGTACTTCACTTTTGTGAAGGACTTTATATAGTCTTGCATTAAACCCTATATATCTCCGGTGTGAGACATTACCGAATATGTCATATGGAGTCTTGTCCAACCCTTGACTGTTCACTTTAGGTGCTGCTTGATGCCATTTTGTTGGGCAACATCGGGCATTGGCCTCATGTGCCAAGGGTGCCGGGTTCGATTTCCATTAGCAGCGATGTGAGAATTGCTGGGACAACCCCAGAGATTAGTGCTGGTTCAGTATGCAGGGAGAGTTTGAATTTAATAAGCTTCTAGAGTTAATGCCGTTTTCAACTGTTTCTTAATAATATCTTGGTATTCTTTGGATTCGAATATTCTTATTTAGCTTGAACTTCTTTTCTAGACGTAGCCGTCTCCTCTTTCAATACGGGCATGGAGGGAATCTATCATTGTTTTGTTTTCGTTGCCGGATGTTGAACCTGTGGCCCTTCATACCCAAGGCAGACTCAATACCAATAGCAGATCCGAAGCCTCTATGTCTGGTTACGATAATGGTTTCCAACAAAGGCATAGGTACAAATTTTTATTATGTTTAACATCGCATCAACTGTAGTTCAGTTATGTTGTGGTGTCCGACTCATAATGATGGAGAAAGACCCCAAACTTAACTCCCCATAAGGACTGGCAAACCAATGAAGAACCATCGGTATTCTTGAGACTACCTTCCATGATAATCCAAAAAGTGTCACTGGGATTTGAACCCACATGGGGAGAGGTGCCATGTGACTTCAAGTTCTTCACTCTAAACGCTAGGCCACAGAATGCATAGACACAATACATACAATATTCTCCAAATAGATCAAGGAACACAGTGAAAATAAAAACTGCCAACACAAAAAGTTATCTTTTGAAATGTTTATCTTATATTTTTGTCAATTGCAAAGACAAATTCATCATCATACAAAGAAATATAAGCAACATACACAAGAAAAGCAACAAAATCTATTTATATCCAGATATCAAAAGAGTTGATATTCAAGAAAAGGTATAACCAATTCCCTCATATCAAACAATTTATTTCAACATACAAGAAGAAAAAGGTTTCAGAAGCCTCTGAGTCATAAATAGCATTAAGGGTCCGTTATTGCCAAGTGGTTAAGACCATAGACTTAGAACTTGTGGGCCCAAGGTTCAAGCACCACCTACACCTTTGGTTTTGTGGGAGTGTCTATTGGTAGGTCACTTCAAAGCCATAGCCTAGAACTGGTGGAACTAGGAGAGCTATTACATAACTGAAAAATTGTTGAACATGCATTAAACTCCATACAAACAAACATACCAGTAGAAGAAGATATCCAAAGTTTCTGAGCCATAAACAGTAATCACTCAAAATAAGCAATTTTCTCATTGTCTCATGTGGGTCTTAACCCTTATAAAGCTGGAACCCACTTCATGCTTATGCAAACAGGTTAGATCCAGGCCAGCCGCCAAGTATGTTGGCGGCTGGCCTATGGTCTAAGCTGTTTGGTACTCTGGGTTTCTTTCCACTTTGGAAAGCAGACCACACAAAAATCTATTTCAAGACAAATTACCCAGCAGTCTTAGAGTTAACCTGGAGTCCTGACCCCTGTGGATACCCGCCTAGTGTAGAGTATATTCACGGGCCAGGACCCCAGGCTATGTGGGTTTACACCAAGAACCTCAGAGAAAACTTTAAAATCATTCAAATGATTACCCATCAATCAGGATTTACTTATCAATGATAATCATCAACTTAAGATACCCCTATCAATCTGCATGGACCTTTAGTTTAAACAAAGCAAAGCATATTGACCAGAAAAGTAAAGAAAACATCTTGAAAAAATAATATATAAAAACATTCAATGTTCTGTGAATAAATATGCCTCTAGCCTATGACTTGTTCACAATAATTGTTTTCTGTTTCTATCACAATATGAGCAAAGTCCTTCCATTCTTTATATTGATACTTGGATTACCTTACCATATAAAACATTAAAGGCACATCAAAGGAGAGGAGTACAAATAAATTACTGAAAAAATATATGGAGTTCTTTTATTATGTTCTGAAATTCATGAGAATTAGTTTAGGAATACATCGAGACCCTATTAAATAGACTCATTCAAAATAAGCTATTTTGTCCTTGAAATGTAGTTGTCTCCAATTCAATCATGTTTATCAACAACCTGTTTGTTTACATACTCAAAATAACGAATTCTGATTGGTCGGTTAAAAAAATGTGTGTTTCAACTGTCAAAGTCAGAGGTGAAGAATCAGGAAATCTGAATTATAAAATTTGCAAACTGGGTTATTTCTGGTTTACTTTCACATTTAAGTTGTGCTTATGGTGTTTTCTGGTGAAAACTATTTGAATCTGTCCAAAAGTTTACCAAATAATATAGTTTGATATAGCATTTATCCCCTTTAATGGGCATTTAAATCAAACCTTACAGCTGGAGATTGATATCTGCATAAAGAAGATGACAAAACAATAGTGTCACAAAAATGGGTTTTGCTTTTCTACTTGTAATGGTTCTTTTAACCAACTATATGACTTCTGCAACTACTCAAACGTTCAAAAGACACTTTGTTAAACTCTCCCCCTTATTTAGAGTCTTTAACTTGTCAAAACTAACTCCAGAAAAATTAAACATAGAACATATGTGTCCAGTCCTGCCTATGATACATGTACTTTACAAGAGTTATCTGCTGCTGCTTTCTAATAAGATCACCGCTGCTGAGGTTTCAAGAAATGTGTTGAGAATTTAACTTATGAATGGAAAATAACACAAAATGGCCATTAATGAACACAAAGTTGTTCTTGAACATGTTTATAGATTTCAATAATATGTTCATGAATGTATTCATGGACATGTTCATGTTCTTGAGATTTAAAATTTGTTAAAAAAGAATGTTCATGAACAACCATTTTCGTGCATGTCTGTTCATTAACACTGTTCTTGAATCCTATGCAGGGGCAGTTGAAGCAATATGAGAGATTTCAATAACATATACCACAAAAACACAAGAGGAAGTCTTCAACATTTTGCAGCAGAGGACATGCTTCTACATTCTACTGTTAGATGTTTAAAAATTGTCTTCTACTGATTCTTACATACAAGGCGAGTAACAGAATCCAATGTGAGGAAATTTGTTATGTGAACAACGAAAATTCAACAAGTAGCTTTAAAACAGTTCACAATAAAGTACTTTTGTACTCATCTTTTTATAAATTTCTTTACAATATTCTTCTCCTGTTACTTTCAATTTGGCTAGGAGGCATGGGGTAAACATGAAGCCATTTAAAACAAGCAGAAGGTGTAGACATGTTTTACAAGTTTACAATTTTCATCTTCTTTTACTTTCAATTAGGATAGGAGGAATTGGGTTAACTTAGTACCAAACAATAAAAATATCTAACCACTTTGTTGAAGAAGACTCTGGAAAAACGTTGTGGGAAAAGGAGAAATTGCTCATGACGAGCAATTACTCCTTTTCCCATGTTTTCTGCTCTATCAGACAATTAATTTCAAATTTCATCACATTTTGAAATGTCACCTGCAAACTCTTTTAATTTGGGACAGTCGAAAATCTGGTGTCTAGTGAAGGGTTAACATGTAGCATGTAAAGACAACCAGAAGGCATAGACATATATATTTTTACAACAAAGAACAGGCCTCTTAGATGTTTCATGCATATTTCATGTGTGTGCACTTTTTACACCCACTCAGCCAACAGCCCACTGAGCATTATAACGCAGTTAAGACCCTTATAGTGCTGGAACCAACTTCATGCTTATGCAAACAGGTTAGATCCAGGCCAGGAACCAAGCCAATTTCTTTTCCATCATACTTCTATTTGAAGTTTTGTATCTAATAAACCTGGAAATTTGATTTCAAGAGCAGCAAAATCAAAGAACACAAAACATATGAATAGCAAAAAAATACAGTAATAACAAACATAGGAATAAACACTTATCAAGCAAAACCTAGCACAAATGCATGCTTACAATTAATAAACCATTTCCACTAATATCGAAACTTGTGATGGATCAAAACAGAAAGCAAAAGCAGACGACAATCATAAAATAATATTGAAAGAAAGAAAAGCAAAAACATGTAGTATATGATATCTGATTGGAACTTTTTAGACAAAAAAAATTGAGAAGTTGCTCACAATAAGCAAATTCTGCTTTAGTCACAATGGTTTCTAAGATAATCTACTGGGTCCAATATGTGGCCCTTTGATTAAGGTTGCAAACTCAGAACTCAGGGGTCCCTGAATGAGTCCCACTGACATCTGTTTTCGCGGGAATGTCCTTTGGCAAGTCACTTCAGGGCCCTTGTCTTAAGTACTGCATGGTGGATCTAGGAAAGCTGTAACATAACTGATGAATTGTTGACACAGTGTTAAACACCAAACAAACAAGCTGCAGGTGTACACAAATAAGGCCCAAAGGGTATGTATAGTAAGATGATATTTTATAAATAAATGAAATATAGCAGCCTGGTTTTAGTTTAGCAATTGACACAGAGTATCTTTAGGAACAATAACCATACAGCTCTACATCAATAAACCATGCCTTATTATTTCTAACAATTTCAGGGATTTTTGAGAAATGAACTTAAGTTGCCTCAATACGCTTTTCAATATCTTGCCAGTTGACGAACAAACAAAGTGTTTATTGGATATCTTCATGTTGTCAGCCTACTTCAAACTACTTAGACCTATGATACAGTTAACAGGGCTTTTCCGTTTTCTCATAATTGTCTTGTTTTTGGATACATCCAAGTTCGTTAATACAATGAGAACATAAAACATAGTTTGAAGAAACCACATTAAGAACCTAACTACAGGAATATCTTGCTTGCAGTTCCATACAAAAAACATGTACAATTGGTTAACAGATGATCTATATTGACATAATTGTGTTTGTATTTTGTTTAACACCATGTCAACATTTTTCAGTTATGTTACGGCTTTCGTGGATCCACCAGTTCAAGGCTTGGGCTCTGATGTGTCTTGCCAAAGGTCACTACCATGAAACCAGAGATGTTGGTGGGGCTCGAAGTTGGGACCCGCTCTGTGTTAAAGGCCACCACCTTAACCCTTTCCCAAACAACAAATTTTTGACTGTCCCATATTGAAAGAGTTTGCAGACAACTTTTCAAAATGTGATGAAATTGAACAATATTCTTCAGAAAGAGCAGAAAACCTTGTGGGAAAAGGAAAAATTGCTCTTCATAAGCAATTTCTCCTTTTCCCACAATGTTTTCTAAAGTCGTCTGCAACAAAGTCGTCTGCAACAAAGTCGTCAAATGTTGTTATTGTTTGGGCAAAGGTTAACCACTGGACCACTCAGGACCCCTGATATCATTGTGACCAAATGAGCATTCACCAATGACCCGAAAAATTTATTAAGTTTCAAAATTTCTCTTAAATGATCTATCTGTCATTTTGTCACAGGGTACACAAGGAAGAAAAATCATTAAATGTTCAAATTACATAATATGTATGTTAGTTTGGACCTGTCATAAATGTCAAAACAGGGCTTAAATACAAAATATCATCTTACAACCTTTCAACCCATTACTAAACAATAAGGACATTAATTTGACCACTTTGTTGCAGACGAATTTAGAAAACATTGTGGGAAAAGGAGAAATTGCTCATAATGAGCAATATCTCCTTTTTCCACAATGTTTTCTGCCCTTTCAGGTGATCATTTTTCAATTTCATCACATTTTGAAATGTTTATTTATTTTATTTTATATGGGTTTTACATCACATCAACATTATTTCAGTTATGTAGCGATGCCTGATTCTTAATGATGGAGGAAGACTGCCTCTCATGACATTTTGAAATGTCGTCTGCATACTCTTTCAATTTGGGACAGTCGAAAATGCGGCATTTGGTAAAGGGATAATCAAACCAATGAAAATATGGAACAGGTCTGACTCAGATAATATGTCAAGTCACTTATCCCTTTTCCAAGAAAACAATTTATTTCAACCCTATCTAAGTGGGAAAGAAAAAGTGCTCATTGTGGGCAATTTCTTCTTTTGTCATAGATGTTTCTGAGTTTTTCTGCTCAAAGTTCATTAAAATGAAGTAAATAGATAAGAGTCCTATGTTTATGTACTTTTTTTCGTCATGCTATTTTGTAGCTTGTCTACTTATGGCCTCTTACAACAAAGAGAAAGTTAAACAAAGGAATGTTTTGAATGTTTCAACACATGTCATTACCTTTTTCCTTCATTTAAACACATTTTAAAGAACTTGCCAGAGAAGATAAAAAGAAAAGTTGAGACAAATGGAGAAATGTCTAATATCTGACAAGCAATATCCCCCTCATGTCACAAAAGTTTTTATCCACATTAACAAACTAAAGAAAATTATTCTTTGTTATTGTCATCTGCTATTCCTTCATATTTCAACCAGTCCCATTTGAGGAAAGGGTATTTATGCTTTCTTAACACATTTTTATCTGACTTGCTTCAGATTATTTCACATTGTGAGAGTTTAAAGGTGCTTCTTCACAAAAGAGAAATTCTTGAAAGTCAAAATAAAATGTCATTGAAACAATACAGTTTTTGTATTGTTGTATGAAATACAGCTAAAAGTAGCTATTGAAAGTAATTCAGTATTAATTCAGGAAGCATCAATTAGTATTTACAGTTTGGATGCAGCAGATCTCCAAGCGATGTAAGACTTTTGGATAAAAATACATCTTAATTCACTGTATACACACTTTAAAGAATCTTAAATTATCCAAATTTGATTCTATTCTTCAATGCTTATCATAAAACAGAACAGCCATTGTGAATTTTCAAAAAAATTAATTATCAGCTTCCAAATTTCCTCACATTTGTGAACAAGAACTTTTAAAGGCTATTTCAATTAATTGTACAATATATATTGAAGATATTTTCCAACCATTATCATCACTTCTTTATCATCTTTTATATAAAATGTGTCATCTGTTTAAGTTCTCAATATTGACTTCCTCCAATATGTCAGTTAGGAAACATTGGGCTAATGCATGTCATATTTCTGGAAATGCTTTTTGAGCGCTTCACTGTATTCATTGTTTGTAGTTTGTGATAGCGAGACAGATCGCTTTTTGTTCACCTTGTTCTTATTCCCTTTACGCTTAAACATTGTCTTAAATGTCTGGAAAGGTGTCATTTCGGACTTGTCCGATTTGTTGTTGTTGTAGGATGGACTAGGTGGCGGTGTGTAAGGCGTTTCTGAAATGGTTTCATTTTCGCGAAATTTCGTCAGTTTTTCGGCCTGCCTCTGTATGGATATCAAATCTACGCTGGAGAGGGAATGTGGGCGATCCTTACTGGAGTACAACCTTTGACCCAGGTCCTCGTGGGCGCGAGCTAACATCGGCATGGAACCCATGGACATCATCTGCCCGGAGTGGGTCATCGTGCTATTGCCAAGAGCTTCTTCCTCATCGATGACGGTGTTGATATGCGTTGAGCTGAAGGAGAAAAATCGACCATCATCGTCATCATCTTCGTCATCGTCGTATTGATTGTTATGTCCATTCAGACCTGCTGACGAATGTCTATGTGTTAAATCCTGATCACACATTGAGAAAACTCCACTCGAAGTGTCACTTATCTGGGAGGAATCGCTGTTCGATTTGTTCATTTCGTGTCTCGGCTGATCGGCGTCAGAGAAAATGTTTTGCAGATTTTTCCTGTGGTTTTTGTTGCCCTGTTTAGACCCCCGGGTAGAATTTCCGCGTAATCTGTCAAACATGGATGCTTTCTCGTACCCAGGACTATTCTGATCGAATGTATCGTCATGAAGATTTTTCAGATCTTCTTGACTAGAATATAATCGCTGATTTTTAAGGTTTGTTTTCTCCAGGTTAAAATTATTCAACTCCAAACTGCTTCGGTTTTTCATGAGAAACTTATCTTTCACCATTCCTAGCTTGCCGTTGTTTCCTTTTTTCTCGCTATGCGACGTCTGCTTCTCCCGCATATATCCATTCATTCCTCCATTAGCACAGATTTCCTTGATAGCGTTTAGCAGTTGATCATTTTGCTCTCGTAGCTTCATCACTTCCATTCTGTGCATCGCGATTGTTTCATTCTTACTCCGAACTTCTTTCCGATGTTTTATCTGACTTTTACGAAGACTTCCCTCCAGAAGGGTTAGATGGGAAATTACGTCTGAAAGCTGTTGGTGAGATTTTGTTTTCTCTTGCTTTAGAGCCGACTGTGTCTTGTAAAGCTCGAGTTTTAACGTCATTATGACGTTGTTACTTCTCGTCTGTTGCGCTGCAAGAAGATTGTGCGCCGACTTCAGCGCCGACTTTGTACTTGAAAGTTCCTCTTCAAGGTCCGTCATCTTTTCCTAAAAATATAAAATCAAAGAACTGTTAGCAACTTAAAAGAAGATTGAAAATAATTTGTAAAAATGTTTACACCATTAGTTATTTTTGTGAGAGACCCAAACTGAAAGCTATCTTTAAAGCAGACAGCTATATACATTCATGAACCTGTTCTTGATGTTAAAGCATATGTTCTTGGAATTCAAGAATGAGTTAAGAACAGCTTTATGTTCTAATGAAAGGCCAATTTCACATTCATGAATGTTTGTAAAGTTCTTTAATAAGTTATTAAATCTCTCGCAGAGGGAGTAGAAACCATCATGAGATAAAGTAAATGCAGGCATGTTTTTTGCTGCTAATGTATAATTAACATGAAAGAAATCATAATTCAAAAATGAGAATTTGCTCAGTATTAACATAGTCACATTGATAAAGAAAATATATAATAATACTGTCCTCTATAACTCAAATTCAAATATCACCTCTAACATAAAATAATTAATGCTTACAGCTTTTTCACAGCTATAATTATTTCTTACGGCTTTTTCGAATCTTTGAGGTTTATAATAATTTCATGTGAGCACAGGTAACAATAAATACATCCAATCACAAAACAGCAATTCATTCAATTCCATAGTCCTTTCTTCTAATATTATAGAATCCAACACACCAATGTTCAATGCAATATGCTACACGTTTCACCGTTTTTTTGTTCAAGATAAAAAAATCCTTGTGAACAAAACTGGTTAAATTTAGTACCTTCCCTTCATATAGCATTAAAAAAAGTAGAGTTCCAAGATAAAGAAAGCACGATGAAAACGATCAAATCCTTGAAAACAGCCCGTTATCAAAATCATTATGAGAAAAAGGTGGCAGTATTGGTCTTCAACAATAGCTACTTTTCTTATTATGTTTAAATAATTGTAGAAGAAAAATTGGGACACAGGCGCTACAAAAGGTATTCCACTCTAGGAAAAGATTATCTTTCATTATTACTATTGACATTGGACCTTATCAGTGTTTTTTGCAGCAGACTTACATCAAAACTAATTTTAAACCGATATCCAAACCAAAAAAAAAAGAAAAACAACTAAATAACAAACCGTAGAATCACAGTGACATAAGAAGAATTTGCTCGTCATGAGCAAATTCTCCTTTTGTCACAGTGATTTGAAATTTGGTCCACTACAGGGTTCAAAATATAGTCTCTGTATAGGGAAAGAGTTCAGTTAAAAGCAAACAGAAATATCAGGGCAAATGACATGGCAGGTTTCTAGATAAGGTGGATTCAGGTTCACAGTTATAAAACTTATGGATTGGACCCGTACACTATGTTATCAACAGGGCAGTCCTCCATAGCCTTATGGTTAGAGCACAGAACTTGAAATAACATGGCTCCTCTTCGCATGGTTTAGGTATTGCATTGTAACTGAAGCAGACACATTAAAGTGAGGTTTTATATTAGCTTAAACTTCTTTATGTTACAGCCATTGTGAAACAATTTAAGTTCTTCCAACTTAGACTGCTCCCTTAATACACAAACAGCACTTGCCCCAAATGTGGATAAATAAAAGGTCCAAAAGAGAATCATGCTACTCACTGGATTCAAACCCATGACCCTAATTTCCCAAAGCTAACACTACCCCTGGACCACTGTCCTCCATCTGTTTCAGGTAATTCAAGGTTGAATGAGTTTCGAAATGTAGTAAAGGGTTAAAAACTGGACAAATTCAAATCACATCAACTGTCAAACTCTCAAAGCCTTCAAATTAATTTAACTTTTTCCTTCTTCCTTAACCAATTCCTTCATTTACCTCTTAATCTATATGATTTTTTCCTCTACAGTTTTCAATTGAAGTTTATATTTGTTTTACAACATGTCAACATTATTTCAGTTGCAATACCCCTGACTCTTAATGACCAATCAACCTATCAATGTCAGTTATTTCTATTGGCATTTTAGGTCAACTTAATTGACAAACTGTTTTAAGATGTCCTTGAACAAATACTAACACTTTTAAAACGTTATACCAGACTCTACTAATGGAACACGAAGAAACCAATGTGACAAAACTGGATAAGTTGCTTTTAATGAGCCATCACAAGGGTTTCTATCAATATATTTTAAGACAAATTGTTTTGTATTCCTGCCACTATTTGTCATTCGCTGTTACTCTTAATTTGAATCAGTCACAAAGCAGAATGGATAAATTACAGGAAGAAAGTACTCAACAGGTAAAATTTTCAGTAATCAGAAAAGAAATGAGTCATAATATACAGGTTGATTGACTCTTTACATATCTAAGCTTGTGTTTGGTTTTATTTGGATGGGGCGGAAATCATTTTTTTTCTTTTGCTTTGAACAAATTTTGCTTTTATCAAAAGGAAAATGTAATCAATCTGTCATCAGCTGAGTTTTTTCAACAACAGATATCTTAGGTTATGAGAATAAGTCATTTCTCTTCTTTTTTTTTTTACAATTATAGGTTTTATCCTAACAGAAGAAAAGTTACAACTTGAATTATAGTTCACATTAATGCTTTGGAACTCTTTCAAATTGGGACAAGAAAACACTTGTTTCTTTGATCAAAATCTAAGCTAATGTCAATACTTCAAAAAGAGAGTTTAATAACAGAAATCCTTTCGTAAGTATAATATGTTCAATTGGGGTTTGATTTCGTCTTAAACAATTTTACAGATATATATATATAGCATGATGATGATTCACTCACTACAGCAATGGACAACTACTTCTGCTAGTTAATTACAGAAATCCTTCTAATAGTAATATGTTCAAATAATATTCAAAAGTTTTCAATTCTTGAAAATGACAGAATTCCTGTAAGTGATAAAATCTTTTTAGCTTTAAACCTAATCTTAAACTTTTACCTTAACTTTTAAATGCCGAATTTTCAACTGTCCATAAATGAAAGAGTTTGCAGATAACATTTCAAAACATGAAAAAATCGAAAAAGTAAAAATTCTGATAAGACAGAACACATTGTTGGGAAATGAAAATTGCCTGTAACAAGCAATTTCTCCTTTTCCTACAATGTTTTCCAGAGCTGTCTGCAATAAAGTGGTTAAATGCAGTTATTGTTTGGCAATGGGTTAAACCATTTTTCAGTGTTGTCTTAAAAATTCACTTTTGCCAATGACAACAGCAGCTTCTGTTGCTAAGGGTTACGCATGTCAGATACTCCACCCAACTAATTTCTGGTTTCTGTTGCATTATAATGACAGGTACATATAGCATGAGTCACAATTATAGTAAAACAAACTGCAAACTGAGAGGCTATATAGCCCCTGCCAAAGATTCAAGAACTTATTAATTAACTTCATAAATATATATAATAGTCAAATGGTTGTTCATGAACACAGGTTTTGTTCATGAAATTCTGGAAGAGATTCATGATGCTGAGTATCTTTCCTCATAAAAATTAAGCAGATATTTAACGTTTTTTGAAAGCAGACGATACAAAAATCTATTTTTAGAGAATTACCCAGCATGCTAAGGTTACAGCAGGGGAAAGATTCTACCACATGTGTGTACAAAGGAGTAAATCTGTATGATGTGCATTATGGGTAAAGTCATTTGCTTTCAAAATGAACAGTTTTCATGGAGTCATGCTTGCATGTAATCTGCAGTAAATGTGTGGGGTATTTGTTTATCTGATCTGACAGGCAAACTTTTATTCATTTACCACCCCCCTTTCATGACCATAATACAATTACATGACAAAAGAAAAACAAAGAAAAAAGACAATTTTAACGCCCTTATATTGAATAGAAAGCATCACAAGGAAGAAATAATGAAGACTTGCCAATCAGTGCTTTTCAGTACAGAATGATGTCAAAATTGTTTTTGTTACAATCAAAACGTTATTAAAAGAATAGGATTCACTTATCATGTTGGTCCCCTAGCAAACCTATCATTTCAATGTGTGGTACCCATTTTTAGATGTTGTTTTTTTTCTTCGATATCCTTGTCAATTTGATATTTGATCATTGGTAACTTGACCCTGTGCTGTCTGGCGAAAATAATTTTAAATGCTCAAACCATTACCAAACAATAATAACATTTTACCAGTTTGTTGCAAACGACTCTGGAAACATTGTTGGAAAAGAAGAAGAAATTGCTCTAAACGAGCAATTTCTCCTTTCCCCACAATGCTTTCTGCCCTTTTAGAAAATTATTCTTTCAACATCATCACATTTTGAAATGTTGTCTGCAAACTCTTTCAATTTGGGACAGTCAAAAAATTTGGCGTATGGTAAAGGGTTAACTTCTTGTCACAATTGTTGACAAAATTGTCTTCTGCTTGGAGGCATTATTCAACTCCCCATTTCCCCTCAGGTTTCTTGTGACAGGTCCAAATTCAAAGCTACAAAAGCAGACGAAGGGACAAAAAAGAGCATTTCATTTGCCAATTGTGACAAAAGAAGGAATTGCTTGACCCAAGCCATTTCTTCATTTGTCACAACTGTTTCTTGGATCTTAAGGAGCACTTAACCCTTTCCCAAACACTAATTTTTTGACTGTCCCAAATTGAAGGACTTTGCAGACAACATTTTAAAATGTGATGAAATTGAAAAATAATCTTTTGGTATGGCAATTTACATTGAGAAAAAAGGAAAAATCGGTTGTAACAAGCAATTTTTCCTTTTCCCAAAATGTTTCCCAGAGTCGTCTGCAACAACCTTGTCAAATGTCGTTATTGTTTGGTAATGGGTTAACCGTAAGAAAAGGATAAAATAAAAGTAATTACCAACACACTGAATAGATTGATTACCTCAGTACCAGCCCATGTGTGGTATTCACTTATCTGAGAAATCTTCTCAACAGTCAAGATGACATGACAAATAACATTATCCATCAAGACTTATCCTAGTACAAAATAGTTTTCCCAGGTAATTATATAAAAGGCCTATCTCATGGATTTTGATATTAACTTTTTAAAATAAATTCTCTTCAACGAAGAAAATGACAACCCAAACTAAGCTTTGTCAAAACCATCTTGACAGATACTGCTAATCAGCAGTAAATTTAGTTTAACCCATTAGCAAACACCAATTATTTGACTGTCCCAAATTAAAAGAGTTTGCAGACGACATTTCAAAATTTGACAAAATTCGAAACTAACCTTCTGATAGAGTAGAAAACATTGTGGGAAAAGGAGAAATTGCTCATTATGAGCAATTTCTCCTTTTCCCACAATGTTTTCCAGAGTTGTTTGCAAGAAAGTGGTTAAACGTCATTATTGTTCGATAATGGGTCAAGTCTATCTATTTTACATTGATTAATTGTAATGGAAGCTTGAGGCTTATCATATTCACTTTCAATGGCTGCTTCCTGGACACTACATCAGTGCGGATTTGTGGGCTAGTCCCGGAAATTTTCCCTTGCCTAATAGGGATCGAACCCCAGGACTCTAGGTACAAGACGTCAATGCTCTAACACTACACCAATGTCTCTCACGAAATTCAGCAATTCTGATGTTTGATTCTTCATCTTTATGGAGTTTAATGCAATGTCAACAATTTTTCAGTTATGTATGGCTCTACTGTGTTCACCAGTACTAGGCTAGGGCTCTGAAGTGTTTTCTATGTTCATTGATAAAAGGTCAAATGACATAGTACACCTGTTCTTGATTTGAGAATTGACGATTTTGTTTTTCCTGCTGCAAGTTTCCTTTGAACAGGAAAGATAAGGAAGACTTGCAAACACTTTCTCACAGCATGACATTTCCTTATATCTAATCATCCTTATTTGAGTCATTTATCTGTCTTCTCTTTGGCCTTTAATCATTTTTAACATTAAACAAACCATAAATCATATCCCCATGAACATTAAATGGCAGTTTGTGAACACGATACATTCATGAACATGTTCTTGGAATTCATGAACTAGTTTAGTATATTTTTGTGTTCATTTTTTTTTTTTTAATATGGGTTTTACATCACATCAACATTATTTCAGTTATGTAGCGATGCCCGACTATTAATGATGGAGGAAGACCCCCATTTGTGTTCATGAATGGTGATTTAACACTAATAAATTGCTTAAGAGGTTCCTGAATAAGTTCTTCAATCTTTAGCAGGTGATGTGTTGTACTTCTGACAATTTAATTAATATCATTATCAGACGGAAATCGTTCATACGACAAATTTCACCTTTTTTCCCCGCCTAAATGTACATATAAAAACTCATTTCTAAAGGGGAACATTGTAAAACTGTGTAAAAATCTCAAAGACTTCATTAATCATTTTGGTACCATGCAATAAAAATAAAAAATAAATTAAATATTTAAACCAATGTGAAACAGAATTTTCAAGACCCGTTACAAATGCAATAGTACATGAAGATTTCAAAAAGATTTAAAGTGTATATATATAATTATATTACCTTCCTTTTCCATAAATCCATTTGCTAATTACCGATAAAGAAACTAATTTCCACTGCTTTGAAAACAGCTGTAAAATATTTCACCGCTCTCACTATGTCCCTTGAAAGATTAACACTCGGATCTCAATTTACAAGTGATTATGAAAAGCAAGTTTTTCAATGGAACAAAATATTCATTACCTGTTTAAGGAAAAGATTATGTTACAAAAGCCTATTTACAACTTCTTTTGAACGAAATTACCCATTTGATTTTACAAGAAATTTTTATGTTCATGCACAATAATTACATTTACACTGTAAGTAGTTTACCAAGTTTACCCTCTTCTTCATTCACTTAAGATTGTATGTATACATTCTTACATTAAAAAAAAAACAAGAGATTTTAATTAACAAAATGATAAAAACCTTAATTGTAAGCTGAATTAACAACCATTAAATATTCACATGATAACAATGTTAACAAAAATAAACTCGTTATTTTAATGCATAAGCTCTACAGTGACTGGTTGTTTGAAAGTATTGGCCAAGTGAACTAAAAAGGAAATGAATGTCTACTGCATTAGAAATAGGGCCAACATAACCTTTTCCATTCAATGTGATTCATTGAATAACCTCTTCATATTGAAGAGGAAAAGGAAACTTGAAAAACTATCCCTAAATACATAACATGCATTATATAATTAGAAAGCAGCAAAATTTCAGTTATTGCATGGCTTTCCTGAATTTCACCAGTATAAGACAGAGCTCTGCAGTGTCTTGCCCAAGGACACATCCATGAAAAACTATAGTGCCACTCGCAGGACCCAGTAGTTAAGGTTGTGGCCTTGTATCACAAGTCCAAGGTTTGAGCCCTACTAAGGTACTGCAAGATTAATGGGAGTGTCCTTTGGCAAGACAGTCAAGAGGCGCTGAATCCCAGGAAAGCCATTATTCTTAGCTAAAAATTGTTGATACAGTATTAATTCCTACACAAAGAAGTTATTTTATCTTATAGGGTTTTACATTGCATCAACCTTATTTCAGTTATGTTGCAATGCCTGATTCTATGATGGAGGAAGATCCGAACTCAACTGCCCACAACGGCTGGTCAATGTGGTTGGAATTAACCTTTGGCACTCCATAAGTCAGTTGGGAGACTACCTCTCATAAAAATCCAAATGCTGTCATCGGATCTGAACCCACGCAGAGAGGAGCCTTTCGATTTCGAGTCCTCTACTCTAACCACTATATAGGCCACTACAAAAAAGTTCACTTCACCCCTCTCAATGCGGTCATTAAAGGGAGAAGGTCACAAAGTACTGTTTGACCGACAGGTTTATAATGGCCAGTAATTAAGGTCTCATAATGTTACGATATTGCACTCACCCTTTACCTCATACATCCATTCCTTACCACAGACAACAAAAGATTTCAACTTTATCAGACAGCGATCAAAACAGTTGAATATGAGAAACATTTTCAAGGGTTCAGTGCAAGACTGTAGTAAGTGCTTCATAAACATGAAGCACTTACTATAGTTTTGCACTGAACCCTTGTTTTGTTCTTGATAACATACAGGTTCATCTTTTGTCAAAATGACCTTTGTGTACCGATCAATTATGCATTCATCGATATTTTGGGTAAATTTGCAAATATCTTAAACCTTTTCCTTTGCATATACTTGAAGTAAGTAAAAGAACAGTGACAAAAGGATAACCTGCTCATAAGCAGAAGTTTCTCCTTTTGCAATAAATGTTATTATGAACCTAAATATGCATTTTGATTGTATTTCTGTTATTCTATTAATGTCATCTGCAGTTGCTATCAAATTTGACCAGTCACAAAACTAATGGGTTCAAATGATTTCTGTATATGATATGAGGAGATTGAATGGGGTTTAATGGGATTTTCAACAATTTGTACAGACGACTCTGGAAAATATTATGGGAAAAGGAGAAGTTGCTCTTACCAAGCAATTACTCATGTTCCCACAGTGTTTTCTACCCTATCAGAAAATCATTTTTCAATTTCATCACATTTTGAAATGTCGTCTGCATACTCTTTGAATTTGATACAGTAAAGAATTTGGCGTTTGGTAAAGGGTTAAGATATTTTTCTAATGAATAAAGGCTGTATGAGGGAGAGAGTGATGGAATGTTGCAAAACCAATTTCATGGCCGCTGGGAGCATGTTGTTATTATTAACAAAACCCTTACCCCATAGGAAGATTAAAACGATCACCAAATTGAAATCACCAGCAGGTGGGAATTAATCATATACAATATATTACAATCAAGAATTTGTTTTCTCAACTTAATGGCTTAAATAATTGTGAAGGTTACAGAAGTGGATATTGATTGTTTTTTTTTTAAAAGACAATTTCACATTCACATTAATTTCTTTTTCCATTACTTAAACTAAATAAAATCAAGAATTCATGGAGTGTTCAGTTAAAGTCTACAGTAACCCCTTAAAAAAATTGGGTGACTTACTGCAGTAATCTAGATAAATGGGTTGTAAACAGGTTTTAAACATTTGCACAGTATTTAAGAAAACAAGTATCCCTCAAATCTTAGTTTGTGCATATTCATTAGAATTTAAGAGGCATAAGCTTCTTATCTGGATATCATTCTATTAAGGTAGAATACCTACAATTCACCATTTAATAATTCGTTCTTTCATTGGATTACTTCAGCTGTTCTCTGAGCATACACTGGTGGATGCCCAAACTATTTGGCTTAATACGATTAGTTCACACCTAGACCAATGTATACCGAAAAAGCCCAAAGTAATCAAACAAAATAATGAATTTAAAAGAATGGCGGATAATTGGTAAACTACCTCAAGACATATTTGCCTTAAACACACTTTATGAGGAAAAAGGTTCATGTTATGAAAAACCATTACAAAAGGTGAAGTCAATCATGACCTATAATTGTTTATGTTACGCTTAACTCTAACAAAATGGTAAGCTTTGTTAGAGATAGTCCTGTGTACCGTTTCAGCAAATTAAGGAAAATATTTGAATGAGTCAAAACTGATACATACAAGTTCTGTTTGATTGACTGGGTTTCAAGTTTATTTGGTTGGTGTTAAACGCAGTATCAACATTTCCTTAAGTTATGTAATGGCTTTCCTGGATCCCCAGTACTAGTCAGTCTAGGGTCTAAAATGATTTGCCATAAGTCACTCCTAGAAAACCAGAGGTGACAGTGCGGCTCGAACCCGGGACCCCCAAGTTCTAAGTAGGCCATCTTAACCACTGGGCCACACAAGATCCTACTGGGTTTTAAGATCACATTAAAGGCACATAAAAGGAAATGAATATAAATAAATTACTGAAAAAATATATGGAGTTCTTTTATTATGTTCATAAAAGTCTTGATAATTAATTTATGAATGCATTGAGATCCTATTAAATAGACTCCTTTAACATAAGTTATTTTGTGCTTGAAATATAGAAGTCTCGATTGAAATGGAGACTACTATATTTCAAGCACAAAATAACTTATGTTAAAGGAGTCTATTTAATAGGATCTCAATGCATTCGTAAATTAATTATCAAGACTTTTATGAACTAGTCTCCATTTCAATCGTGTTTATCAACAACCTGTTTGTTTACATATTCAAAATAATGAATTCTGATTGGTCAGTTCAAACATTTGTGTATATCAACTGTCAATGTCAGGGGCGAAAAATCACACAATCTGAATTATTAAACTGGTTAATCTGGGTTATTTCTTGTTAGCTTTCATGTTTAAGTTGTGCTGATGGTGTTTTTTGGTGATTACTATTTGAATCTGACCAAAAGTTTATCAAATAATAGAGTTTGATATAGCAATAATCTCCTTTTATGTGCCTTTAAGAAAAAATCAGTTATATTGCGATACCTGGCTCTTAATGAGGTGCCATTTATAGGAGTCATTACAAACATTCAGTCTCTATTTTTTCTCGGTCTTTGCTTATTACAAAAAGCTGACATTTGACATCAGTGGACTGAAGAAGACCTATAAAACACTCTATAGGGATTGTCAGTTAACCCTTTCCCAAACAACAAATTTTCAACTGTCCGAAATTGAAAGAGTTTGCAGACGACATTTCAAAATGTGATGAAATTGGAAAATAATCCTCTGATAGGGCAGAAAACATTGTGGGAAAAGGAAAAATTGCTCGTTACGAGCAATTCCTCCTTTACCCACAATGCTTTCTAAAGTCGTCTGCAACAAAGTGGTCAAATGTTGTTATTGTTTGGGAAAGGGTTAACAGAAAATATTAGAGCATAATGATCACTAAGACAAATCTTAAATTGCTATTTGGCAGCCTTGATGCCATTTTATTTGTCAGTGTTGCAGACAGTTTTATCCTAAAGATGAGAAATAAAGATACTAATGACAGAGTAACAAAGCACTAATACTGTACTATTCATGAATAATCTGTGATGTTATTTATTCAGTCAAAGAATCATGTTATGGGTAACTCTATCATTAGCAATATTTATCAAAATGAAAGGGTGATCAGAAATCAAAGCACTAAAACTACATAAAAAATTTGCGTTGTCATTTAGTCAATATACATGTATTATGTTATAAATATCTACATCTCAGGGTACCGTTTTACTAAACGATTTAAGAAAAATATGTGCGCAAGTCAAAACAGTCAAAAAGTGTATAGTATTTTTAACGCAAACACAATATTGGAATGTGACATGTCATTGGAAGCATCTTGGAGAGACAATTCGTATGGTGTGTTACTTTGCAATATTGCTTAGCCCAATATTGAAAGAAGAGGAATTGTTGTTTTAGACTTACGCAAATCTCAAGCGTAAACTGTTTAGTAAAACGGTACCCTGGAGCCTAATTGATGAAAATCACAGGGATATATTCTCAACGATCTATTCCCAATGAACCAAATTCGAAAAAAATATTGCGTGTTGTCGCAGATTTCTCAGGGTTGACTGGACCAATCTTGTTGAGAGAGGTATCGTTGGACGCAGAAATCATTTGGGTATGCGGGACATATAGAGAATTGACAGACTAGCGATCGTATAAAAAATTACGGACTTAGTGATAAGCGCGGAACGTCAGAACTGGTTTCTCTTTGAAGTTGTTTCACTTGTGTATATATAGTGTTTATAAAGGTATTATGATATATATCCCTGTGATGAAAATGAGAGATTTGTCACAACTCAAAGAACTGAAACTATAATAGTGGTAAATGGTAACCTTTAGACTGACCCACACAGGGGGTCATACAACAGGCCGGGTAATATTATTCTTCACATGTTAAGGCTTCCACTTTGGGCCTGTAAATTGCTTTATAATGAGCAGTTTGTCCTTTTGCAACAGTTTCTACACCGAGTGTCAAAAGAAAACAATATTTTTCATGCTACCTGTATATGCTAGTAAGCATATTCTCAATTTTTGTAAGATGTCATCTTGACCAAACTACTCAGAATAAAACCAGAGAACTAATTTTCATTTGATTTACACAAGTTATTTTTTCCTTTTATCTTTTTATCACAAAGAGATCAATCCCACATTAATTTTAGAGAATAAATAATAGTTTGAAAGGAAAATACATCGCCCTTCTTCAAAACCGAACATTTGAACACTTTCATCTTTTTCAACAGTCTGTTTAACCCATTACCAAACAATGTAGACATTTAACCACTTTGTTGCAGACGACTCTGGAAAACATTGTTGGAAAAGAAAAATTGCTTAAAAAATCGTTTTCTGCCCCCTTCAGGAAGATTATTTTCCGATTTCATCACATTTTGAAACATTGTATGCAAACTGTTTCAATTCGGGACAGTCTAAGATTTGGCGTTTGGTAAAGGGTTAATAGACCATGACCAATCAGAATTGCAATGTCATAATGGGCCATCGTTTAGATGAACTCCTGAAAAAATACAATATCTTCCTGTTCAATCAGAAGTAACTAGAAATGGTGTTTGAATAATGTAATATTTGAGGTAAACACCACCCACACATTCTAAACCAATCATTATTTGTGAAATCATTTGTGGCAAACAAACAAAATTGGCTCTGAAAAAGTCATTGAGACCATTCAGATGTATGTTAAATGAAATCCTTTGATGCGAGTTTTCTATAATTGTTTATTGCTCTCTTTCACCCTTATAGTGCTGGAACAGATTTCATGCTTAGGCAAACAGGTTAGATTCAGGCCAGCCACCAAATAAATTGGTGGCTGGCCTGTGATCTAACCTGTTTGCTTCTCAGAGTATCTTTCCTCATCAAAGTTAAGCAGATATGTAATGTTTTGGAAAGCAGATGACACAAAAATCTTTTTTTTAGAAAATTTCCCAGCATTTAAGGGTTAAATCTTTCCCACAATGGAAGAATATGTGTGACTGGTCCAAGCAAAAGCAAAAGCAGATTAATTAGGTTTTAACAAAGTATACCAAAGTGGTGTTCTTTTTTCAGAAATGAGTACAACCCATTGTGGTAAAAAGAAAATTGCTCATGATGAGCAATTTCTCCCTTTGCCACTATGGTTTTACATATGACTTCAGCTACTCATAGGTCTAGCTGGGTCAATGACATAGAACACTTTCCTCATGGTAATTGATAAAATGATGTTGTTGTTTTTTCTAAATATATATCCATGGTCGATTCTTATAGAGCTCTAATCTTCCAAAGAAAGAGGGATTAAACAGGTCACAGTAAATGATGCGTGCAATAATTACAGGAAGTGTTGGATTTTTTATTTTAAAAAAATTACATTTATGAAGTTCTTAAGAACTCTTCCTTTTTCAAAATAAAAAAAAAAAGATTTTGCAGAACACAGGAAATAATGTGCGCAATAATTACAGGAAGTTTTAGAATTATGCCTTTCAAAAAGATATTCATAGAGTCCTAAAAATCTTCCTCTTAAAAAAACAACCCAAAAGGTAAACAGGTCACAGGAAATGATGAGTGCAATAATTACAGGAAGTGTAAAACTAATGATGCACCATTATGACCTGTCCATCCCCCCTCTACTACTGCATGATTGATAGAGGACCTATTCTACATTGATGTATGCACCGTTACTCTTACCTTCATAAATAATTGTTTTGACAAAATTGACCAGTTAAAAGACTCCCCCAATTAGATGTTTGTTTGAGACATCTTTTGAGATAAAAGCTTCTAAAGGCAATTAATGCCTTCATGTATTTGTTTGTTGGTGGTTTCCCTTTTGAAAGATCCATGAACTTTACTTATTCGTGAACTTCATGAATGTAAAATGGCCGCTTATGAACACAAAACTCTTTTATGAATTTCATGAACATGTCCTTGAAATACATGCACATGTTAAGAACAGCTTAGTGGTCATCCCTCATGCATGGTCATTAGATCAAGGTTCATGACAATCATAATTAAGTCCTAGAATATTTCAAAGGATTTTTGGACAGATTAATTGGTTAAATTGAGGCAATTTGTCATTTGCATGGTCAACTGATGCATAAGACTGAAGGAACTTTTGTGACAAAAGCAAATATTACTTGTAACAAGCAATTCATTCTTTTCTTTCTTCAGGGTAACAGGTCCATATATTGATTTTCTAATCAAATATAATTATCCATTGAAACTTCATGAATTATGCTATTTTTCTGATTAACAGGTTCACATGTTGAACTTCTAATTATTATATATACAGTCAAACTTGTGTTAAGAGGCCAGCCTCTGGGACCGAGTAAATTGGCTGTTTAAGACAGGTTGGCTGCTTTAAATACAAATTGATGTACACTAAATCTAACAATGGGACTTTCTTTAGTGTTTTTTTAAGGCAGGTTGGCTGCCAAAAAGGGTGGTTGCTTAACACAAGTTAGACTGTATATAGCAGATATAAAACCTCCTCTAGTAGATACTCTGATGTTTAGGTTTAAACGACAATAGTCTCTCTATCAACAGAAAATTGCAGCAGAAGAAAGGACAGATTAAAGCCCCCCCCCCCCAACACAAAAAAACACACTATAACAGCTAATTATCGTTAGTCCTGACATATTCAATGGTGTGTCAATAATGTTTAGCAGTTTTTTGTGTGACATACAGGGCAAAAACTCCCGTCTAATTGGATTTTCTATTCTATCTGATTCTCGTCATCTCGATTATGACCCATTCACTTATATGGGATTTTGTTTGCCTCAGGTCCAAAATGAAAGCAACAGCAAATAACAATTAACCCTTAGAATGCTGGGTAATTTTCTAAAAATGGATTTTTGTTTCGGCTGCTTTCCAAAACCTTAAATATCTCCTAAATTTTGATGAGGAAAGATACTCGGAGTAGCAAACAGGTAAGATCCAAGTAAATTTGCGTCTGGCCTGTGATCTAACTTATTTGCTACTCTGAGTATCTTTCCTCATCAAAATTAAGCAGATATTCAAGGTTTTGGAAAGCAGACGACACAAATATCTTTATTTTAGAAAATAACCCAGCATTCTAAGAGTTAATGGTGAAGTGATTATCATACTAAGTGAAAATATCCTATCTATACTGAGTGGAACATTCCTAAGTCTAATTTGATTTTCAATTTCATCAGACTGTTTTCTTCTCATTAACCATTTCCCAAACAACAAATTTTCGACTGTCCCATATTGAAATAGTTAGCAGACGACATTTCAAAATGTAATGAAATTGGAAAATAATCTTTTGGTAGGGCAGAAAACATTGTGGGAAAAGGAGAAATTGCTCGTTACGAGCAATTTCTCCTTTCCCCACAATGTTTTCTAAAGTCGTCTGTGACAAAGTGGTCAAATGTCGTTATTGTTTGGGAAAGGGTTCAATAGTTGATAAGTCCCTTAGAAGATAATTTCCGGAACTCATTGGAACAAAAATTTGTTTAATTAGCCTAAATGTTTACATTCTATAATCAAATGGAAAGATCACTCATTAAGAACGCGTACAGCTTATCACTTTAGCTTTGAATTTTTGGACCTTTGGCATTAACCAATTCCCTGATATAGGATTTTGCAATAAGACAAATTAGAAAGCATTAATTTTTTTTTCTTATTAAATTTCAACACCATTTTCAACCATTTTCAACATTGTCTGGCTATCTGGGTTTCGGATAGACCAGTTCAAGGCTAGGAAAAAGGGTCACGCTAAACTGGACACTCCAAAGCGAAATAATTTGTTGTTATAGCAAATCCAGGGCTGATCTTTCTGTTTCAAATGGCCAATAAATACAACAGGCAAAATGTTTATCAAACCAATGTTTGTATCAACAAGAAAATAAACGCTACTTCCACCGTTATTTTGCTCTTCATGAGCAATTTGTTTACATTTTGGACAATGACATGAAACATGGTTAGCAAATAATGCATGCCAACTTAGTTATTTCCACATAAATGTTATGCATCAGCGATGCAGAGAGAGCTATAGGCTTTGCAATTTTAAGTTCCGAGTACAATGACCACCATAAGCCACAGAGACACCGCTGTGTTATATGAGGACAAGAGTTCAGGGGAAATGACTTCAAAAGTTCCTCTGGGGAGGATTCAAGAACAAGGTGTTTATGAACTGGACAAATAGATCTGAACGAAAAATGGTCCTTTCATAAAAAGCGAACTGATCTTTAAATGTAACAATTGCAAAGTCTGTTAAAAGATGATTCAGAAGCTTCCTATACAAGCAAAGTAACATTTCTTTTTACATACTTTGTTTTATAAACCTGTGTAGTAGGGGTCTCAATTAAGTAGGTAGAGTTAAAGTGTAAGCGGGCCGGATAGCTCAGTCGGTAGTCCCGCTCTGGCTGTATGTTTCTCACCTAGGTTACATTGGCGCCCAACACAAATGACCCGAGAGCTACAGTGATATATACTCCAGATTTGTTCACAAACGAAGGCTGTTCCGAGAAAATTCAAGACAATGCATGGCGGGCGCCAATGTAACCAAGGTGAGAAAAACATGCAGCCAGCATTATAAGGGATAACGAATACTCAGTTTTATGAACATGCAAGTTTTATGAACTTGGTGGCGAGACAAAACAATATGCCTTGATTTATTTAAATGATAAAAGTGAGAATAAAAAGCAAACCTATCTATAAATGTAGAAATTGTCCCATGATATGGCCAGCCACTTCTAAGACTAGTATGTTAACCTCTAAATGAAGTAACAGTTTTATCAACCTGCAGGTTTTTTTTTAATTTGCAGGTGAGACAAATCAATATCTCCCATTGGAAAATCATACATGCGAGTACAAGAAGAGAAACAAGAAGAGAAACGATCCATTTAACGGTACACTTTCAATACCAGGTAATTTTCTAAAAATAGATTTTTGTGTTGTCTGCTTTCCAAAACCTTAAATATCTGCTTAGATTTGATAAGTAAAGATACTCAGGGTAGCAATTTACTTGGCGGCTGGCCTGGATCTAACCTGTTTGCATAATCAAGAGGTTGGTTCCAGCACTATAAAGGTTAAGGTAGAAATTGTGAAGTGTTAAAAAAAAACAAGCCAGACACTTCCAATGTGTGTTTAAGCCTAATTATCTTTATATATTTGTTTTAACATGGCACCAGATGTGTCTCCAAAATGGAATACCTTTAACTTTTAACCTCATTTATTTAACATTGATAATGATGGAACCTTCAAGCATGTCAAAAATCTCCCTCAGTGACTGCTATCCTGGGCTCTTCATTGGACCAAAATATTATGAGCCATTTTGGCTAATTAGCTTGTAACCCAAATTTTCTTTAGCCACTTGGATTTTTGCAAAGCCAAATTTGGCTAAGTCTTTTTAGCCATTTTAGCAGAAATATTAAATATAAATTACAGTTCATTTGTTCAATTTACAGACCAATTATTGAAATAGGCTAGAATGGTATTTATCACATAATAAAATAAATGATGTGTAAATTGAACAAATAAATAACAGTTCTTGTATCAGCCACTTCATTGTGTGGTTGTTCTTAGTAGAGTACTACATCCTATACCTCAATAAATGTTTACAGAACTTTGGGACAGGGTTAGAAAGACGACAGAAAATAATTAAACTTGCATGCATGCACCTGGCATGATTCATTTTTTAAATAAAACAAAATAAACATTTAAAAAAAGAATATAAAATAACTTTTGATTGTAAATAAAACAAAATAAATTAAACATTTTAAAAAAGAATATCTAACCTTAAAGTTTGCAGGGTATGCTGCAGCGTTTACGTGATCTGGGAGTCATTGAACTGGCAAGTTGACAGTACTTGTACAATAATGACGTTCTTTTTACTAAATGTGGGAGTTCCAATGCATTAAGATATGCTCATAAAAGGTTATATTTCCTTGAATGTTTGTTTTAATTACCATTTTTCACCGGGAGTCCCTTTCCCTCATGTTGTTGTTGTTGTTGTTTCGTTGTCCGTAAATTCCGTACCATGGAATTTCGTTCTAATATTGCATCGATGTAATCATTTAAAACGCTTGATATATTGAATGTGTTTACACACAAATAATGTTTTTTATTCGCATGCTTTTTATTGCAATAAGTCCCATATCACCTTTATGAGTATCTTTTTTTAACGCAGTGAGCTACAGAAATAAGTATCGAAAACGTTTTGGTGCGTTTTATTATTCTGGTACCGACTTTAGTGTGACACATAAACTGAAACCGGGAACCGGCCTGTTTAAACGTTTTCATTAGACGTTGCTATTGGAAATATACATAATGTCTGGTCTCCGGATTTTCTAAAAGAGCGCTTTCACTAGAAAATCATCTAAGGAACCAAACACTTCTATTTATATTTAAGCTGTTCAACGTCAAACTATTCAATTTTAATTAATGATTACCACTCGTAGTGGCGAAAAGACTTTAGCCATTCTTCCCACTTTCGCCATTACAGACTCTATACAAAATGGGGTCAATTTTACTTTCGCCAAATTGACGAAAGGGTACATTTCTTTTTTCGCCAAACCAAGTTGACTTTCGCCTATGGCGAATGGCGAAGCTTTATGAATAGCCCAGCTATCTTCATACATTACCAGTTCTAGCGCCTATTTGTGGGTTTTAGTCCAGGCATTTTCACCTTGTCGCTTACTTGAACCCGGCCGGCTTGGTATCGGAGGACTATCCTCTACCAACACACCATGGTCCTCAACCAACACACCATGGTCCTCTACCAACACACCATGGTCACCCACCAGAATTTAATCAAGTAAACCCAACAATCTAGCTAGTTTTGCAAAGGAAAACTCCATAGTTGAGTACTGGGATAAATAACATACATACTTTATCATTTCCGTAGTTGAAAACTTGGATGAATAACATACATACTTTATCATTTCCGTAGTTGAAAACTTGGATGAATAACATACATACTTTATCATTTCCGTAGTTGAAAACTTGGATGAATAACATACATACTTTATCATTTCCGTAGTCGAAAACTTGGATGAATAACATACATACTTTATCATTTCCGTAGTTGAAAACTTGGATGAATAACATACATACTTTATCATTTGCCTGTATGGTTTTTATGACCTAAAAGCCTTACGGCATATTATGCAATATGTTACATTGTGCTCTATTTCTGTTACTTACATTTAACTACATTATTCATGTTAAGCCGTTATCATAACATTCCCAGGAAGATTTAAAGTGTTTGCAATTAAACAACTTCAAGAAATTATTGTCGGAAAAGGAGAAATTACTCATGCAAGCAATATCTCCCATCTTCCACAATTATTTCATTCTACAATGCAAGTTTCTATCACTTTTCCATCATATTCTGGACTGTCTTCTGTGAACTCTTTCAGTTTGGGAAACAATAAAATCTTTTGAACTGGTAAAGAGTCAATAACTCAACTTACCTTCAATTTGTGATATATCCATTTCCAAGGCTAATTAACCCATGATCAAACAATAACGACATTTGACTAGTTTGTTGCAGACTCCTCTGGAAAACATTGAGGGGAAAGGAGAAATTACTTGTAACAATCAATTTCTCTTTTTCCCACAATGTTTTCTGCCCCTTCAGATGATTATGTTTCAACTTCATCATTGTTTAAAATAAAGTTTGAAAACTCTCTCATTTTGGGACAGTGGAAAATTTGGTGTTTGGTAAAGGGTTAACAAAGAGTCAATAACTCAACTTACCTGTGATTTCGATATATCCATTGCCATGGCTTCATTAACTCCAAGTTTCACATCATAATGATAAAACACCTGATGGGCGTATAATTTTAATACACAGTCGGTTTTATATTTTAATGAAACGCTTCGGTTTTATAACTTTGATATACACATCCAAGTGCAGCATGTCATTTCTTGTCACACGCCTAATAAAACTTCTCTGAGTAGGGTTCAGTTGAGACATGGTTTAATTGGAAAGTTATTTCTATTTCAAAACACTCATAGTGTGTTACTTTTTATGTGAGAAATGTTCACTGATTAAACAGTGCTAGCTGCCATTTGCTGTTTGAGCATACATCCACACTTCTTTCTATGGCATGCCTTATAAAAACTTTCTGAGTTGAGTTCAGTTGTTCCTGTTTCATATGGAAAGTTCTTACAATCATAAAATGCTCTTAATATGTTATTACGTTTATGTGAGAAATGTTCACCCATGTATCAGTGTGGCCATTTTCTTTCAAGCATGCATCCAACCACTTTGTATTGTGTGCCTTATAGAAACTTTCTGAGTTTAGTTCAGTTAGTTCCTGTTTTATATGGAGTGTTCTTGCTGTTGAAAAAAAAAGAACACTTAAAATTTTAATGATTATATGCGATTTAACTGCATGATATCAGAAACCCTTACCCCACATATATGTACTTGAATCCAAACTATTTTTGTCACATGTCTAGTAAAACCAGTCAAACATTAGTTCAATGGAGAACTGTCTGATATGGAAATTTTGTGCAATTAGAAAATGCACACTCTTTAAAGCTTTTAATGTTTATATGTCAGGAAAGAACGCTGATTTATCAAAACCCCTTTTCATTAAAAAAAAATGCACCAAGACTTCTCTTTAAGTTATATGCTTAATAAAAAAGACTTTCCTAGGTTCAATTAAATCCTCCCTGATATTAAAGATTCTACTTAAGAAACAGCTATTCAAGTTTAAGGTTGAATACCCAAAATCCACCATTTTGAAAATTCTTTCTTTCTTGGGATTACTTCTTTATTCTCGGTATACATTGGTCTGTGCCGGAACTATTCACTTAACATCGAACAGTTCCGGCAGGGCTGATGTATGCTGAGAACAACCAATGTAATCCAAACGAAATAATTAGTTTTAAAATGGCAGATTATAGGTACTCTGCCTTAAGACAGAGGAAGTACTCATTAATCTTCTTTGTTAAACCAGTTACAAACCAATACCACAATAACAACATGTTTTATTTTCATAATTCATAATTACCATCTGCTATATATATTGCTTTGAATTTCTACCAGCCACAAAATCCTGTATGAGGAAATGGGTTGTACTTCCCCCACAGTATTCAGAATTAATGAGTATGATTATATAATGTTAGAGAACTGTCTGATTGTATAGCCTCCAGGCATAGAATCTTGGGTCATTTCAATTTGTGTAGAAAATTAATAGCTGACATCCTTTGCAATATTATGACTGGTTCAAGTCATAATAGATTCAGATAAGGAGGCTGTCACTACCCTAAATTGTCATTTTTAGTTTAAAAATGTCTATTTTACATCCATTGTGTTGGATTTATTTGCTTGTATGGTGTTTATCGCTGTATCAACAATTTTTCAGATATGTAATGGCTTTCAAATCAATGCGAACAAATCAATCCAGAAAGCAGAGAAACTTCTACTTTAAACAAGGTGTTTTCAATATGCAATTAAATCCCTCTTTTTCTTCACTTAAAGATTCAACTCAACAAGTTAAATGATTCTTTATTCCATACTGTTATACCGCACTAGTCACTAACACAAATTGCATCAAAGGCATATTTTTAAGCACATATATCAAAGTTTATCACAGGCAAAACATATTTACAATACCATCATTCGATCAAGCCAATATTTTTTACCTTATTCCATGAACACATATAGTCTCACTGTAGTAGCCATTTTACTGACTGTTACAAGCTAATGTCCCAATCACAATGACAATCCGACACAGGTAGGAGAACCTAAAGGTTCATAAAAGCTCTTCAAGGGTTCAACGCAAGACTATAGCAAGTGCTTCACAAACGTGAAGCACTTACTATAGTATTGCGCTGAACCCTCGTCTTTCTAACCCTTAACAATTAATCACATTAATATGCTGAACGTAATAACAGGATGTCGTAACAGGGTGAAATTCAATGCTTGGATTGAGATTTGCAATGCTTTGATTGGGATTTAACTTTGTTTTCAACAGTTTTTCAGGCATATTGTGGCAGTAAATGGATATATCATTTGATCATTAGCCCTTTTGCCAAATGGCAAATTTTATGATTGTCCCAAATTCAAAGAGTTTGCAGACAACATTTCAAAATTAGATGTTATTGAAAATCAATCTTCTGGTAGAGTAGAAAACATTGCGGAAAAGGAGAAATTGCTCATTAAGAGTGTATGCCTCCAGACACGAAGGTCCGTGGGTTCCACCTTTTATCAATCCACAATCAGCCCCAGCACTAGAAGTAATGTTACTACCGTGTCCTGTCTGGATGGCAACCAGATATCAGCCACAAGACGTTACGACATCGTATCTACCCAAGTACTAGTTATATGGTCAGAGTACACTGAAGAATTACTTCCGGAGGTCGTTGTAAAGTAAAAAGTAGTTCTTGAAAATTAAGAATGTTACTTTGAGTGTTCATTTTATGCTTTTAGGACATAAGAGGGGGTGTTTTTGACCGTTTTTGATATTTTGTGGGTGTTGGCCATGTTTTAAACCCTTGGTTTGTTGTATTTTCCAGAACTACTTCTCGCGGAAGGTGAAGCCGTGATTGGCATATCAGCTCATTGAATTCTGATTGGGAACGGAGTGTGGAATAATGAAACAACAAGGATTGACTCTGAATCCTTTCATGGAAGGTACTGTGAACATGCCAAAATGACTGTTTTTGGATAGAACAAAGAAGGGCCAAAACAAGGCAGATTCTGACCATAAATCTAGGAAGCAGAATCGAGAGTGATTAATCCAAGCTGTTTAAGAATTTGTTTCACAATTGATGTTAAATAAATAAGTTTGAACTAAATTAAACTAAACGCCCCTCAAAGGTAAAATTTAAAACATGTGTTTTCAAACGTCAAACTTGGCACTGCACCTAATATACCACAAAGCAGAATAAGTCATAAATTTTGCATTGTGTAATTGCATAATACATTACAAATATCTCCATATCAAAAACTTTTTATTGTACAATCACTTCAATAACAATCCACTTCCATAACAATCAGTCTGATTTATAACCAACTTATTCCCAATTAACCCTTTCCCAAACAATAACGACATTTCACCACTTTGTTCACCAACTTTAGAAAACATTGTGGGAAAAGGAGAAATTGGTCATAACGAGCAATTTTTCCTTTTCCCAAAATGTTTTCTGCCCTATCAGATGATTATTTTCCAATTTCATCACATTTGAAATGTCGTCTGCAAATTCTTTTGATTTGGGACAGTCCAAAATTTGTTGTTTGGGAAAGGATTTATCCATACTACCCTATATTGAACATAAAACAAGGTGGTATCTCTGTCGAACTCAATATGAGACCGATTACTTCATAAATACTTGATTACCATATAATGCACCTCTCCATGCAGTTTGGACATAATATCGCATGAGAAACCAATTTGCACCAGAAAAAGAAATTGCTCATCATGAGCAATTTCTTTTTCAGGCGCAATGGTTTAATCTCAAAAGTAAAAGTGAAGCTGTAATTTGTAATCCAATATTTCATTAGCTCATTCTCCCATTTGGGCTTTTTTCATTGGTCCAATTCCTAAACATATGCGGAAGAATGATAATGTATGAAGAAATAACAATTCTTAAGGGTACCCACAAAATAGATTTTTCAAAAATAGTTTTTGAAATACTGTCTGTAAAAGGCCCTTTTTCATCCTTTTTCTGGATCCCATTGCTGTAACAGTATTCATTGAAATTGAAAATAGAATGGTTGATTGATTTTGGACTAGTACACAGTATTCTAGTTTTGTTTGTTTGTATGGTATGTTTAGTTTAAACTTATTTATTTTACATTGATTGTGAAACAAGTTCTTACAACTTAGATTAATCACTCTTGATTCTGCTTCCTGGATACATAACCAGTAATTGCACTGAATGCAGATTAATGAAAGTTCGCAAGGCAGATCCCGCTACTGACAGGATTCGAACCCACAACCCTCGTGTCCAGAAGCCGACGCTCTAACCCTGGACCATTTTATGGTATGTAACAACAATTTTTTAGTTCTGTCACAACTTTCTTGAATCCACCAGTACAAGGCAAGGACTCCTATATGACTTGCCAAAGGTGATCCATTCCCACAAAACCAGAGGTGTTGTTCGGCTTGAACCCAGGACCCATGAGTTCTATGTCTATTAACTTAACCACTGGGCTACGCAGCAGGACTGTTTTTGTATGCAGTATTCTAGATATAGGTGAAAATAGGTTATCAAGGTAGGAGAGATCAATAATAAATCAATGATCAAACCACCATGACATGATTTGGCTGTTTGTAAGTCAAGTGACAGCTAGCCAATTACTACATTTAACCCTTTAAGGTATGGAGATAAGGCTTATCAGTGACAACATAGGTATAAACCACCCGACTATCGGAGATCATTAACGCATACATAATCAGTCACCCTAGGTACCTATTTGCACAGGATTATCTCCGATAACTGTCACTGATTGGGGTATTGTTAATCAAACCAAAATTAATGCAATTTTCATTTATCCAATAGATTTTCACAGAGGACAAAGGACGACGAGAACAAAATTTCCTTTAAGTTGGTGTTTTTTTTCTTTTTTTTAATGATACATACATATTAAGATTGGCTTTTGGCCTGTGATCTAACCTGTTTGCTACTATACTGCGAGTATCTTTCCTCATCAAAATCAAGCTGATATTAAATTTTATGGTTTTAAAAAGCAGACGACAGAAAATCTTTTTTTTAGAAAATTAACCAGCATTCTTAGGGGTAGAAGTGAGATAAACACATCTTCATTTTATTTACCAATTTGTTTTACTTTGATTGTGAAGGAAGCTTAGAGTTTGTTCAATGTCACTCTCATTGGCTGCTTCCTTGATACTTAACCAGTGCTTGCCCCCATTTGTGGGTTAGTCCTAGCAATGTTCACCTCACCTAACCGTAATTCGAACCTGAGACCCTCCGTACAGAAAACGGATGCTCTACCCTTGCGCCACTGTTACCCATTTACCTAAAGATGACTTTCTTTAACTAGTTGCCCACATCTTCTCTCTCATGCACTTTGATATTTCTTTTCTTAAAAAAAAGAACTCAAATGTTTGCACAAACCTGTTAACTCAGGGGACCCCCACAATATGATAATTACAGTCCTTCGAAACATCAAAGGGGATGTAAAAAAGTCATAAACATATTGTGTCTGCAATGTTTGAACATGATGTTTTATTATGTATAACTAAAAATGTTTGCAGTTTTGTAGTTTGTTGGGCAATATTTTGGCTTTAATTGCAATGCTCACAATAACAATATCTATTTCGACTTGAATTGAAGAATCCTGTAACAGCTTGTCTAAAGGTAACAATTTCAAGAAGCCAAAAACTCTCATAGGGAATTGGCAAACCATTTAATTCCCAAATATATGCAGGAGCACTCATATCAACCATCAAATCAAAAACTCAAACTTTCTTTGTAATACAGGGAAAAGTCACTTTAGCCAAAGGAGCAATTTCTTCTTTCGTCTAAATTGATTCTGATGTCTAAAGCTAAAGGTACGCTTAAACGATAGATGTCAAGGAATCATATGTTTCAACTTAATAACAACCAAAAACGACATTAGACCAGTTTGTTGCATACAACTCTTGAAAACACATAGTTTTCTGTCCTATTAGAAGATTATTTTTCAATTTCATCACATTTTGAAATGTCGTTAGCAAACTCTTTCGATTTGGGACAGTCGAAAATTTGGTGAAGGGTTAATGACCCTGGTAATGTGGGCTGCACTATATGGATATGATTATTGTGGAAGGTTACGATAAACTATCCCACACAAAAATGTCTTGTCATCCAAAATGATAAAAACATAATTAAATGTGCCAAGCTGGAAGCCCTGTTCATATAAGTTTGATACTGTGACATGCACTTCCCCATAGAATATTAGTGAGGGTTGAGTGCAAGAGTATCATAAGTTTTTGTATTGGATAGGATGGAGATTTAATGCCTCTTTGCAGCTGCAGCAATTTTATCTGTCAAATCAAGGCAGTCTTCATGACAGCACATTTATCCATGCTCCATGTATTTCCTCATCAGTAACGCACAAAAGTTAAGCCTTAGAATGCTGGGTAATTTTCTAAACATAGATTTTTGTATCCGCTGCTTTCCAAAACTTTAAACAACTGCTTCATATTGATGAGGAAAGATACTTAGAGTAGCAAACAGATTGGATCACAGACCAGCTGCAAATTTACTTGGTGGCTGGCTTGTGATTTAACCTGTTTGCATACGCATGAGGGTTGGTTCCAGCACTATGTGAGGTTTAAACGGCCGACTACTTTCCCACATAAATATGATTGAACAGTAGTGAGAGATGAAGAATCATCATCATCAACTTCATTAGACATCAGAAAGAATATTGACTGAGAAGGAATACAAACTCTGGAGTCATCTGGACCCCTGTATTTGGAGTTCAGTGCAGTATGTCTGCGAAAAATTCAATTACTTATTCATGAACTTCATGAACATTAATAAAAGTTTAATCGCCTTTCATGAATTTCAAGAACATATTCATGAACTTCATTAACATGTTCATTGATGTTTTCATAAACTTGAACTTGATGTTCATGAACTTGTTTTGGAATTCCATATAAAGGTTTTGTGTTCATGAATAGCCAGTTAACGATCACGAAGTTCATAGATACCCTTGCACTAAAAACCTCCTTTAAATTGTAACTGGATGCATCAGCATTGTTGCCATGACAACAGATATCACAGTTCAAGATAAGATAGGTGTTGTCTTCGCTGTTGTCTTAATATCTACTCAATATCTACTCAAAACCCTCTAATGTGGTTTCTCATTAGAAATGTTATTATAATCATTAAGTGAAAATCTCATAATTCGTTTCTGGTATTCTGTTCTTAAATTCAGTCCAAATGGAAAGCAAAAAACAGTCAAATAACAAGTCAAATAAGAAAAAGCCATTCTCATTAAATTTGGCTAATAAATATTGCGACAGAATGATTAATTGCTCATTTTGAACAAATTGAGAACATCATTGTGTTCATGAAATATCCATTACCATTCATGAATAGCCATTTAACATTCATGAATAAGTTCTTGAATTTTTCGCAAGGGATTCATCTCAACTGTTCTTTTATTTCTAACTTAGATTTCACAATGGTTTCTTATGTCTTGTTTGGCAGGTATGTCACAATCTGTCTAAATTAAAAAAGAAAAAGACACAGTAAAGATGAATCCCGTTGAATTCATTAAATTTAAGAAAGAATATTGGTCGAGCCAGGTCTCCAACTCAGGATCCAGTATATAAAGTCGGACACGCAATTAACTTGCTGATTTAACCCTTTACCAAATGCCAATTATTCGACTGTCCCAAATTGAAAGAGTTTGCAGATGACATTTCAAAGTGTGATGTAATTGGAAAATATTCTTCAGATGAAGTAGAAAACAACATTGGAAAAGGAAAAATTGCTCATTATGAGCAATTTCTTCCTTTCCAACAGTTTTTTCCAGAGTCGTCTGTAACAAGTTGGAAAAATGTTGTTATTGTTTGCATGTTAATTGGTGAATGAGGCTAGCCCCCTCTTTAGGGCAAGGGTCAAACCAAGAGCATCAATGAAATCAAGGGTAAAAGATTAATAAAATAGTTAACTGAGTATTAACATTAGACTACAAAATAATTCTAATCTCATTTTGTGATCAAAAGGGACAACAATAGCATGTCTTTTGTTATTCTTTCCTCACAAGCGCCTTACTTTAAACATTACATAATGCATAATTTTGTGGAAGGTCAAAACTTGAAACATTTAAACCAATGGTATAATGCATGCATGAGTATATACCAAGTTCATCACAACATTGTAGAAATTACTTAAATCTTATGCTGATTACCTACATGGTAATGAAATATTTGAGAATCCCAAGATATTTCAATTCAATAAAAGTCAAAATTCAAATTATACATGAAGGGTTCAGAGCAATATTATAGTAATTAAATGCTTCATGTTTATGAATCACTTTTTATAATGTTGTTTAATAAATGTACCATTGAATTGAGGTCTTATGAGTTTGAGATATGATTTTCGTTGAAGAAGAAACAATTAATGGGAAAAGATTTTTCAAAATTTTAGCATCAAGATTTATCCCATTCTGAGATCTGCAGCAATAACGTCAACAGCATGAGGGTTCATTGCAGGACAACAGTAATTCGCTTAATGTATGTGAAGGTCACTTATTATGGTCTTGCACATAACCTTTGAGCAGTCTTCATTAAAGGCCCATTAAAGGAGATTAATGCTATATCAAACTAAATTATTTGGTAAACCTTTGGACAGATTCAAATAGTTTTTACCAGAAAACACCATCAGAACAACTTTAATGTGAAAGTAAACCAGAAATAACCCAGATTAGCAAGTTTTATAATTCAGATTTCCTAATTTTTCACATCTGACCTTGACAGTTGAAACACACTTTTTTGAACCGACCAATGAGAATTCATTATTTTGAATATGTAAACAAACATGTTGTTGATAAACATGATTGAATTGGAGACAGCTGTATTTCAAGCACAAAATAACTTATTTTAAATGAGTCTATCTAATAGGGTCTCAAGGCATTCCTAAACTAATTCTCATGACTTTAATGAACATAATAAAAGAACTCTATATATTTTTTGAGTAATTTATTTGTACTCCTCTCCTTTGATGTGCCTTTAAACAGAGTATAGATGTTACCAAAGCCTTTATTGCATGAGTATAGTAAGTGCTATATATATATACACACACGAAGGAATTACTACAGTCTTGCAATGAACCAAAATTCAAGCAGTCCTCATTGAACCAAGTATAAAAGTAACCTAAGACATTCACCAATAACTTAATCAACATTACCCCATATTTTGGATTAATGATTATTCAAATAAATCCGACAAGTACATGATTGGCTTTTATACTAACAAGTCTTCCTTTAGCTTTCATGTTTCTATTTCTACCGTGAGTGTGAGGGTTTATAGATCAGTGTGCATACACAGAATGGTCAAGGGTTGGAATATTTCTAAATTATTTTTACAAAGCATTTAACAAGTAATTCCTTAACTTATGTTAATGCCATTCAATAACTCTTTCAGTAAAATTGCAAAAAAGAATTAGTAAACTTAACATTCTTAACTTTACCTACACCCAAAGATTTCAATACTTACTGAAAAGGCGAAGAAATGTGTTGCATAGCAAGTTCTGAAAGCTTTTCGTTGCAATTTTACTGACACTAAAAGTCTTAATTGGCTAATTCGAGTTAAAGTTGAGGGTTGAGGTATGAATCTTTCATTTTCTTCTTAGAAATTAAGGGACAAGAATGGTTAAGTCACTCTTTGTTTCAAAGTAATAGCAGACAATGACATTTAACCCCTAGAAATCTAATTCCTTTATGTCACAATTAAGGCCCTTCAAGAGATGTCTGCAGTTTGTTATTGTAATAGAGAAAAGGTTTTTGCATCTGCATAAAATGTCATACATTATCAGGTTATGCAATCTGATAATACTAAATGAGAAACTCCAGTTCTACCAGCCCTAGATAATGAGCATGACTAGACCAAATTAAAGCAACTGAAGACGGGAAAATATGACAAAGTGGAGGATTAAGTGCTCAATTGGTAGAGTGTTGGCCTTGGGACATTGGATTTGTGGGTTTGAATCCCATGAGAAGCATGGTCTGCATTGAGACCTTTCATTAAGCCACATAATATAATGAGTGAGTACTGGTTAACCTTCCAAAATAGTAGGATCCGTGGTGTAATGGTTAACGTCAGGGACTAGAGATCAGTCAACCCGGGTTGGATCTCCCAAGGTGCCCATCTATTTTACTGTGGAGTGTCCTTGGGCAAGACACATTTCCTAGCCTAGTACTGGCAGGTCATCCAGGGAATTTGTACTTATAACACTCAAGACAAGTCCTGTACATTGATGGAGAAACAAACAATCCAAACAGGTGTGCGTGATTCAGTTGTGAGAGCATTATTTCACAATCAATGTAACCAAATAAATGAATTCAACCTAATGTCTAAAATGGCTTCATCCAAAGCTTATTGGACCCACAGCAAACTTACAAAGTGATAAAGGAATTTGAGTTGAAGCTTCTCAGATGTTCGATACCACTTTTGTTTAGTTTTAAACATTATTATTTTACATCGATGGTGAAACAAGTTCTTACACCTAAGACTAATCACTCTTGATTCTGCTTCTTGGTTCAAAACCAGTACCAGCTGGATGTGGACCGGTGAAAGGTCGCAATGCTGAACCCACTCTCACAAGATTCATACCCACGACCCTAAATTGTGTCTGGAGACCAACCCTCTATCCATTGGACCACTGTCGATCCCCATTCGCAGCTAAATGAACAATGGTGTCTTTTTGCGTTATACATTATTTCCTTTACCTTGTACTGGCAATTTCCTCTCGAAAAAAAGTTTAGTAAAGGGTTAAAGCTATCAAATATGATATGGCTTCAATATTTAATTCAAAATGTCAATCTGCCTTGGGAAAAAGGCCATAATTAAACCACTTCCCTCCTATGTAAATTTTCTGACTTTTCTAAATTTAAACAACATCAAACAATTATCACTTGATCAACATTCAATATTTCTTTTTCTTACTTTTCCATCTAGCATTTGGAACAGGATCCCGACTCAAAAATTTGAAGCTCATTAAAAAAAAAATCTTGTTTCTTTTGTCACAAATTCACAATGTTCCTTGATATGTTTTCTAATTGATTTCAGGAGTTGTACAATGGAATATAAGTATATAAATTGATAAATAAGTTAAAGCTACCTTTGGTTTCAATATATTTTCTGCTGCAGGGTTTGTATTAATGAGTGAATAAAATGACTTGAGGATTGAAGCTATGTACATCATTTGACCAAACTATCCAAAGTGCTCAAGTCATTAATTCACTCAATGTAGCCATCTTTACTCCTTGCTTTACCCTTTACCAAACACCAAACTTTCGACTGTTTGCAGATGACATTTCAAAATGTGATGACATTGGAAAATAATCTTCTGATAGCCCTGAAAACATTGTCACAAGCAATTTCTCCTTTACCCTCAATGTTTTCTAAAGTTGTCTGCAACAAAGTAATCGGCGCGATTACTGCTTATGTATCCAGGAAGCAGAATCGAGAGTGATTGAACTAAATTGTATGAACTTGTTTCACAATTGATTTAAAATAAATAAGCTTAAACTAAAACTAAACAAAGTGGTCAAATGTTGTTATTGTTCGGGAAAGGGTTAAATGCTTTTCTTTTAGATTCTACAGGTTTTAAATGAAACATAATGTGAGCAATGGGTTAAGGGCCTATATATATTCATAAGAAATAACACATTATAATACATCAAGGCTAAATTGTTAATGCACTGCCCAATATAAGGTAAATAGATTTGCCATATTCAAATAAGAATAACACATTTAAAGGCAATATGGAAGGCAATTGAAAACCCCTTTTCATTCATCTTGAATGTAATCCTCAACATCATGGACTTAGACCTTTACCTCATAATTAACACGCTTTAAGGTAGTCTACCCGTAATTCCCCATTTTGAAATCTTATTCTTTTGACGGATTACTTTGTTAGTTGTTGGTATACATCTGTCGGGGCCAGAACTATTGGATATAAAGCGAATAGTTCTGGTCCTGAACGATGTATACCAAGACCAACCGATGTAATCGGAGATTCGAGGATTATGGGTATGCTACCTTAACGAAACACAAGTCAAGAAGGAACTGTGATAAAAACAAAAGTTGCTTGATCAAACCAGAAGATAATCATCTTTTGTAACAACGATATCTACCAAATATCACTTTGATAAATCTGTTTCATATGCCTTTAGAAACCAATGAGACACAATGATAAATTGCTCACTATGAGAAACTATGAGAAATCTAAAGACTGGCTTTTATTTTCTTATTGAGCATTTGTCTCTTTGTCGCAATTTCATCTACCCTACATCAAACAGAATGAAGAACAAAGAAAATGACAGTGGTGAAGAGTTTGAGCATCATCCTCTGAAAAAAAAGGGTCGCAGATTCAAATCTAGTGAAAAGTGGGTAAAGCAATGTAAAATAAATAAGTTCAAACAGAGCAAATAATTTTGGAGCTGGTTCCTGTGTCTGCTCTTGCTTTTACTTTGGCCCAATCACAAATTTCCCAATGGGGGATTTGGCCTAAGTCCCAATGGTTTCTTAACCCATTACCAAACAATAATGAAATATGACCAGTATGTTGCAGACGACTCTGGAAAACATTGTGGGAAAAGGAGAAATTGCTCTTAAAGAGCAATTTCTCCTTTTCCCTCAATGTTTTATGCCCTATCAGAAAAATATTTTTCCATTTCATCCCATTTGAAATGTCGTCTGCAAACTCTTTCAATTTGGGACAGTCCAAAATTTGGCGTTTGGTAAAGGGTTAAAGCTTCTACTGCAGATGCACAAAACAGAGTCACCATGAAGTACACGGGTTGAAATCAAACTTTATGTGGAGTAACAGGTTGAACTGACAGAGCGGCTATCGATTTTACCTGGGGTTTGTTACAACACACACACACACACCATCAGATCAATGCCAATTCAATCTAATCAATACAATCTCTTCAGATTTATGTAACATCCATGACATCCCCCCCCCCTTTACGAGATGTAAAATGATCTAGATAAGGTTGGCATATTGCTTCCAGGTCAATTCGTACCCAAACCAATTCGTACCCACCCTTTTTTGGCTAATTCGTACCCACATTTTGGTCAATTTGTACCCATCCTAATTTTTAAGAAGTCAATTCGTAACCAGTCTATAATTTAATACGAATTATAGTACATATTAAATGAAAATTCTTACATATTTTGAAACGAATTATAGTACATAATAAATGAAATATATTTTCTAAACTTTGAGCTTTGAGGCATGTAAGTTAGCTATCAATAGGCAATTTTCGTAAATAGGCGGCCATATAAATGAATTTCCGAAAAAAACTTTTTATCAAAGAATTAACAAAACAACAACATATAATAAGAACATGTACATATAGATTATCTATAAACTTATGATAAACCATTAATGAAGACGCATGCCGGCAAATTTACCTTTTGTGTTAGCATTCACGAATAGAAAGATATAATTTATAAATGAAAATATACCACAAACATTAAGTTTATTTTTATAAGGCACGAGTGCACGTGTTTTATGATATTATCTATACACTTATGATTAGCCATTAACAACATGTCGGTCTCAATTTGATTTGAAAGTAACTTATCATGAATTAATCCATAACAATTTGTTTTAATTTGCTATAATTTTGTAACACCCCTTTTGTTATAACTGGCTTATGATTAGCCTAGTAATTAAGGACACCAATTGATAGAACAATTAATGACAATTGACGCTGCATCCCCTGCGACCATTCTTCGGTTTGCACGTGATGAAAAGAATCCATGTCAGTTAGTTAAAATGAGGTAAGTGTGAAAAGCAAGAAAACAAATCTGGATATCAAATGAAGAAAACATATATAACTTAAAGGGAAACGCTATATCATTTTATTTAATATTGAACACCATTTTACGTAAAACAAAGCACACATACACCTACTCACAATGCTTCCCTCACAATTAAAGCACAATAGACAAAAACAAAACATGAACAACGTTAAAGAAATGATATTAAAATACTGAAGTAAAGGATGGTTACGAATTGACTTGTTAAAAATTAGGATGGGTACGAATTGACCGAAAAGTGGGTACGAATTAGCCAAAAAAGGGTGGGTACGAATTGGTTTGGGTACCAATTGGTTTGGGTACGAATTGACCAGCTACCGGCATATTGAGGGTTCAACGCAACAGCAATTTTTTATTCTAAATTTTGGGAATGGCTCCAGTTCTTGACAAATTGGGAAAAATTACAACAATTTTCTCTTAAAATTGGGAAATTTTTCATGAATAACTAAAGTCAAATATTAGATTTATTGCGAAATTGGGAAAAATAGTCAGTGAATTGATTGCAAATGGGTCCCCGTTCTATTAGGCACCAAAAATATAAGGAAATAAATCACTGGAGGATCATTCACATCAAGTAATGCAAAAACATCCATGCAAAAGGTTAAGTTCTTTAAAGAACTTACTCAAGCACTTCATGTATGTTCATGAATGCTAAATGGCCGTTCAGGAACACAGAACTTTCTCACAAGTTACAAGAACTGGTTCATGAACAGCAAGTACAGGTCCATGGATACATTCATGATCCTATTCTTGATGTTCACGATCATGTTATTGCGATTTGCAAACAAGCTTAGAACATCTTTCTGTTCATTAATGACCATTAAGTTCTTTAATCTTTCACAAGGACAATCCGGCAAATCCTAAATTAAGGGTACTCGTTACAATCCAACTTTAATGAGCATCTAATCATGTTTCTAATGAGTACCCACAGTATAGACTTAAGAGAAGTAAGCTACAGGGAAAATATCATTTATTCAAACCTTTACTCTGGTAACCTTGATTTCTAAAGTTCACCCAATTACTTGCCCACAGAGCATGTTATAGATGTCTTAATTTAATCCAATTAGCAGAAGATAAAAGCTAATAAAGCCTATCTAACATAGGAACTAATTAACATTGTAATGTCAATACTTTTGTACAGTTTCAAACCATCATTACATCAGAAACACTCGGGGTTCTGTCACTCTCTGCAAGACTATAAGTAAGTCCTTGACCCGTCCAATCATACTTACAAACAGATTTATACTGAACGTTGAATTCATGATTTTTAACACAGAATTACTCTGCATAATGGGACTTGACAAACTACTGTGACAAAAGGTGAAAGTGCTAACCACAGAACTATGATGCAATGATGGTTCAAAAATTGTACATGCAAGCGTGTATGACGCCAAGAGGGATCCAAAAAAGGCTATCTCTTTTACAATCATCTACGGCATAGCTGGTTCATAACTGAACAATTACCATTAAAACGGCTTACTTTATTACACACATCTATATTGTGAGCCGTTTCTTCGTTTGTCAAAATTGGTTTCTTAAGTCTTCAATCCTTTCCATGCGCACTTTTAAACAAGTGTATATGAAGAAAATGATCAATGAGCCATTGTGGATAATATCAAACTTGCAGTGCCATATCACTGCTTAGGATAATCGGGATTACAAATAATCTCTTAGCATTTGTATCAAAGACCTTCCTAGGAGCCACGAATATTCAATCACTAAATCACTAAATCAAGAGATCAGAAGTTGTGAAAAAGGAGCATAACAGAATCTTTTGCGTGAAGCATTCAAAATCTTATGCAATAAAACCTATTGTGTTAAAATTGCTTTGACAAAATGCTTCTGGTGCAAACCTTTAAACTAAGATATTGTGAAACAATATCCATATACCCGTACTACGGTAATCACAGAATGACCTCATTGACAAAACTGTTCATGAGCTACTTTAAGGATTTATTAGTCAGGAACAAAAAAATATTATCAGTAAATGCAGTTGAGGCAATTTTTCCTTTTGCCCTGACAATTTTCACCATAATTCCTAATGAAAATTTTATCCTTTTGTAACAATGAATATACCCAATATCAAATAAATTTAAGATTTACATTGTCCTGTTTATGGTTGTCTGCCTTAAGAGTCCCTTCAAAGTATTCAAGAACTGTGTTCATGAATATCATGAACAGACGTAATTTAACAACAATTAAGTGGCTTTTCACAAACACAAGGCTGTTCTTGAACTAAATGTTCATAAATTTTAAGAAAGAACAGGTTCATAAACATCAACATAAACGGCCACTTGTCCTTCATGTCTAGTCATTAAGTTCATTCCAAAATTAGATTTTTGTGTCGTCTGCTTCCCAAAACTTAAAATATCTACTTAATTTTGACGAAGGATACTCAGAGTAACAAATAAACAGGTTAGATTACAGGCCAGTTACCAATTTACTTGGCAGCTGGCCTGGGATCTAACCTGTTTGCATAAGCACGCAGTCGTTTCCAGCACCATAACGGTTAAAAGCATTCACCCATGCTTTAAATGCTAATTTGCAAGTTGTTGATGACAATAATAAACTGTTATTGGAACGGCTGTATTGTTATGACCTATAGTAGCAATCAATAATGCAGCAACATTTGCTGAAATCATGTTACAACAACCATATCAATAAAGCATAGTGTGTGACTCTTTCCATAGAGAAAAAGGACAGTAAATATTTGATTTGCTGCAATTGTTATGATAAAACAGGGAACGTAATTATGGAATTATGGCAATACTCGCAGCAATGTTTTCCCAATTACCAGAACTTTTTTGTGATTTATTTCTTTTAATTTACAAGCGCCACTTTCAAGCATTATAGTGCATTTTCCCTGGATGACCTACCAGAACTAGGCTAGGAAATGTCTCTTGCCCAAGAACAATCCACAGTGAAATAGATGGGCTCCTTCAGGGATCTAACCCGCGTTGACCAGTCTCTAGTTCCCTATGCTAACCATTATACCACCGCAGATCCTGTTTTGAAATTCTTTCAGCTTTCTTAAGGAGCATTGTTGTCTGCTATTGTTTTCAAGTTTGGTCAAATAAACCTGATGTGGCAAAATCCGACTTTGCTCAACTTGCCCTTAAATGCTTTGTCTTTTTCCTGCACATGTTCATATAATATTTAAAAAGTGAATTACATTAAAACTTCACTTGTCATTTAAGGCTTTTGGACAAGCTGGGCAATACATACTACTGACTTTGCCATCCATGCATATTCCATCGCAGGGTTTAACCCTTATAGTGCTGCAACTTACTTCATGCTTATTCAAAAAAGTTGGATCCAGGCCTGCCTTCAAGTAAGTTGGTGTCTGGCCTGTGATCCAACCTGTTTGCTACTTTGACTCATTCGGAACACCTCGGCCATTTCTTAAAATAACCTCGGAGGTAATGGGGAGCCATTTTTGAAAGTAGGTCAGCGACGAAGGGCCAATCGTATCTACTCGGCAATCCTCGTAACAAGCCGGGGATTGCCGAAAAGAGCCGATTGACAAAATATGAAACAAAGATGTGTTGATATGATCATCTTTAATGAAAAGGGTAAACAAACTATTCAATTGTGATATATAACCAATTTTTGTGTATTAAAATACATATTCAGTGCCTATATGCATTTTGCGTTATCCGCCGGAAATAAGGCGAATTACCCCAGGATTTCTGGTGTATTCATGTACTGCCTACGAGGTATATCTACCGACTTGTGACGGGGATTGCCGAGTAGATACGATTGACTTTGACTGTCTTTCTTCATCAAAATTAAGCAGATAATTAAGGTTTTGGAAATTAGAAAACATCAAACTCTATTTCTAGAAAATAACCCAGTATTCTAAAGGTAAAAGCATTTGTTCTAATGTTTACTCAAAGTTGCATCATTCTCAACTTCTGGACATAATAATCAACTGACAAGAATTGCAATCATTACCTTGATCTTTGACCTTTGATATGAAAAAATTATCCTGAGGCTGAAGGTCATACAAAAGATCAGTCATTAAAGGTCATCAGTTCAACTATTTAACTACCTTCCAAGATCTGATGATAATTTATTGACATTTACTGGACTGAAGAAATATCATGGTGTATGCTTGACTTTATAGTGAAACTCTAAAAAAACAAGTTTTAGTCTGGCAAAAATAGAAAATGCTCATCATTCAGAGTTCCAGACAAGATGCGTATTCATCTCTCTGACTTCTTTAATGATGTTCAAAACCCTAAGTTGTTGGTTCTCATTAAAATTGTCTTAGGAAGACAGTTGATCTGACTAATAGATCCAGAAATACTGCATGAAAATTATGCTTTTTTATCTAGGCAACTGTCATAGGATGTAAATTCTCTTTTATGCATCAAAAATAACTTCAAGCAAATTCAACAGGGGGAATTTTAAACACACTTTTCAAACTTTATGATTGATTTAAACACTTAATCATTTATGGTAACATGACTTTGTACCATGTGCTAGTTGACTGATCTAAATATTTTTGCAATCCATTTGAAATCAAACATTGAAGGACAGAAATAAAAAAACATAAATATGAAGAACTTGCATAATCTTAGTCAAACTGAAATAAGGGGCATGTGAAAAAACTGCCAAATGGCCAATTACTAACGATTAAATTCATGTCAAAAGGATATAACAATGTGTAATTGGGTGAGAAACCATTTAGCCAAAGGAGAAATTACTGGTCACAAAATGTTTCATCTTCTGTGTCCATTATCTTTTTTTGTCATTTCAAGCAAGTTCATTGTACATATATACAAACTTGTATATCAAGGATTTAACCCATTTGACCAGTTTGTTGCAGACGACTTTGGAAAACATTGTGGGAAAAGGAGAAATTGCTCTTAACAAGCAATTTCTTCTTTTCCCTCAATATTTTCTGCCCTATCAGAAGATTATTTTTGCAGTTTAATCACATATTGAAATTGTCGTCTGCAAACTCTTTCATTTTGGGACAGTCAAAAATTATGTATTTGGTAAAGGGTTAATAATTGCAAGACCATGAAGTACTTCAGTTTTTATGAATGACTTACTTTAGTCTCACACTAAACTCTAGTTTATTGAAGGTATGACCCAAAGGATTAAAAGTGGAACAGCATAACCTGCATATTGTTGTGTTTTTTTGATTGGGGGTTTATTAATTTATCAGTGATTTTTTCTTAATATTTGAAATGGGTCCAGTATTGGACAAATTGGGAAAAGTCACCCCATTTTTTATCTGAATTTGGGAAATCTTCAGGGATTCCTAAATTCTAACATAAGCTCTATTGGGAAATTGGGAAAGATAGTCAGGTAATTTGATTTGGAATGGGTCCGTTTTAGGGTACCAAACATAAAAGAGAAAAATCACTGATTCTGCTCTCAACATATTATTTGATAAGGATCTAATAATGCTTTCAACAAGAAGTCACTTTCATAACACATTCTTTGTAAATCTTCCTGTGCAAGATGAGAGACTAGTGTCTAGTCCCTGTCTAGCCTCAGGACACTCCAAATGAGAATACATTAATTTGGCCTCTTATGGAAAATAGCTAAGTACTTTTACAGATAAAAACACTTGTTATACAAATGTACCTCTTCGGGCAGCTATGTACCAGGGGTCATTTCTACCACTTCAAAGTGGTCTTAATTGCATTGTCTTCACAAATACAAGACTTGTATCCACACAGGCGTGTAGTTTAACCTATTGCAGACATACTCTTTATTACCTTGATTAACCCATTACCAAACAATAACGACATTTGACCCGTTTCTTGCAAAAGACTCTGGAAAATATTATGGGAAAAGAAAAAATTGCTCTTAACGAGCAATTTCTCCTTTTCCCACAATGTTTTCTGCCCTATCAATCAATTAATTTTCAATTTCATCACATTTTGAAATGTCGTCTGCAATCTCTTTTAATTTGGGACAGTCGAGAATTCGGCGTTTGGTAAAGGGTTAAGAATAAAAGGCGAGGGCAATTGTATAACAAACTGGATCAAATATAAGCAACTTATTTTACCCGCTTGAAAGCACCTTGCCAGCAGACTGTCAATTATGAGCATAAGCCATATATCATGAAGAAGGGCTTTTTTTGCGTTATTAACAGGGGCCTACAAATGGCATCTTCCCAATTGGAAATTGCTTGAAATCATGCAATTTTCCAAAAAATTTAAGGTCATACCCGCTTTTTGGTTTCCGAATTCAGCAATGTCAGTGGTAAAACTTCCAAATTAAAAAAAACCTGCATATGAGCCACTTCGCAATGCAACGAAAAAAAGCCCTTGGAAGCAGTTGGCGGTTTTGGAAAGATTGCGAGTAAGGAAATATCAGGAGCATGGTAATTTCTGCGAAATAGTCCAGAATAGTTCTAGAATAATTCTGACATTGTTCTGGAACAAGTATTCCAGAACAGCACTGGAACAAACCCAGATCCTTACTAGAGCATTTCTAGAACTGTTCTGCAACGTTAAATGAGACAAATATCAGAACAATAGTTCTAGAACAGTTCTGTTACAAAAGTCCAAAATTAGGTTCAGAACAGTTCCAGAAATTGTCACAACAATAGTTCTAGAACAATTCTGTAACAAAATTCCCAGCTTATGTTCAGAACAGTTCCAGAAATTTCTGCTTGAATGTAATGGAACAGTTCTTGCATTGTTCTAAACCTAATCTAGAAATTATGTAACAGAACTGTTCTAAAACTTCTGTTCTTGTTCGGATAATTGTTCTGGAACAGTTTCAGTGCAATTCTAAAACTGGTCTACAAATATGTAGGACAGTTCCAGAATTGAGTAAATCTTAAATGCTTGTCAAGCAATGGATTGAACCACTTTAGAACAGCAAGCAGGAAATATTGGAAGTGAAACCTAAAAGTTTAAGCCTACCAACCAGTAACTAACATTTTATTAAACCAACTCATGTCCTCGTGTCATAACATTAATGTAACAACCCCAACAGGGTCACTAAAAGAACACTTTACACTCTTAAAATTGTTATTTTGTTCCTAATCCTGCGCGTCTTTCCATTTTCAAGATATTGTCAAATTTTTTCTTGAAGATTTCAGTAGTTATTGATGGACACTTGGTGAGAACAAGCCTCTCAAGAGTTTGTAGTTTTCTGTCATCTAGCGGAGGTTTAGGAACCTCTCCTGTTTTAGACGTTTTCTTTCCAGTGCGTGTACACGTTTTGAGTTCCTCACGGGTGAACATCTTCAAAGCTAAACGCCTTACTATACTGTTTACGTCCTTTTCATTTGTCCCACTGAGATGTGACACATCTACCAAAAAGACATCATCAGGCTCAGATGCAGACACAGAAGGTGAACTAGAACCAGGCTTATCTTGGCTTTTCTCTTCCAATTCCTTGACTCTTTTCTTCAATGCCTTCACACTGCTTCTCAATTCCTTGACATCCCTCTCCAGGTGATCCAGTTTCCTTTTACTGTGAAATAAAGAAACAACAGGGGATAAATTAATTGTGAAATTAATATGCCTTTTTAATAAAGGGTTACTTAGAGATCTACATGTGTCATCTGATCATTTAAGAAAGTATTTTTAAAACAAAATCATCCATCCAACTATCTGCTTAGATGTTGCTCTTTTGAACGGTCCTCAAAGCTACATCGTGCTCAGGTGAGCTAAAAACATCAAACCTGTAAATATAACAAGAGATGTCTGACAGACAGGCCTGTTCGACTACTTTCAAATTTTTATTAAGCATGAAAAAAGACTTTACCTAGAATTGGCACCAACTGGTGACTGAGCAGTTGATGAAACAATCAGCACTTCGGGATCCGAGACATCTGCAGATGATGAAGGAGCCTTCACTTTGGGTGCCGAGACATTTGCAGATGTTGGAACAGTCTTCACTTTCGGTGCCGAGACATTTTCAGATGATTGAACAGTCTGCACTTTGGGAGCCAAGACATCATCAGACGATGGAACAGTCTTCTCTTTGGGAGCCGAAACATCTGAAGATTATATAATAGATATTTAGTCATGTGCAACATACTATGATAAACAACAGGACCAAGATGGTCCTGGGTCACAATGTAATATCTTACTGCAATGATTATGCAATTCATGGAATCTAGAGTATCCTACTTGTGGAATCTAAAGTTTTAAAATTTCAAATTTAATGTTTCTTCAGATGCCTGTTATTGATCATTGCATGAACAGTTTTTCCAGAAACAGAACTATAATGATATTTTAACGATACGGATACATTCAACCAACATGCTTAATAAATGCAGGGTGTCCCAGAATTTATAATTTGACCGCATGACCTTGTTTTTGAGTGACCCATGTCGTATGATGTGACGTAGTTAAAAACTCATCAAAGATTTCATGAAAAAATTTCTTATCAAGTTTCATTAAGATTCAGTCAGAAATGTAACATCTAAGAGTGTAAACAAGGTTTTCCTATGAATCTGACCCCATGACCTAGTTTTTGACCACCACATGTGACCCAGGTATGAATTCATCGAAGATTTCATCAAGGCAAACATTCTGACCAAGTTCCATTTAGATTGGGTCAAAAATGTGACCTCTAGACTATAGTATAAAGGTTTTCCTATGATTTTACGCCATGACCTAGTGTTTGACCCCATGTGACACAGTTATGAACTCATCAAAGATTTTAACAAAACAAATATTTCGACCAAGTCTCATTAAGATTTGGGTAAAAAATGTGACCTCCAAGTGTACAAAAGGTTTTCCTATAATTTGACCGGGTGACCTTGTTCTTGACCCCACCTGTCCCCGATTTTGAACTTCTCCAAGGTCACACTTAAATGAACATTCACACAAAGTCTCATGAAGATCTGATCATAAATATGCTTTCTATAGCAAACAATAGATTTTCACATTATTTGACCTGGTTTTTGAACCAATGTGACCCAATTTCAATCCCAACCGTGCACTGCACATGTTGTCATGAACAAAATATGCAAGTTTGATTAGGATCGGGTCAAAAGTGTGACTGCTAGAGTGCATGGGTAAAAGTTGGAAAAAATGAAAAAACCTGAAAATCCTGAATTTAGAAATATTTCACATAGTTTTATATAGAGAAAGAGTGCCTTTGAAGATAAAAAAAACCTGAAGTTCAGGAAAATTCCTGAAAACTTTTGCCCATGAGAATGTAAACAAACTAACTGTGGTCACGTACAACGGACATTCGAGGATCCTAAAAGCTCACTCTGACCCTTCAGGTCAAGTGAGCTAACAATCTGTATCGTATCAGACTGAAAGTGATTACATTTGATCATAGTTTTCAAGTCATGAAATGCTGTAAATATCACTACCTACCAGACGAGCTGGAACCAACGGTTTCCGTACGAGTACTCTTTTCCAATACAGGAGTGGGAGTTGGAGTCTCCTTTTCAGGCATCAAAGTCTTGCTCTTTCTTGCAATATCATCTGCTTGAAACTGGCCTAAAAAATGCATGATCATTAGCGTAAATAGATAATTCCAGTTTTGAAACTGGATCATGTGGCATTAACAAGAGCACCGCCAACGGATGCTGGACGCTCGACTTTTTCGTGTTTGATAATGAAATTGAAAGCTTTGATAGTGTTTGAGAAATTGACATTTTTGTAAAATTGTAAGTCGGTGATGGTGAACAACTATGTTGAGTTTCAAGTGGATACCTACGATAGTCTTTGAGAAAATGACTCGCACAAAAAAACTTAACCAACGCTGACGCAGACAATCAAGTGACGACAATACCTCGACTTTTGTCTTCGAAAAGTTGAGCTAAAAACAAGGTCATACACCAAGTGATTGAAACAAGATGTGTTTCAGAAAACACTTATGCCCCCTGAAGGCATTTTCATTTTAAAAGCATGGCTAAATTTGAAGAAAAGGGTCATGGTGACCGTGATCATTGAGCTAGTTACCTAAAAACAGGTGGGGATTGTACATGTAAACATCATTGAGATACATGCACATGTGAAGTTTGAAGAACCTAGGCCCAGGCGTTTTCATTTTATGAGCAAGTTTAAAGTTTGAAGAAACACGGTGACCTTGACTTTTGACCTAAAAACAGGTGGTGATTGTAGACATCATTGAGATACATGCAAATGTGAAGTTTGAAGAACCTTGGCCCAGACGTTTTCATTTTATGAGCAAGGTTAAATTTTGAAAAAACGTGGTGACCTTGACCTTTGACCTAAAAACAGGGAGGGATTGTAGACATCATTGAGATGCATGCACATGTGAAGTTTGAAGAACCTAGGTACAGGCGTTTTCATTTTATGAGCAAGGTTAAATTTTGCAGAAAAAGGTCACGGTGACCTTGGACTTTGACCTAAAAACAGGTGGGGATTGTAGACATCATTGAGATACAAGTGCACATGTGAAGTTTGAAGAACCTAGGCCTAGGCGTTTTAATTTTATGAGCAAGGTTAAAGTTTGTGACGGACGGAAGTGACAAACTGACAGACAGGCTGGCCAAAAACAATATACCGCATTTTAATTTTATGAGCAAGGTTAAAGTTTGTGACGGATGGAAATGACAAACCGACAGACAGGCCCAAAACAATATACCCCCGATCTGTCGATACCGGGGCATAAACATTTTGCCACTCTTATGTTGGTGTTGGCTCATTAAGATGATTGCAGTTGTACAAAATCTCAGGGGAGAGTGTCCATTGTCAATTTGAGAAGTTCTGCGAGAACTTTGTTGGTACTTGTAGTCTTGAACATCATGAGGATTCATATTTTCTGAAAAAAATTTCACTAAAAATGCCAATCTGACTGGTGATTTATTTGAGTGAACTGCATGACAACTATTGTTTTTTCAAATTTTGGTAAAATGGAGTTGAAACAAAAGCTGTCGAAGGGACAGCGGGCTTGACTATTTTCAAAGCTTGATAGTACATGTATAATTGTATCAACCTGATGTTGTCGGTGTACATGTAGACTGCTCATCCTGGCTTTCAAGCATCTCCTCCTCCTCAAACAGATACTGCAATGGAAACTGTCCATCTGAAGTAGCTTTCTTCGTGAGGCATGTTCTATCTTCTGCAAGTAAAATAGAAACCAGAATTGAAGGTACTTGACATTAATAATTATCAAGCCCTTTTCAATTCTTGTAGCTGTAAGCTGTGTTTTTACATTTCAGCAGTTTTCATCTTCACCATCAATGGATTGAAAAATCTTAAAAATCATAGATTATTTAAGAAATAATAACTTAACGATAAACCCAAGTTTGGAGTTCTTATGCGCAAGAATATATCACAAAACTTTAAGGTCGAAGTGATATATTTCTTCGCATAAGAACGACAAACGAGGGTTATTCTAAGATAAACCGACCTGAGATACTTATTATTTCGATTCTAACAGGAGGCTTATTACAGAACGTAAAGTAAATAAAATGTGTTTCTTTTATGCGGATGCTTACCGCACGTCTTGCTGCTTATTTGACGTCATGATGGTATGTGTGTCTATTCGGTCGGTATATTGCAGAATAACCCGACTTGACGTTTGTTCTACATGTATGTAGGTTATTCATCGATCAATTCATGTTAGAACTATAAATTTATAAATAATCTTTAAAAATCCCAGTACTCTCCTAGACCTGAACACTATAATGTAGGATCGAGTAAGTTGTAGAATACACTAATGTTACGGCAACATATATCGCAGATTATATCCAATCCAAGATCAACATGAAGAGTCTTATCCTACACATCGTCAACAGCGGTGATTCTGGCAAAGATGTTGTTAAGAAGCTATAGGTAAGTAGGATTCCAATAAACAAGTTGGGGAAAAGTTTATTTTATAGCCCGATTGGGCTATTTTTACAAACTTGGTGTGTTTTAGTGACCTTATCAGTATTTGCACCATTTAATGGTTTATGCAGTAGATCTTACCGTCTGCTATTATTTCAAGATCATTTTATTAGAAAAAAATAATTACAATATGGACACGCTTCTCCCCCATTTTGTAATTTATATTGCAGTAAGTGGGACCTGCACTACTGGTTCAGCAGTGATTTTCGTACAGAAGCAATTTTCGAACTTTACGCATGAATGCTTTAATATGACTGTTTCCCACTGTTCATTGGTATCAAATAATGTAGATGCTTGTGATAAACAGTTTGAACAGAAATATTTCGAAGATTTTTACAAATTAACAACAAATATTTAAATTAGACATCATGCCACAAACGAACGTGTTTAAGTCGTATCCAGTATAATTGTACATGCGTCAAATGTGTATGTCAATATCTAGGTATTTCATAGTGTCAATCAATGTGCTAAAGTGTTAATTATTTTGCAAATTCTCTATTCTCAGTAATTGTAGCCATTTTTATAAAGGATTTGCTTTACAATGTATATGCTCAAAATTTACAGTCAATAAAATATGTACGAAAATTGCTTGCCTACATAAAACTTCAATCCCATTTTATTACCCCTTTGAGGGCCCCATAATACCTTTGTGCTTCATATACATATACCAAGAATTTGCAGTTGTCGGTAAAAGATGAGCTGAAGTTTTACATGTATGAACCAAAATTTTCTACGTTTTACTGTTTTCGATAAATTTTGAATAAACCAGGATTTTTGTACGAAAATCACTGCTGAGCCAGTACACTCCCCCCAGTTTTAATTTAGCAGACTTGTCCAGTTTTACATTTCGTGATTTTTGCACAATGCAATACAATAAATACAAAAAAAATACATGTAGGGAATAGAATTTGTTCGAAAAAATATGTAAACGTGTCCAATTTTCATATTTTTGACTGACTGAAATGCTGAAGAAAATCAGAAAAAGGTGTATATTTCGACGAAAACCATGTCCAAATTTCATAATTTTCCACTGTTTGAAAATTTCTAGAATAAAATTGAATTAATGTCTTGGATGACAGAACAACATTCCCCCCATTCTAACCAGTTTAGGAGTCTTGTCTCATGTACATACAATTAAACAATTATGTATGTCGAAATAAAATAGCTACAGATGTATTTTTTTTCCCAATTTCATAAACAATTCCATATAAAATTGCATACATGTCTAAATTGTCTGTTAAAAGTCCCTAAGATTGCACCGTTTGATTGTCAAAATTTTCCGGATCCCCTAGTGGAAGGGGATCGAGACCCCACACTGTCCCCCTCCTTGCCGCTTGTGCATGCCACAAGCCGCGTGATATATCATAGGCTGCTCCAATTTCTAGGGAGAGCCCTGCAAGCCACAATTTTTTCACAAGTCCTGCCTGTTACATGATTATAAATGTACATCTCAATACATGTCATGGGTAAGAGTGATGGCATTGAAACAGTGATTTTTTTACAAATTTTCTACACTGATCAAACTTCAAAATTATCCTAAATTTTGCTAGAAATTTTAATTCATTATGGGGACTCGCATAATTTGAAACTTTGCATCCACACAGATTTTTGCGAGTCTATAACTCTGGACTCGCACGTAAAAAAATCACTGCATTCATCATATTTATAAATTCTACATTGGGGTCGTTTTGACTTGGGGACGTCTTGACTTGATATCGAATCGTCCACAAACTTACCAGATATTTCAGAAATTCTCGCTTTGTATAGCTGTCTTCCAAACGGAGCTGTAACGTAATCTCCTTCGAGATACTGCGTGATAGGTTTTCTTGGACATTTAATGCTCTGAAGGCTGATAATACTTGTTAAATTATCCTCCCATTGCACAATCGCATACCGTGTTCCGTCTGCCATTGCTGAAATAAGCGCCCAAATTGTAATCGGAGCGAACCAATCACAAAGCTAGAAAGAGATGCTGGCAAGCAGCCATAACCAATCAGAAAGCTTCAGACATCACGGAAAATATTCCGAAGATGGTCGAAGTGCCCAATTGGCTCGGCTTAATGCCGAAAACATTTATTTTTTATTCTAGCTAAATTGCTTTAATAATTTGTTTGTGAAATGTGAGATAACAACACGATAACATGTTCATCTCTGAAATCAAAATAAATGTAACTAATTAATTTTATCATCCACGCCGGTCAAACGTTTTTTTTAAAGGCAACGAGACTTATGCAATAAGCGCTCGATAGACCTAGATCTACAACAACATGGCCAGCAAAAATAATGTTAGTTGGCACCGGTCTCCAAATGGAAAATATAGGTGTTTGCTGTGTACCAAAGTTCTTTCATCAAAACAGAGAATTACACAGCATCTACAAAATACTCACGATTTTAGTAAGAGTGTTTTTCTTTATGGACTACGAAATTTTGGTATCAAGTCTGGCTACGAGAGTTTTCAACCCCCAGAGTTTTCGACCCCCAGAGTTTTCAATCCCTAAGAGTTTTCGACCCCAGAGTTTTCGACCCCTAATTTTTCAAGAGTTTTCGACCCCTTGTTTCATTCTTATCTTTTTTTTTTCTTTTGAAAGTTTTGAAAATTGATACAAGTTATTTTATTACTTAGATTATATAAAGATGTGTACATGGATTTAATAAAGATTGCATACATTAATTGGTTAGATGGAGAAATTGTCGCAAAATTGTAATATAAAGCAAACATTATAAATTTTAAGGGATTTATTAATTACATTAAAGTAAATTCTCAGCCCTAATTTCAACGAAAAAGATACTAGTATACTTTTTAAAAAATTACGATGTTTTTTTGCACCCCCCTACACAATCTCAATGTCAGGTTCGATCGCCCTGAACACTGTACATGTCAGGGGTGCCTTAAAATGTATATAAGAAGATTGACATTTGTTGCTAGCGGATTTGTTTTAATAAATGTTTATAAAACGATTTGTAATGAATATATAAGATAAAAAGTCATTGTAAATAAAATAATGCATTCGTATCAGCGAACCACATGGTTGTTGCATGCTTTTTAATGCAGCTGTCTATCATAGTTTTCAGTTCAAGTAGGCAAATCGGCAAAAAAATCATCGACAATAACAGTCACATTAAAGGACCTATACATTCCAATATGAAGAAAGTATTATAATTAATTGATTAATGTGTTTAATTGTATATAGATATCATAATTGGATTATGACACCTCCGTCAATTGTGATCAACACCTATTTAATGGACATGCAGAGTAGGGAATGGATGATTAACCTTATTTTTGCCAAATCATACCGACATTTCATTTAAAAAATAATAAAAATGCATTAATTTATATTTGGAAGGTTGTTGCTTTGTGTTAATTAATCTACATACACATATTTGAATTCTGCCTGTATAGTATATAAAATGTTATTAATTATATAATATAATGTAAATTTTGATATTGACATTCGGCAAAAAAGAAAACCAACACAAAATTATATATATTATTGCATACTATAATTAAAAGATGTATTAAAAAATAATAATTAAAGTAAATAATGAAATTTAATACAAATATACTATTTTTATTAAGTATTTGATTACATATGGATACCGGCCTTTCACAAAATTTAGTTCAAATATTAAAGTCATACTCTGAGTCTATATTTCAATTCTATATACACAAAAATGGCGTAAGTTATATTTATTAACACAATCATATTGCTTAAAAATAAATACATTGTTGATTTGATCAGGGGTCGAAAACTCTATCAAATTTCGTTAAGTAGGGGTCGAAAACTCTGGGGGTTGAAAACTCTCATTAAATTTTTAGGGGTCGAAAACTCTGGGGGTTGAAAACTCTCGTTACCTCAAGTCTTCACCCCTGGTTATTTCACCCCCCCCCCATTTTCAAGATTTATTCATTCCGTTTAAATATTATTTATTATTCATTTAAGGTGTTTGATGTTTTACTGCATACTTTTTAAACAAAGTTTATGTCACAGGGTGAGAAAAATGTGCAGCCAGAGTGAGACCGGGCCATTCGCTTTACAGGGCAAGTGCTCTACCTACTGAGCTACACGGCCGCTTACACATTTTCTCACCAAATATGTGACGAGTTCAGTACCGTGACATACACCCCTGCGGAGATGGAAGTTCGTCCCAAAGTTCACATATACTCTCAATGTAAGGTGTCTGGAAATGCCTTAGCCTAGGTCACCTTCGCAGTCCGTACAGTCCCATGTTTGGCGCCAAATGTCACAGGGTGAGAAAAATGTGCAGCCAGACCGGGGCTCGAACCCGGGGCTTTTCGCTTACAGGGCGAATGCTCTACCGACTGAACTACCCGGCCGCTTACACATTTTTTCACCAAATATGTGACGAGTTCAGTACCGTGACATATACTTAAAATAATCTTAAGACGTGCAAGTCATATCCATATAATCTAATTTTAGGTTGATGATAATGGTTTGCCTTTATGTAGTACCCATGTACTGTGAAAAACCCATGTACCTGTGGAAATCATGATTAGATTAAAGTAACAATAAAACTTACCAATAACCAGCTGGTTAAAAATAAACGCACTTGAAAAATCGCGAAAAATTAAGCCCAATTAAAATATCGCAAAATCAAACTCGATGCAAAAAAAGCATGTGTAAATATGTCACATGTCTCCAAATCCAATCAAACCTGATCTATACATCATCTATAATACTACTTCTGGCCAAGTTCGATGAAAATCGAATGAAAACTATTTGAATTAAAGTCAAGACATTATTCTGTATGTTTAAAACACATTTAGTGACCCTGTGAACCAGTTTTTGACCCTAAATAATCCATATTGGAAGTTGACCTAGATACATGTAGATGCATCTCCTGACCAAGTTTGGTGAAGATCGGTGAAAACTTATCTCGTGCAGTTTTATTTGACTAAGCCATTAACACTTCATTGTTAAAATAGTCTGATTACCTCTTGATCCTTCTTACGTAAATTTATAGAAAATGGCGAAGTCAAATAAAACTGTGCGAGACAAGTTTTCAAGGAAATATTGAATTATATGCATTGGTTATTTATCACAGTATCGTTCTTGGTCAACACTTGTAAAAATATATGTATTTTATGCATAATATCAATTACTGGACGTCTAGCCACTGCCTTTGAAAAAATACTACATACTAATCAATAAAAGCTGAACTATCTGTGTAAATGAGCTGAGACTTAATTTTCAATTTTGTTGTCTGATAATAAATCTTTACACTGGGAATAATGCCAATAGTGCACAGATTCGATAATCAGAACACACCAAATTGACATATGAGTGTCACAAAAAAATATGCAATCCCAGCATCAGTAAACACCTTAGTCAGTCTTTCGCCGGATTAAGTTTAGAGACTTTTAAGTTTTTATCGACACAGGCCCGGCAGCAATGGAAGCAAAAGCAGTTATTTATAATGCCAATAGAGCACAGATGAGAGCCTGTAAGTCAGAAGTGTTATTATGCTATTAAAGGAGGATAAGGTTAACTTGTCTGAATAATACCAAATGAGAAAGCACGGCTTTTAGCTCACCTGGCACAGAGTGGCAAAGTCCAAAGTCTTTTAGGATCCGGCTGTGTCCGTCCGTCAAACGTCATCAATTATTTTCTTTAAAATCTGGCAGTTACATGTTTGACCCGATCCTAATCAAACTTGCATATTATGTTGTTTGTGGCAACAAGTGCATTGTTGAAACTGGGTAATATAATGTGAAAATCTTTTTTTGCTATACATGTAGAAACCATATTTATGATCAGATCTTCATGAAACTTGGAGGGCTACAAAATCTGGGACAGGTGGGGTCAAAAACAAGGTCACATAGTCAAATTATTGGAAAATCTTTTTTTACACTCTAGATGTCAAATTTTTACCCAATCTTAATGAAACTTGGTCACATCCCTTTCAAACTTTCTATGCTCTGAATACTAATAAAACAAATCAACAAACTCATACTTAACACTTATTTTTTATTTAGGTCCATTGAAGAGGGTAATTTTAAAGAAAAGATACTTAGTTGACAAATCTGTTCCTGTTCCAAGGTCTACATTTTACAGATGGAAAAAACAGAAAAATGATATGTTTACTGAAGCATCCAGTGAAATGTCCGAGGATGACTTTCAGTCATGTGGTGCTTCTGAAAACCGTAAGTATATTGTTAAACATATTAATGTATTTATATAAAGTTAGAAAAAGAGCAATATTCAGGATTTTCATATTTAGTATAATTATGGTAGAACTTTAAAAATCTTCTGATACTGCTGGCTTGATTTCAAAATAATTTTGCACAAATATTCCTTGGGTGACAGTCTACAAAGATTGTTCAAAGATTTCAACTCGAACTAAACTGTCCTTGGTTTTATCATATTGTTTATTCTTTCAAGTTTTCGCAAATTTGCTTTCTAGGTTGAATGATGAAAAACTTTTTATAAGCACAGTTTTTATCTGTTATCCACCAGACCTGTCCAGGTCAAAAAGTATGTCATGTCAGGTTTGATTAATGCTAACCTAGGTACTTGGTGAGCAAACCAGGGCCGTCATGGCCTGTTCGTCTTGAAAAACAGCCAAATTGAAAACAATTCAAAACAGTATTGAATTCAGACGAAACAGAAGAACAGTCTGTAATAAAACTATGGTATACGCAGCTGTTCATGGAATGCACGTCAGTGCAGCATTGAAGGTTCCATGATCACCACCATATGACAACATCTGCGGATGTTTCCAAATTTTTTCTTCAGTATCTTATTAACTGATGTAAATGTTGAGTAATCTGCTTAAGTCAGCGGTGCTAACTGGGGGCATGAGTGGTGTTGCACTTTTCAGTACCTCTCATTATACAGGCTCAATTCAACCGAGCCTGCAACATTTTCATTTTTGTTCTTTCTGGGCCTTTTGTAGGGTATCCCATTGATTTCCTATGTGGGTGAGCAGCTTGCTACATGTTCTCAACCTTGCCTTTAACTTATTTGTACATTGTAAATTACAAAATGGTTTCTGACATCAGGGTGCAATTGGTGGTATTGGTAATACTTTTTTTATTTGTTGTTTGTAGGGGGGTGGGTCACTGGGTTGGTAGGTAGGGGTGAAGGGTCTTGTCCAATTTCAGTTGTTCTCAATGAAGAGCTGATTTCATGTCTAATTACATGGTATTTTTTTTATTTCAGAGCAAATGCCTGAAACTTCAAAGATACAATCAGAAAGACAGTCTGTCCATTGTGATCCTGTATTATCAACACCAAAAAAGCAGCTTAATTTTGAACATTTTCCAGAAGCAAATAAAGATCTTCAAAGTTGTGATGCTTCTTCATCAGAATATAAAATGACATCATCACCATTTGTGCATTCAGCGTGCAATGATGCAGATGCTAATAATAGCAATCCTTTGAATATTGAGGGTTTTGATGAGAACTACAGTTCCTCACATGATGCAGATGATAGTGATAGCAGTCCTTTAAGTCCTGAGGGGTTTGATGATAACCAATTCAACTTGAACACATCATTTGATACAAGTGACAGTTTATCAGAATGTGGTATGTCAGACAATGAAAAAGAAAGTTTTCTATCAGACTCGAGTTCAGAAGAGGATACTGTCTCATCAAGTGAATCTTCTATAGACACAGACTTAAAGACTGATGAAGATATTCCAGTGAAAGAATTTCAGTCACTTTCTCTCCTGTCATGTTTTTTGAGAAATAAGTTTTCTGCTTCTTCTAGCCAGGATGTGTTACAGACTATTAAAGACACATTCAAAGAATGCAAAGACATAGCAAGATTAGACTTCAATGAAATGATGACTTATGCTGGTACTACCCCGGCAAGAGAGATACATTATTGTATCTTGTGCAATGAAATATTTCCGGAGAATGAAGACATATTTCAGTGTAGCACATTAAATTGTGAAGGTCTTCGTTACAAGGGATCTCTATCTAGTCAACAGATAAAGTCTCGGCAACCAAAGCAAAGCTTTGTCTTTTCAGATATGAAATTACTACTTAAGGATCTTCTGCAAACACAAGGTATTGCTTTAGCTTATCTATTTTCCTACCTGTCTAAGCTCTTTTTACATTTTGGGTCAATTGACATGCAGAATGTCCAAAACACATCTTATTTTCAATATATGTTACTGTATGAGTCTCAATGGAGATCTTGTTACAATATGCATCCACTTAACCTTTTCCTGATGAAAATTTATATAAGACTGTGTAAAATGAGCAATTAAGTTTTATGCCAAGGATAGGGCATTAAGTGTTACTTTTATCTATCAGTCCTTTCAGAATGAAAATTGGTTTCTTATAAAAAAAATCATACTAATGTACATTTGTGTATAATGTCAAAACACAGGTCAAGTTTGATTATGTCTGCCACCACATAGTGGTGGGGAGACATATTGTTTTGGTTCTGTCAGTCCATCCGTCTGTCCGTCACAAAGTTTGTCCACCCAACTCCTCTGACACCAGTGGGGAGATTTCAACCAGACTTCATAGGAGTGATCAATATCATGTCTAGTTGTGAATATCATCAGGATGTTCCAGTTAAGTGACTTTCAGTTGAGGTATGGCCCTTGATTTGTGCAAATTTGAATACATTTTTTCATATCTCCTACACCATTGAGCGAATTTCCACCAAATGTCATAGGAGTGATCAGTGTCATGTCTAGTTAGGCATGTCATTGCCATGTTCCGGTTCAGTGATTTTCAGTGGAGTTATGGCCCTTGATATGTGCAAATTTGACTACATTTGTCCTATGAACTCATTTCTAGTTTGTACAGAAAGTATGGTAGTTACTGTTATTTTCTATGTTTTAGGAATTTGGGAGGAGATAGTGAACAGCAAACAAGCAGCGTATGAAAGGTTAGAATCTGGTGACAAGACACTAAATGACATTATTGATGGAAAGCAATACAGAGAAATGATGAATGAAGGTGGTTTTCTGGAGAAAGGTCTGCATAATATCACTGGAATTATCAATACTGATGGGGTAAATTTGTACTCTTCCTCCAAGGTAGAACTTTGGCCAATCTTTTTGGCCATTAATGAACTCACCCCACCTAATCGTTTCTCACGGGACAACATACTGCTTGTAGGAATTTGGCAGGGGAAGGGGAAACCACCATTTGGAACGTTCTTCAAGATTTTCAGTGAATATATGAACTCTCTCTTTAACGAAGGAGTGGAAATTAAAGTGAACGAGGATTATTTCATTGTGAAACTTGCGGTGTTATGTGGTGTGTTTGACCTTCCAGCAAAAGCAGAAGTTCTGAATATGTCCTATTTTAATGGCCCACATGCTTGTATTAAATGTGAGCAATCTGGTATGTCTGTAAAGCAAGGTAAAGGTACTGCTAAGTGTTATCCATATAAACTTCCAGGAGCTCGTTGTCCTGATCGCAAACATAACACAGTTTTGGCAAGTATGAGGACTGGAAGTGCTCAAAACAGATCAAAAGGATTCAAAGGTATGTCTGGGTTAGCAAATCTGGAAGGTTTCAATTTGGCCCTTGGTGTAGTCCCGGAATATATGCATGGTGTACTGCTAGGGGTTACCAAAACCCTTCTGAATCTGTGGTTCTCTCCATCTCATAGTAGCAAGGAGTACTTTATTGGTAAACATTTGAAAGCTATTTCTCAAAGGATGAAAAACATCAAGCCACCTGATGGAATAGAGAGGTTGCCGAGGGATTTAGAAAAAAACTATAACCACTTTAAAGCAACAGAACTCCAGTCCTGGCTTCTCTTTTATGCCTATCCATGTGTACAAAGCTTTCTAAAAGAAGAGTATTTGGAAAATCTCATTTGTCTGTCTGAAGGCATTCACATTCTTCTTCGTGATAAGATTTCACCGGAACTTTTGGACAAAGCTGCTGATTGTTTGGACCAGTTCTATGCCTCTTTCCAGCATCTCTATGGTGATGGTTCATGTGGACTCAACATACACAATACAGGTCAACACTTGGCAGAATATGTCAGGCTTTGGGGTCCACTTTGGTGCTGGAGCTGTTTTCCTTTCGAGGACAGCAATGCAAAAATGCTTCAATCAGTGCATGGTACAGGTGTTGTTGCAAAACAAGTAATGAGATACAGACAAGTACAAGCATGTATACGTCGAAAAGGCCTTTCAAAAAAGAATACATATGGGTGGAAAATCACATACAAAGCAACAAACTGTAATGTTGCAGGTTCACTGAAGAAAGTCAAAAATGATGAAATTGAAAAGGAAATTCTAGAAGAGCTGACAATGCTGCATGGTAATGAACAATTGGATGAGCTGCAAAAATTTGACAGAATGATTGTGAATGAAAAGCGGTTTTACTCAGACGAATACACCAGGATGCAAAGAAGGATTTGCAGTGTTGTGTTGTATGGCAATGATTCAGTTGGACGTGTAAAGTATTATATTTTGTGTGATGATATTGCATACGGTGTAGTTGAAAAAATGGACATGATACCACGGTCACAACTTCAACTGAGGGTGTCAAGCCAATTTATTCCTGTAAGGTATACAAGGACTCTTATTTTGGTGAATGTGGAGCACATGCAGGAAGTTATGGTGATGCTTCAACCTGCTTCCGCTGAAGCTGAACCAATATATGTTGTTAGGATGCCAAATAATTTTGGTCATGCTGTATTCAAGTGAAACAAGACACTAGCTGTGCCACTCCCGAGACTTATTGGCTGTTAATATAGTTAGGACTACCTATAGGACTACCTTTGTGTAATTTTGCCAGTCTATACTTAAAAATGATTGTACTGAAATTTATGCTTAAAACAACAGAGCAGAACAAGATCAGTCACAACAGTCAGCATCTTTTGTTTAGGGAATGTTATACATTTTATTGTTTTTGTAAGTTATTATGCCACAATAACAGCTCAAGAACTGACGTCTGTTTCAAATGCTTTAAATAAAGCAGCTTTATCTGTAGCTCATTTAGTAGCTGCCTGAGCAAGGTCTACTCTGTCGAGAAATCATGAAAAAGTGGTACAGATCAGTTATTTTTTATTGAAGCTTTTACATACAGTTCTGTTACATACACATGTATTACAAAAACAATACAAAAATAATAAATAACATCTTGATGTACCTGTTACCTAACTAAGAAACAAATAATCTACAAGGTTCCAAATATTATTTTCTATAATGGCTTTTATTTTTTAGCTCTGATATTAAGAACATGTAAAGGGTTAAAGTGTTTTACAAAACATTTGCAAATTCAAAACATTAATTTTGAAGATCTTGGCAGTTTTTTAACACCTTAAAAACATGGTGTGGCCTTTGATAGGGTCTGATATTGTTCTAGATTGTCTTACATGTTATTATAATGACCTAATATTTGGTTCTGAACATTATCCACACTTGCCTTTAGAATATTTATTGAACATATACATAACAGCAAGGACCTTGATTGGTTCTGAAAATGTTCTAGATTTTCTTTCAGAACATTTAGAGTACATATGCAGAACATGTTTGGACTGTATTGGTTCTGATATTGTTCTATAATTTTGTTTCAGAACATTTGTGGGACATATACAGAACATTCTTAGATCTTGATTGGTTCTGAAAATGTTCCGGATTTTGTTTCAGAACATTTGTAGAACATTTGTTGAACATCCTATATTCTAGAAATATTCTAAATTTATTCTGGAACAGATTTAGACCACTTGAAGGAAAAAGAAATGTCCTGCAAATGTTCCAGGTCTGTGATATAAAAAAATCTGGAACAGTTCTAGAATAAATGTTCTAGAACTTCACTATGGGGCAGTTCTAGAACTGTTCTGGTGCATTCTGAAACAGTAATGGAACTGTAATGACTTTTAGAACAAATTCTCGCAGAGGCTAAGCTGTGTTAACTGCTGCTATATATCAGAAATACTGTTGAAAGGTGATCAAACCTCAATGCAACCAACAGACATCATTTGAAATAATGGAAACAAAAGAAAACAATATTTGATAAGAACAACTTTTCCAGTCATCAACATAGTTGTAACTTCATATAAATACGAAATACGTTTAGCCTGCTGCTGATTTCAGTAAGTTTTTCTTTCAAAATACAAGATCTGGTAATGTGATAAGAAGAGAATTCCTAATTACCTTAAGGACTTCAGCATCACTTTTATAGTCACCCCCTTGGTCCTGGTCCTTTTTGTCAGCTGACTGTTCTATTCCTTCAAGGGTCCCAATAGTTACTCCTTGTGATGAAATAACATTTTCCTGGTTTATATCCATTTGAAATTCATCAGATTGGCTTAAATCTTTTGCAGCAGAGACAGTCTTTGCATTAGCATCCACTGTATTCTCATTCTCAACACTTTCTGCTGTTACACCATTCCCTGAAATATCAAGAAGGCTTCGTTCTGCTTGAACTGAACATAAGGTATCATTCACCATTGCTTCTAAATCCTTTTCTGTATCATCAAGAGAATTTGGTCCATCTTTATTTCTTTTAAGTTGTTGCATGTCACTTATAACTTTCTCCATTTCTTCATCAAACTCTTCCTGTATGCGTAATGGTACAAGCTTTGCTGTGCCATCTTCATCTGCTTCAGAGTCATCAGATTGGTTCAGATCTATTTTCATCTTAATTGAACCTTTATCAGGTTCTGATTTGTTCTTGATTGCTTCAGTATCAATTGCCTCACTCAATGGTTCACCAAAGCGCTTTCCATTATGGTTTGTATTTATTCTGTCATCCTTGTCAAGGGATACTTTGTTCTCGATATTGGTTGACTTTTTGGTATCACCAATTTGGACTGGAACTTTCTTGCTCTTCGCTGCTGCATTTGTGTTTGCTCCATGTTCTATGGAATCCTCTGACTTTAATCTTTTGTCCTTTTTGTTTTGTTTGGAATTCTTGTTTCCACTATTCTTTTTCCCTTTTCTCCCATCATTTTTGGTTTTATTCTTTGATGGTTTATTCGAAAAACCATCACCATTTACATGACAAGTTCCATTCAACTCAACACTTTTTGGAATGTGGCTTTCATTGCTATGTGATTTGGGAGTTTCATCATTGCCACAATCAATTTCTGAATCATCACATTCCTCTAGGTATTTGGAGCATCCCTGCAAGACTTCCTCACATTCGTTCAAGTATTTGTTACAATCTTGTAGGATCTTATCTACATCGCTTGGGTGCACATTATCAAGTTTACTTTCTTTCACATTTTCTACATTTGGTTTTATCAAATTCTCCAAATGTACCCCCTCTATATTCGTTTTATTTTCCTTTTCCACATTTGGTTTCAATGACCCTTCTGATATTCCATTCCCTTCACCTGATTTAACAATATCACATCCATTTCCTGTTTGAACTTCGGTAGGTTTTAGAATCAAATCCTCCAAAATCCTGTCCAATGCATTTGGCTGGACAACATCTGCAATCCTTTCCTTCAGATTTTCTACATTGAGTTCCTTGTCATCCATTTTCTCCTGACTCTTCTTTTCATGTTCACACTCAGCATCCACATCCATCCTCAATCAATTTATGTAAAAGGTCACAGAATAGCGGGATCAGAATAAACCTTTTCAATTTAAAACCCGGCTTACGGAAATTGTAACAAGACTAAGCACACTTTTATAGTATAAATCCATAAATCTCCTTGGAAACACATACCGTTTTATGATATAGCTTTACCAACAGATGTCTGAGTATGACCAAAGTGAAATCACTATGTTGTAATACCAGGTCAAATAGATTTTCAATAATACGTCAGGTGAAAACCATTACCAATCTGTCAAACCATCTTTTTTCACATACCTGAAAATATACAAATAAACAGATTTTCAACCCTTTCCTTCATTTTCATTAATTTTAGTTCGTTTTAACCCATTCCCCCAAATGTTTTTTTACTTTTTAGGACTTAATGAAGGGCAAATTCTCTTTTATGCGATTATCTCTATTAAATACCACAAAAATAAAAACAACATTTTGGTTACCTGATTAATTTTACTATATTGTCTACAGATACTCCAAAGTGGACAATTGATTTCTAAAACATCAAGAGAATGTATCAGTCAACATATTGGTATTGACTTATAGAAAAAATATGTGGATGGCCTTAACCCTTTCCCAAACTATAACGACATTTGACCACTTTGTTGCAGACGACTTTATAAAACATAGTGGGAAAAAGAGAAATTGCTCGTAACGAGCAATTTCTCCTTTTCCCACCATGTTTTATGCCCTATCAAAAGATTGTTGTCCAATTTCATCACATTTTGAAATGTCGTCTGCAAATTCTTTCAATTTGGAACAGCCGATAATTTGTGTTTTGGAAAAGGGTTAAATGAGAGCAACAGAAGGAATCCAATCACTAAGAATGTTTTTCTTTTGTATAAATCATTGTGACACAAGGGAGAAAATGATTCTCTTGTTTACAATGTGTGATTTGAGTTTAACATCATTTTAAACAACATATCTGTTATGATAATGTTGATGCAGTCTGTGCACTTATCCATGACTGTTTCGTTTCTTTACATTTATCTCTGTTTTGTTTATATGGGGTTTATCACCATGTCAACATTTTTCCAGTCATGTTACAACTTTCCTCAGGGTAACCACCAGTCGAAATGGTTAGAAGCAAGACATATCTACTATTATTGAGCATCAGTTTCTATAAGATATTGCAAAGAAAAGTCAAATTTTTCTCTCAATGCTTTCTGCGCAATAGTACAAAAGAAAAAAATACTCATTTATTGTTTCTGTTAGTATGGATCTTAACCCTTATAGTACTGGAACCAACTTAATACTAATGCGAACAGGTGTAATCTAACCTGTTTGCTACTCTGAGTATCTTTCCTTAACAAAATTAAGAAGACAGATAATTGGAAAGCAATTAAACAACACAAAAATCAAATTTTGGAGAGTTACCCAGCATTCTTAGACTTAATCCCGTGACTCATAGAAACAGGTTATTGATTCAAGACAAAGTCCAGATTTCAAACTCAGAAGCACTAAATGCCCAATGCTTGGTCCTATGAAGATTGAAAGGTCAACCTACATGCCTAACAGGCTAACACCACTAATCGAGGGTTCAACGCAAGACTATAGCAAGTGCTTCACAAATGTGAAACACTTCAAATAGTATTGCGCTGAATCCTTGACTTGTTCATTACATGATGCAAATATGGGTCTCATTAGCTATGCTAATTTAATGCATACATAATTTAACACCCTGGTTTCAACCCTGTAAATAAAGTCAAATATTTTCCTTGTAGATTTACACAGTCATTGACATTAAAGCTTCTTATTCTAAAGTTGCCTACTCGATCCCTTTTAAAAAATGTTTGTGACTTCCTGTTGCCCAAATAGTATAATTTACAAATATTTTTTATAATGCATCAAAAATGGCATTTCATTTGATTGAAATAAAGGACTTTTAAAGGTAAAAATCAATGTGAAAATTGAAAAAGATGTTAGTGACAAGCAAATTCTCTTTTTTTACAGTTATTTCTTAATTCGTTCACTGCAGTTCTGTCAATATGAGTATGTATGAAGAATGAAGAGAAATAAATACCGCAGTAATGCCAAATGTTCCACTGTTAAGTAAAAAGTGTAGTATCCGCTGGGAAAGATTCAACAACTTATTCATGAACTTCGTAAACATTTATGAACATTAAATGGCTGTTCATGAACACAGAACTGAGTATAGGCTCATCAATACATGAACATGTTTTTCAAATTGCATGAACAAATTAATGTTGTTCCTGAGTGTTCATGAGGTTCATGATTAAGTCCTTAAATATTTTGCAAAAGAATTGATAATTGGCCAAAACAATTTATTAAACCAAGGTGTTCCTTGTCAAAAATAACTAACCCATCGCTGATTCTCAAAATCAGAATGGATGGTAATGGATTGAACCATTTCTCATAAAATAAGCTTTACGGCAACCATAATTAAAAAAAATCGTGACAAAAAAGAGGAAACGCTCGTCATGAGCAAATGATTCAAAATAACAAAAAAAGTCACTGAAGATCTTTACATTTAAATTATTAACAATTCTTCTTTTGTCACACTAGTCTTTCTCTACCATCGCAAAGAAACTATCTTTTTTTGAAAAACATAGTTTTTTGTATGGTGCTTAATGCCATATCAACAATTTTTCAGTCATGTAACAGCTTTCCTGGAACAATCAGTACTAGGCTAGGACTCTGAAGTAACTTACCAAAGGTCACTCCCATGAAACCAGAGGTGTTGCTTGGGCCTAATCCCTGGATTCCCAGAGTTCTAAGTTCCCATGATTCCCAGAGTTCTAAGTCCCCATGATTCCCAGAGTTCTAAGTCCCCGTGATTTCCAGAGTTGTACCGTCCCCATGATTCCCAAAGTTCTAAGTCCCCATGATTCCCAGAGTTCTAAGTCCCCATGATTCCCAGAGTTCTAAGTCCCCATGATTCCCAAAGTTCTAAGTCCCCATGATTCCCAGAGTTCTAAGTCCCCATGATTCCCAGAGTTCTAAGTCCCCATGATTCCCAAAGTTCTAAGTCCCCATGATTCCCAAAGTTCTAAGTCCCCATGATTCCCAGATTTCCAAGTCCCCATGATTCCCAAAGTTCTAAGTCCCAATGATTCCCAGAGTTCTAAGTCCCCATGATTTCCAGAGTTTTAAGTCCCCGTGATTCCCAGAGTTGTAAGTCCCCATGATTCCCAGATTTTTAAGTCCACCACCCTAACCACCGAGCCAGGCAGGACCCTTATTTTTATACTTTAAAGATACCGTCTGCTTTGGACCTTATGGAAATGCCCTTATGTGGGCATGGATTTAATTCATCGCCAGTGTATGATTCACAATAACTGTAGTCAAGGCCATAAATCTTAAAACATGTATGTTTTATATAAGGTAAAATAACTTCATCATGCAATAAATAAATCAACACTTAACTCATCCCTCCTCCTTCATTACTGTATTAACATCCTTAAGTTTTTTAACCCTTATAGTGCTAGAACCAATTTTATGCTTTTGCCAATAGGTTGGATCCAGGCCAGACACCAATGTGATCTATCCTGTTGCTACTCTGAGTATAAGTTAAAGTTGAACTAAATCCTTTCCAACTTAAAATTGATTCAAAAGCGCTTGCAGCAGATGATACATGATGCCATTGTAAAAGAAGAAGAAATTACTTTGACAAGTATTCTGTTCAGATCTCAGTAATTTTCAACTAATATCATATAGGAAATCGATCTTTTATAGAAGTTTATGTACACTTGATTAATCTAATAAAAACACCTTTTATGAGCACCTTTTCCCTTACTGGAAATAACTTTAGAGACAAATGCAGTTGGGACATAAATGTCCAGGCTTTTTTCTCTCCAAAGGTTACATCACAGAATACATAACAAATCTGGTGCAAATTTCAATTAAAGGTCAAAAAGAAAGTCAAATGAAAGTCACTACAGCTTCATATTTTAATTGAACATTGGTTTGATTAAATATTAGCAGCACTTTACAAATTTCTTTATACATCAAGAACATGTTTATGAACATCAAGAACGGGTGTATGAATGTATTTATGAACCTGTACTTGATGTTCATGAAATGTTATGTATTATTGAACTGCCATTTAACGTTCATGCACATTCATAAATAAGATCTGAAATCTTTTGAAGGGAAAATCTAAAGTAAATGTCATAATGATTCTACTCGTGAGAACCGTCAATATCGTTTTTTTTCACATACAAAATAATTTAACCACACATTTAACTTGCTGTACAAGAGCCAGTAATCTTTTTATCCCAATAACTTGAAGATGTTAATGTTTAAAACTTAAAAGTATTGAACTCTGTTGTCCGAATGAGCCCAATAGCTTCCTTCCTCAAAATCACAATTTAAGGAAATGTAGATTTTCATACCTTACAATAACTTACTGTTGTTGTCTGCTGTTTCCCTCACAAAATGCCGCATCACAAATGTCTAAAAACACTGTGTCAAAAGGATAAATCACTCCAAACACACCATTTATCCTTCATCCAAATTATTTCATCTTCAATATTACAATGTTAGTATTACCTTTCATACCTTACTTTCAATGTCTGGTGCTATCTTCACCAAAAGTCCTATCTCTCCTTTCGAAACAATTGTGACAAAAGAAAAGCTTGCTCACAATGAGCAATGTATTCCTCTATCAGTGATATCTTCCCCAATTTCATAAATAATATATCTTTACTCTTAGAATGCTGGGTAACTCTCTAAATATAAATTTTGTGTCATATGCTTTTCTAAACCTTAAATATCTGCTTATTTTGATGAGGAGAGGAACTCTGAGTAGCTAACAGGTTACATCACCATAGAAGCAAACAGGTTAGATCACAGGCCAGCCGTCAATTAACTTGGCGGCTGACGTGGATCTAACCTGATTGCACAAGCATGAAGTAGGTTCCAGCATCATAAGGGTTAATGTTAACGTTCATACCTAAAACTTGTCAACTGCAGTTCCTCTCAATTTGGGAATCCCTCAAAAATCCAACAATTTGAAGGAACGAGTTAACAAGGAAAATACCCGTCCTTTCCGGCCCTCAGTAAAACAGCACCTAGGGGAACCTGCTGTTGGTAAATAAAAGGGTGAGATCAATCAAGAGACGACCCTGACTGTCTAGGAATGTTATCAGACTTGAACCTATACCTCCATTATAGATTATACATGTACACAACCTCAATGTGTTACATCTTCTGCAGCATTAGTATATAACATCCAACCCATTACCAAACAATAATGACATTTAACCAGTTTGTTGCAGACAACTCTGGAAATCATGGTGGGAAGAGGAGAAATTGCTCTTAACGAGAAATGTTGTCTGCAAACTCTTTCAATTTGGGACAGTTGGAGATATGGTGTTTGGTAAAGGGTTACACATTTAATTGAAAAGCCACTGTGATAAAAGGATACATTACTCTTGATGAGTAAATTTACCTTTTGATTACAATGGTTTCTTATCACTTTTGCAAATTAATGATTTTGGATTTCAAGGCTTTAGAATTGTCGTCTGCTTATACTTGCAATTTCGAGCAGTCAACAAATACCATTTATGGGAGAATGTGTTTAATCCAACCATTCCTTCTGCTCTAAAAGCGTAAAAATTATGCGATAAAAAATACTTATAACAAAAATTCCTTTGAAATGTTGCTTAGAGATTATTGTGACAACATGAAAAATTAATCCATTTTGGCTTCAATATTTGTCGTCTGCTGTTGCATGAAGGCCAACATCAGGGCAAGATTTTATTTTGACCTTTAACTGCATAAAAACCATTGTAACAAAATGAAAAATCAATTCGTTGGGGCTTCAATATTGTCGTCTGCCATTGCCTTGAAGTTCTGTCACACACAAAGTCACGCACAAGGTAAAGGTTTGACCTTTGATGTACTCATCTTATTGGACATCTATTGATCTACATACAAAATTACAATCACAGGGACAAACAGCTTGTGTCCTACCATCACATCGCCCTAAATCTTATTTTCTAAATAGCATTGGATCCCTGATGGTCTAGTGTTAACCCTGATAGTGCTTGAACCAACTTCATGCTTATGCAAACAGGTTGGATCCTGGTCAGCTGCCAAGTAAATTGGCGGCTCGCCTGTGATCTAACCCGATTGCTACTCTGAGTATCTTTCCTCAACAAAATTTAGCAATTTCTAAGGATTAGTTTTATGAATTTGGGACTAGTACTCAAAAGCCACCAAGTAAATTGGTGGCTGACCTGTAATTTAATCTATTGGCTACTTTGAGTCTCTTTCCTCAACAAAATCTATCCGATATTTAAGGTTGTGCAAAGCAGACGTCACATAAAACTATTTTTAGAAAATTACCCAGCATTATAACGGTTAATTTTAGCTTTATGAATTTGAGACATGTTCTCGAAAGTTTGATCTCCTTTTGCAGTTATTATTTCGTTATTCATTGATTGAGTACCCTTGGGCAAGACACTAATTTGTAGCCTATCAAATGTATTTCACAGAGTCAGTCACCAAGGTGACCTGTCATTATGATTACATGGAGAATTAGACGAAAAGAAGAGAATGCTTGTTGCAAGCACTTCCTATGTTTTTCACAATGATCTTAAATTCCTTGAATTGTTTGCAATGAACATTTTTCATCCTTCATGAATGATGTCTGCTGTAGCAGTCAATTCACAAATCAGTTACAAATATCTCATAGGTGGAATGGGTAAAAAAAACTAAATTAGATTCCAATAATTTAAAACATAATAGACTTTGGCAAAGTTCCTGATAGCATACAATAGTATAGCAATAACATTAAGGTTCAACGTTATTTTCATGAACCTTTTATGCCAAAGTTTCAACATAAACTAAAATGTGTTGTTGTCAATGGTTGATTACTTGATCCATTACTACACCCTTTAGGCATCATGTCTTCCTCAAAATGCACCGAAAAGAAGTCATACCTTTCTAAACTCTTACATACATGTACTTGATGATCTTTAGATAGGAATTAGTCGAGCAAACTAGTTAAATAAACCCTTTGTTTCCTTGTACCAAAGATATTTGATACCTTCATGCATTGTGTTATATTGGATCTTTTTAACCACAATTCAATAGTATTATATACTATTTTGTGATATATTGTTCATTTTAGAGATGGAAGAAGACAAAAGTATTTATCATTTGAAGCAGTTCTTTTTTTTTGTCACAACCACACCTTCAAAAACAAAGGTTCAGTAGAAGACTGTATTACAGTAATTGCATCACATTCGTAAAGAAATTACTATATTCTTAGAATAAACACTTTAAATTTGATTTAGGTAAAAGACCTACAATCTGTCATTTTAAAGCTCATCTTTTGTCTGATTACTTAAGTCATTCGCGGAAAACATTGGTAGGTGCCGCAAATTTTTGCTTTACACCGAATAGTTCCGGCCCAAACCAATGTACAATCTAGTTTAGGACAACAGAAGTAATCTGACAAAAGAATTAGTTAAAGAATGGCTGGTTAGGGTATTCTACCTTAAGAAAATGCCATATTTTTCTCTTGCTTTATCAGCAATTGAAGCTTCCAGTATAAAGGTTCAGTCCCCAGGTACTCTAGGAGGGATCGGATACTGTTGATGTTAGCCCAACATTGTTAGGTAAACAGGAAGACACAAAAAAAGAGAAGAAAATAGACAATGTAGAAAATATGAGTCATAGCTTTTATTGTCTCAGACAGAATGACTGGATTAGCCCCTAACTACATAACACCTCATTTTAATGCCTTTGATACAGAAGTCTTTTGAAACCATTGAGACTGAAGGATAAATTGCTCTCAATGAGCAATTTATCCTTTAGACACAATGGCTTCTATCGTAAATAAAATTAAGATAATGTTTGTATTCCTTTCATGCTAATTTCTTAAGCTTTTGTTGAAAGATGTTGCTGGATTTGATTGCGATTTGTTATTTATCTGGGTTCATTTTAAGAGTATCATGGTTACAAGTTACCTCTGAGAAAGATGCAAGACCTTATTCATGAACTCCATGATTGTTCATGAACTTTAAATGGCTATTCATGAACACAGAACTCTTTCATGAAATTCAAGAACAGCTTTATGAACATCAAGTACAGGTTCATGAATACATTCATGAAGTTGTTCTTGATGTTCATAAACATGTTATTGAAATTCATGAACAAGTTAAGAACAGCTTTATGCTCATGAAAGACCATTTAACATTCATGAATGTTCATAAAGTTCATAAATAAGCAATTGAATCTTTCATAAGGGACATTGTGATGCTCAGTTCATAACCTATGGATTAATAAAAGACCAAAAGCTAATTCCTTTCTTAAATGTATGGTATTTAACGCCGTATCAACAATTTTTCAACAATCTGTTAGCCAGTCTGAAGACTATTACTCATAAAAATTTTAATCTTCCGCTAGATTTGTACTCACAGACATCATGTGATTGAAGATATGACTTTGTGAATATATTCTATAAGTTTCATCAGGGGTTGTCATGAAGTAGCATGTAAGGGCATTAAAACTATTAACCAAAACTTTTGTTAAAGCATTGCACCTTTTATATGGACGTATACAACATAGAAAGATAGAAAGAGGATAGAATGAGAGTTAAATTCTTTCCTTTTTCCATGTCGTAAGAGTCCATATAAAAGGAATAAAGTCATTATTTCAGATGAAATTTGGTAATTGGACGAAATTGTCCAGGCATCAGAAGCTGATAATTGGATGTAATGAAATATGACATTTTTGTTCCATAGTTGGCAAGAAGGCGTTGTAACATTACAGAAACTTGAACGATATTTTACAAGTACTAGTAGTTTTTTTACTCATCATGGTTTCTAGACATTTGCCTTGTAGGTGATTTATGGAACAAGACTGGCAGTGCTTTTTTTAGTTTTATGTTGTCTATGAACATGTTCTTGAATTCCATGAACAAATTAAGAACAGCTTTATTTACATGAATGGCCATTTAACATTTATAAATGTTGATGAAGCTCATTACTAAATCGTTAAATCATTTGCAAGAGTTCTTTCCAACACTAAGTGACTGACCCCTTGACACCGAACACACAAATGTATCAATGATGTGGGAAAGTAGTGAGTGGAATGTCAAATCTAATGAACAGTACTTTTGCATCTTTCACAGGGGATCACATAATTATAGTTTCATGGCCAGGACACTAACTCTAATGATTGTATTTATCTTAACCTATCTTGTATGGGTTTAACAACACATCAACATTATTTCAGTTATGCTGCACTGCCTGGCTCAAGTGGCAAGTTTAACTGCCCACAATTTAAGGGCTGGTTAAGCAAGGTAGAACCATCAGCATTCTATAAATACTATGTAAACCTGAAATCAACCTTTCATGATTGTAATGGGTAAAGTTAACATAAGCAAATATTCTTATAAAAGATTAAGCCGCCCTGACACCAAAACATGACATGAATATTGCAAATAGTACATGGCTGTCACACTTTGAAAAGTATTTGAACACCTGTGTCAATGAACTCAACTTTAAGAAGAAAAATATCCATCAGTTTGAAGGGGGTTGTACACTGTTTTCAACATTTAATCAGTCATATCGCAGCGGTCAGTTCACCTTTCCATGCTCCTCATATTTCCTCACTAGTACTGCACAATATTCTGTCAAAGCAGCTTAACCCTTATAGAGCTGGAGCTGACTCCGTGCGTATGCAAACAGGTGGGCTAGTCTCGGAAACTTCCAGCTCCCTTAACAGGGATCAAACCCCAGACCTTCGGTACAAGAGGCTGCTGCTCTACCTCTGTACCAATATCCCCCTAAACCTTCCTACAAATGTCTGTTATTTTTCTTGCACCTTTTGTCAAGGATTTAAGAAAGGAGTTGACAAAAGGTAAAGGTGCTCCAAATACGTGACATCTTAATTTCTCTCAATGATTTCTTCTCTTATTTTCTCTCAATGATTTCTTCTTTACATTTCGAGAGCAAAAAAAAATGACAGGAGAAAAATTATGAATTTATGGTAGAAGTTATTAAATAGTTTGCTCTTTTGTTGGAATGAACCCACAATATGTATACTTTATAATCATATAGTACGAAATGTGTATTGTACAATATGCATACTTTATAATCATATAGTACAAAATGTGTATTGTACAATATGTATACTTTATAATCATATAGTACGAAATGTGTATTGTACAATATGTATACTTTATAATCATATAGTACAAAATGTGTAGTGTACAATATGTATACTTTATAATCATATAGTACAAAATGTGTATTGTATAATATGTATACTTTATAATCATATAGTACAAAATGTGTATTGTACAATATGTATACTTTATAATCATATAGTACAAAATGTGTATTGTACAATATGTATACTTTATAATCATATAGTACAAAATGCGTATTGTACAATATGTATACTTTATAATCATATAGTACAAAATCCATTTGTTTGTTACTCAGGAACCTGTGTCAGAAACTAGAAAATAAAATAAAGGAAAAAAAAAAGGGTCATAACAACTTAATGAGACATACTTTTCCATAACAACTTATCCATAACAACTTAATGAGACATATTTTGTTATACATAGGTGAAGTTCTTCAGATATAAATAAAAAACATGTAGACTATAACATGATTAATGATATATACATGCTCTCTCAATCAAAATTGGCATGTCAAAATGACAGGTATTTGGTCTCCTTGAAGTAAAGAAATAATCATTTAAAATGTCTTTAATCATCCACTCATTTCTTCATATGTTCTTATTGTAACCCTTTACTTACCCTGCCAAAGATTCAACAACTTATTCACGAACTTCATGAACATTCATGAATGTTAAATTGCCATTTATGAACACAAAGCCTTTCTTAACTTGTTCATGACTTTCAAGAACATGTCCATGAACATTAAGAACAGTTTCATGATCAACAAGTACAGGTTCTTGATTACATGCCTGAACATGCACTTGATGTTCATGAACCTGTTGTTGATGTTCATGAGAAAAATCTGTGTTCATGAACAAACATTCAATGTTCATGAACCTGTTGTTGATGTTCATGAAAAAATATGTGTTTATGAACAACCATTCAATGTTGATGAACATTTGTGAAGTTCATATATATAAGTTCTTCTTTCAAAGGGGTTCTTACTACTTATCTCATTTTACTGCATTTGCTGCAGAAAACTAAGGGAATCACTGTTACAAAAGTATAAATTGCTCCTAATGACCAATTGATTCTTTAGTCATAATGGTTTATACCCAAAATCTCACAGTACACTCATTCTGCTATTTTCTGAAGTCTGCTTTCAATTGACCTTACGACACAGAGCAGTTAACCACGCCCACCGTAAATAGGGGAGGTCACTCTAATTTTCTCCGACATTCTGAGTGAAATAGCGTCAATGCACAAACTAGGATCCCTGTTTGACATTGTCGATGATTTCGGATATTCTTATTTGAAATCGTAAATATTCTTACAAAATAAGCACCTGCCTTTATTGCTGGATAATAGGTACATAGCATGACAATTTGTAAAGAAGATGGTACATTCTGAGCGTTAGCAGAGACATTTATAACAGCTCTGTTATATATCTCTATGGCGTTCGGAGAGTGATTTACCCCAGCAGTGTGGGGTCCGATCGGCACAAAACACGATCCGTCCAAAGTCCGATCAGACTCGGAACCGAACGACATTGGTCCGTTCGGCACTGGTTCGACCGGACCTTCAAAATGAATGTATTTCATACTACTTCAAAACAGTTAATTTGCAGTATTTGCAGGTTACGAACAAATTTATCTCATTTTGATTCTTAAACGGTTTAGATTTTTATTTTACTAAATCGGCGTATATCCTGAATGATTCAAAATGCAGACCTACCAATTCTGTCATGTTGAAAATGGTATAATAGTGTTGGTCATTTTGAGATTATGGTGTTAATCAATTGCTGATAGGAACAATCTCTATTTTGTTGTCAAATAAGTTAATAATCAAGACTTTCGAACATAATCTTTTGTATGCTACTCAATGGATGATTGTCGGTTTTGCTACTTGACTACGAACTAAGGGTCATTTTACCAAACGAATTTTTTTCAATTGTTCAAAATTAAAAGAGTTTGCAGACGTCATTTAAATGAAGATGATGAATTAATACTTTTCTGATAGGGCAGACCGACCATATTGTTGGAAAAGAATAACTTGCTCGTTAAGAGCAATTTCTCCTTTTCCCACAATATTTTCCCTAGTTGTCTGTAACAAAGTAGTCAAATGTAGTTATTGTTTGGTAAAGGGTTAACAAACCTCGATTGTTAAAAAGGATTAAGGGTTTCGACGCTAATTAACATCAATCTGACACAATTGCACTTTATGGTCAAGTCACAAACCCTTTCTTGTTTAGCCGATCGGCGGTCTTTGTAATCAACCACTGGCTACCAAGACTGTGTTTTACAACATATTACAGCAACATTAGATTCTTTTAGGTATTCGGATAAAGTTGCAACAAGGAGCTATGGATTTGTTTTGTTTTTAATAGCTTTTAAATTTGGATACGATACATCGATCATTACAGGTAGGTGGATTGATGGGCTATAATAAGAAAGTTAATTAATTGTTTAAGGTGCTCTTAGGGTCCATTTATAAACAAAATCAATTAATTAAAATCCAATTTGAAGAATTTGTATATATCCAACTGGAAACCATGTCCTCTCACAACATTATCGATCAATATTGTATTTTGAGTTAACATTTGATTCATTTTCAAATGCAACTAATAACATTCGTCATTATGTGTCAATTCCGTTTTTCAAAAACAACAATTTTTCATTTTCAACCGAAGATAAAAGACTAAAATAAAAATTTACTAACATGTGAAAGAAAAAAAGAAAGAAAATAATAGTTCATACTTCTATTCTTTACATCGTTTTATAAATTAACTGCTTGCATATATTTACTAATTGCGTGTAGTTCTCAGTCATTTCGCAATATATGTGACATATTTTGGAAACGGGATAAACTCTACTTCACCCACAAGTCTCTCCTTATACATAATTTCTTTATAATAAGTACTTAAACAATATTTTAAGCAGTATTGACAAAGAAAAATCACAGCACAATAGTGCTATGTGTTGACGGAGTCGCACAGCGTGTCGGAGAAAATGGCGGATAGCAACCGAAGTGTTCGCTGATTGGTCAGTTCCAGCTGTCAATCAAAGTCTGTCGTAAGGTCAATTAGGATCAAACACAAGTTCCCATAATTGTGAAATAGCTAAACTCACCTGCATAATGATATTAAAAGTTATGACTATATATGTACAGACACTCTAGAAACAAATGAGACGACAGCAGAATTACATGTGATAAACAATTAGTCACCATCATTAACTTTTAATGCAATTCATTATTAATAATTAAAGACCTTTACAAAGTTGTCTTTTATGATATCAAGCAGAAACAAACGTGGCAAAAGAAGAAATGCTCAGATTGTTGAATATCTTCTTTTAAGACAATTGACTCTTTAGTAGGCTGTTATAGAAATGTTAGAATGTGTAGACCAGTAAACTAATGAGGAGTATATAATTATCGTCTGCTGCTGCTTTGAATTTGAACTAGTCACAAAGTAGTCAACAAAAGAATGGACTCTGGTAAACTTATATCAAAATCACCTACATTGTTGGTAGATTCTACATACCGACTTTGACTTTTAGACAACAGTTGAGTATTTTGACATCTTAAAAAACTCTATTTTGCAGATATACATGTAGGCCTACTCATTATGTTTTTCAGAGTGAAACAAATCTTCGACAAACGACAACAAAGGATTTAAATCTGGAACACTAAAATAAGCAGGTGAATTCACAAATACCTTTTTGCGTGTTAACGTACGACGAAGTCTAATAAGTAATATCCAATGTTCTTGTTGACGACAGGTATACACAAAACAATGCTGGAAAAATAGCCAAAACAGCCGTCTTAAACCGACGCTCAATCGGGTGGAAACAGGAATTCTGTTTACACAAACATAATATAGTCGTCTGCTCCATTAATTATCGATCACGGCAGATATAGGATATCCAAATGAAGTACGCAAGACCAAGCAATGTTGTTATTTTAGTCCCCCTGAAAGATCGAACTTAATAGGCTTTAAATTCAATTAAAATCCAACGTGTAACTCTCCCACTCAAAATACTGCGTGAAAACGATATAAAGAGGAAAATAAATAAACTACCTGATATATTCCCATACGTAATAGCCGTTAAACAACACGTTTTTGGTTTGGACATAACCTGGCTTTGTCTTTGTTTTGAAAAGCCACAAGATACTGCGTCAGTGAATTTCTCCCGTTTTTCAATTTACACAACTGTTAAAGGCGGATCTGACTAGTTTTCTATGTGTGCATGTACAACGCCCAGGCGGGTTCATTTCAATCCATGACAGTTTAATTGATTAAAGTAATCTATTTCTAAGAAATACATACTGATATATCACATTGACTTAACACTTGTAACACGCTCTAAACATAGAAAATAACGCGACCTTATGAAATGCCAGCTTAATCATGCTATGAGATATCGATAACTTTTATATTTCGGGTAGGGGTCACAACCGGGGTGGGGTGTTAAAATGTTGCCCCTGGGGGAAATGTCGCCCTCTTTACTAAAATGCTATATGTATTTGATTTTGATAGAAAAAGATACGACATTGCGCCTTTCTAGAGGCGTTAGTGTAGTTCATGATCCAGGTAAAATCATCAGGTAATAGGAAATGCCAATCGTAACTGCTGGGGTATTTCCGTGACTTGAGAAATACACTGTTTACATTGGATACACCCGATAAATTCAAATTGGGGAAATGCACGTATTACTGGAAAGGGGGTGGGGGGGGGGTGGTAATTACCTGAGGCATACTTGCATACTTTGTATAAGGCAAAACCTTCCTTAGTGGCATGATGATGTTATTGTTCTTCATAAAGATCATTCCTTGGTTTAGTATCAGGTTTTCTTATGATCATCTTTGCATTACAGAAATCGATTTCTTGGGAATATACTATACAACACAACATTTTTATTTGCAATACTTTAGAAAATTATTTGCATATTACAAAACAAGAGAATTGTATCAAACTAGAACTGATGTTATAAAGGGACAATATATAAGTGATGAGTAACATATAGTATAGTATAATTCATAATAGGTTTAGAAAGTCCTGACTCAAAATGTTGCTATTATAAATACACTTAGCTATGTTTAGAATTTCTTTTTTGTTTTTTGATGCCATAAGTGTATACATTGTCATGCGAATAATTAAACAATTGGTTTAAGCGGACGACGGAGATTATCCGTGTCTATTTTAAATAATGAAATAAAAACTGCAAACAATTAAACCTATAAAGGTAAAGCTTAGTAGCTCAAGGGTTTCAACGCCACTTCTAGCAGGGGCGTAGCTGGCCTCAAATCAATGTTATGCACCTAATGTAAAAGTGAAAAAGGTGAGATTTGGCGTTTATCTGGAGATTTAGGACAATGCGTGATATCATTTTTTTTTCACTGTTGAAATTGATGATACAGACATGCGTTCATGCGTTTCGCTGGCTACGCCCTAGCTTCTAGGCCAAAATTGTTGTAACAGATGCATCCAAGAAACGCATTGGAACAGCTGAATGATAGTTTAAACCAGAGGCATAGATAACATTTCATTTTTGTCTCTGTTAAAACATTGTTTGACCCAAACTCCACGCAGGAATATTTCCCTTCACTACACTTCAGTACAGTACAGCTCCTAACCAAAATCAAAAGGAGGATCACTGCATAGGAGAATGAGTTTGACCATAATGTTTCAAAAGAAAATTGAAACCATATCTAAAAGATCTAAATCCACCTGGTCAGAGCTCTAGAATGAACGTGTGCATATCCAGCTTTAATGACTATAAAGGGAAGGGAAATGACTCGGTTTTTTAAAAGTATAAAGCTGGTGAGCACAAAAGGTAAACATTTAAGATCTTCCAATAACGACACCTCACGAGTGCGTCCGATTATGCACTCGACTCATAGGATGTCAATATCGCATTAAACCTTAGAATGCTTGGTAATTTTCTAAAAATAGATTTTTGTGTGGTCTGCTTTCCAAAACTTTAAATGAATGCTTAATTTTGGTGAGGAAAGATACACAGAGTAGCAAACAGGTTTGATCACAGGCCAGCCGTCAATTTACTTGGCGGCTGGCCTGGATCTAACCTTTTTGCATAAGCATGAAGTCGGTTCTAGCGCTATAAGGGTTAAGTCGACAGCTGTTGCATGTGACAGGAGTTTGTTGCTGTAGTAAAAAATGTTATTCTTTTCATTGATTTTAAATCATGCTGATCGACAGCAATAAATCTGTCGCAGATGTCTTTTTTGAAATACAGCAAACATACGCTGCAGAATCAACGTGTTACAAAACTGTGTCTCTTTAAAAAAATCATTTCAAATAAAAACAGAGAGATCCTTCAGAGATAACACAAGAAAAGCAAAACATTGTGACAAAAAGAGGAAGTTGCTCAAATGAGCAAATTCTCCTTTTGTCACACAATGTTTTCCGATCGTCGACTTTCTGCTGCAGAAAATCCTTTCTTCGTTCGGTAAAGTGTTTAATCGGCTGGTTTAAGGTGACGTCGTGTGTCTAATATTTACAGGTAACAGAGGTTGCTCACCGGGAGCAAGTTCAAAAGGGAAAACGCACGCAATCGTTCAGTCTTGGTACCCTGCTTTACACAATTTTAATACTACAAGCCGGTAGTCACTGCACTGTACATCGCTAGTGAGCTCATAGTTACTTGAACGTACTTCTTCAAGAATTGCAGCTTCACTGGAATTTTCATAACCAAAGGAAATCTGATATTTTGCTTTATTAATCTGTGTCACTATTGATTTAATAATTTTAGAATTTAATACCGTTACCGGTAATGTTCCTGTAATGATAAATTTCCAGGTCATTGGGTCCGGATAGGAAATGTTACGGGTTTGAATGTGTTTCTAGTAATATTTCAGTCATTTTATAATTTTCTTTGTATCTGTATATAACCAGTAAAACATAAAGATTATATAGGTGTAATTTTTGTTTGCAGTAGGACTAGAAAAGGAAGGAAAGTTGGGAAATAAATTCCTGCTGTATACTATTTGGAGATGGTATTTTTTGTCACGGCAACTAAGTATTTCACATGTTGTCAACCGCATATTTACATTTTAAAGCAACAGTAGACGACACGCCATCGTGACAAATGTGTGTGTGTGGGGGGGGGTGTGTGAGAGAGAGAGAGAGAGAGAGAGAGAGAGAGAGAGAGAGAGAGAGAGAGAGAGAGAGAGAGAGAGAGAGAGAGAGAGAGAGAGAGAGAGAGAGACTCATATACGTGGAAGTGATTGGCTCTCTGTTTGTTGATGGTAGTTTGGGTTTACAAGCAGAAATATCACGAAGGCCGCCTGGAAAGAAGACCAAGGGAAGGACACGTATTTTCTCGTAAAGGAGATCCTGTCAGTTCGATCCGATCCACGTTTTCCTGTAGTCATGTGCACCAGACACGTGCGTGTCATGTGACACTGAGTTTGACGACATGCGATTGGTAGGCACGCGACCAATATCCCTGTTGTCAGACTTTCTATTATCAGTTTATCATAGAAGATTAAACAAACGTGTTTATTCTGATATCTCTGTGATATTGAAGACAAACAAACAGCGTTTGCCAGACTGATTCCAGTTTCAATATCAAAATATGTTACACACTTATTCATATTCCTTCTTTGTCTTTTTCGGTTTAGTCCGAACCAATGTTGTTTGATATGCCTACACTTTCAAAATAGTAACGTCTATAGTATCACCTTAAATGTGGTGTTCATTCTCAAGAGTGGTCGTTTGTTGCTAGTCGGAATGCTCTCTGAATCGCATGGTTTGACGGCGTAACCTTTTCAGATGTTCATGAAGGTAAAGAACTTCCCCAAGAAGGTCGATTGTTTTACAAAGACCCTTGATCGGGCTCTAAAGGAAGAAAATATATATATATAAAAAACATCATTGTGGAACCAGGCATACCATACAGGGATCTGCGTGGCTCAGTGGTTATGGTGGTGGACTCAGAACATGGGGCTCCCTGGTTCGACCGAGACCTCTGGTTTCGTTGGAATGGCCTTTGGCAAGTCACTTTAGAGCCTTAGCCTATTATTGGTGCCGTTACAGAACTGAAAATGTAGGTACGGCCCTGACGAAAAGGACCCATATGGGACATGTGTCTGCTAATGACTCAAATCTTAAACAGCTTAAAATCGAGTGTAAATCGAGTTCTTACGACTTTACCAATCACTCTCGATTTCAATCTCCTATGCAGAGTTATCGTTCGTTCCTCACATATTGATTGAAGCATAGCGGGAACCAATTTACTCGGGTTGAGAAAGTCTCGATTCTGCTGTTTTGATACATTAATCATTACGTGAAACGGAAATGTCTTATAGAAAAAAATCAAGGCGAAACCTGTGGATCGAACCCATGACCCTTTAACCCACAGCTCTACCAAGACGCTCTACCCATTGACAACTTGTTGTTGACCCGATGTAAAATCCTACTAAATCAATTGCCTCTAATCGTAAGGTCCAACATATTGGTATGTAAAGGCCTATTCCTTTGTGACTATTGACGATTTCGACCTGGATTAAAGTAACTTAACCCTTGTAGTGCTGGAACATACTTCATGCTTATGCAAACAGGTTAGATTCAGGCCAGCCGCCAAGTAAATTCGAATCTGGATCAGGATCGAACCCGTTTGCTTCTCTGAGTATCTTTCCTCGTCGAAATTAAACAGATATTTAAGGTTTTGAAAAGCAGGCGACACAAAAGTCTACTTTTAGATAATGACCTAGTATTCCAAGGGTAACGATCTAGGGGAGGTCCCCCTCATGATTAAGTAGCTATTCAAAGTGATTTATGAATCAATTAAACTCTTTACGCAAACATCTTTGTCCGATATCGAAGGCCTTTCGCAAGACATTCGAAATTGTTATTAAACTTTGAACTGGTCAATTGTTTGGTATGTACTATGTACTTTGTGTGTTTGTTGTTTGGCATGTACTATGTACTTTGTGTGTTTGTTGTTTGGTATGTACTATGTACTTTGTGTGTTTGTTGTTTGGTATGTACTATGTACTTTGTGTGTTTGTTGTTTGGCATGTACTATGTACTTTGTGTGTTTGTTGTTTGGTATGTACTATGTACTTTGTGTGTTTGTTGTTTGGTATGTACTATGTACTTTGTGTGTTTGTTGTTTGGTATGTACTATGTACTTTGTGTGTTTGTTGTTTGGCATGTACTATGTACTTTGTGTGTTTGTTGTTTGGTATGTACTATGTACTTTGTGTGTTTGTTGTTTGGTATGTACTATGTACTTTGTGTGTTTGTTGTTTGGCATGTACTATGTACTTTGTGTGTTTGTTGTTTGGTATGTACTATGTACTTTGTGTGTTTGTTGTTTGGTATGTACTATGTACTTTGTGTGTTTGTTGTTTGGTATGTACTATGTACTTTGTGTGTTTGTTTTGATTCATGGGTTTTTTACATCGCGTCAACAATTTATTGTTTTTATTGAGATGCCCAGTTCATCACGGATCTTACTCGACTGCCATAAATTACCTAGAATTTCAAATTTACCGCTACCCGTAGTATAGTTTGAAACCACACGGAGGGTGTTTGCGATTTCATTCACTCTTACCACTATAGTACGTGAAAAACATTTCTTGATTTTCTCCGATCACTTTTTTCTAGGCTACAAGAGACCTTAGAAAATCATACCAAAAATCATTTGTGAAGGAGTTTGTTTGAGGTTGACCTCGGCTAGGATGACGGCATTGAAAACAGGTTTTGTATTATCACTTTATATACCACAACTACTTCCGTTTGAGTCATCATGGATAGATAGACGGAGACGATATTGAACATGCTATCTTCAGAGACAAACTCATTATGACCCCGACTCTTTCTTTGTATATTGGAGTTAATCAGCATTGTCGGCAAACCTTGGGTTATATCTCGTCAGCAATGAAAGCTTCCCATGCCCCTGATATTGAAGATTAATGTCAATTTCCACACGACTTTGGTTATATTTCGGAATGGAGTAAAAAGTAATGAAAATATAAAGTGACAATAAAGTTCTTGATCTGAGAGAGAAGCTCTGTCAGCTTTCATGATGCCCTTTTTTAATTAAAGAGAAACAAACAAAAACAAACCAAACGCAAAAACATAACCGCCTAATAGCTTCGCATTGCTTCGGAAGCATAATTGCTCATAATGGTGTAATGTATACGATCACACTGAATATACCTATCATATCATAATGATTTATAGTAAGTAAATTATCACAGTGGATATACTCTATTGCAAAACGTTTGAATGACATATGATCACATGGTTACCTTTTATTTCAAAATGTTTAAATTTGTACTGACTTGATGATAAACTGTACATAGTTTAAGTCAATAAAGAATATTGCTATCTTGCAAATCGCTGACGAAATCTTTGGAGTAGTCTAAATGATCTTCGGACACATCTAAGAATGTTGTGATTTTTTATTCGTACAAACTGTTGCAGAGTCATCACTCGGATGTTGCCCTATAACCCTTTCCCAAACAACACATTTTCGACTATCCCAAATTGAAAGAGTTTGCAGACGACATTTCAAAATGTGATGAAATTGAAAAACATTCTTCAGATAGAACAGAAAACTTTGTGGGAAAAGGAAAAATTGCTCGTTACGAGCAATTTCTCCTTTACCAACAAGGTTTTCTAAAGTCGTCTGTGACAGAGTAGTCAAATGTCGTTATTGTCTGGGAAAGGGTTAAAAGGCATCTTCAAAGCTGACATAGCTCCTATTTCAGATCAAGAAAACGTGTTTTGCTGGTCAAATCGTTTTCCATTAAATTGTTTTCCACTCAGGCATTCGGATACAATTACGACAATAGTATAAGCTGCTTCTTATGAGAAGTTTGCGCTTTTGTCACAGTGATGATCATCCGGAAAAGGTGTTATAGAGCAAAGGCATAATACTGTTTATTATTAGCTTTTTGGGTAAAGTAAGAGACTGAGGTAAAATACCCATAATTCGCAATTTTGAAACCCATTCTCTCGTTGGAATATTTGAACCGAATACAGTCTAACTTGTGTTAAGCAGCCACCCTTTTAAGCAGCCAACCTGTCTTAAACAGCCACTACAGAAAGTCCCATTGTTATATTTATAGTGTAAATCAATTTGCGTTAAGCAGCCAACCTGTCTTAAACAGCAAATTTACTCTGTCCCATAGGCTGGCCTCTTAACACATGTTTGACTGTAGTTCCGGCCTCGACCGATGTTTACCGAAGTAATCCTACACAAGAATAAGTTTAAAAATGGCGGAACATGGATATTCCACCTTAAAATGGAATATCTAAGTCTGGAATAGCAATTATACAACAAAGAACTAATAATGTTTATTATGTCTTTGTATAAAGTACGGTATTATACGGTATCCGAGTCATACCGACTAGATTTATAGCAATTTCAAAAGCCGTCTGCAGACGGTTTAAGTTTGGGACGATCAAAGATTTTCGTTTGGCATATTTAGTTAGGAAATGCGCAAAGGGCGCCGAAAAGTGTTTAAATGAAATGGGGCAAATCGAATCATTAAGAAACGCCCTCACATAAAATTACTTTTTTTTATCAACATAGACCGCATGCAGAGGATGTGAAGTACTTTAGCAACAAAATAGATTCAAAACAAGTCTGACATGCATTATTAGAATTTTCTCATCAGAAACAACATTTCATGTCATCAGAAAAACAACGGTGTTATTAATTCAACGACCTGAAAAAACGGGGGTTTTTTTCTTGATGTTGTTATTTGGGTCGGGGTACTTGATTGATCTAAGTACATGTTTTTGGCTTTCCCTTGAAACTTGTCACATTGAGCCCTCTCCGCGTTGGTGTAAACCCTTGTGACATTTGAATTTTCGTGAGAGGTAGACATACGGAATGCTAATGGTGCTACCTGCCTTGACCAGCCCTTATTAGCAGTTGAGTTAGGAGTCTCTCTCTATCATTATGACCAATGTATCACAACAGAACTGAAATAGTATTGACAATTTGTAAAACCTATCTAAATTAGTGAATTACTAAATGAAAGACCTCAACAAACATCAAATAAATCTACGGTTTTTGGACAACGCCTGTATAGTTTGGCCTCCAAGATGAGGAAATGCAAAGTCATAAAAATCTAATTTTTGCTGTCTGGCTAATATGCGGCCATATCCATACGGGCGACAACCACAGCCTCCCTTTCTACTGATATTAATCGTAGTTACCTCCCTTATTTTGCGAACGTTGATAAGAACGGTCTTTCGTAGTCCAGATAACTGGTCTCGAAGGCTATTGCTATTTTGACTGACGCCTTCGAGTCCAGAGTCAATCGTGATTTTTACGTTAGATTTTTGCGCACAGATTTTCTGCGCATGTTTAACCACCTATCATTCCATAACTATGCAATGGATTATGAAATCAAACATACCGATTTGGAGATCAACCTTTTATCTGTCGATGTGTGAAGTCTCAAAAGTGCCACTTTTGTATAAATATCCAAAACTTTGATTTAAATCACACACATAAAACCTGCTTTCAAACGTTGAGGTAAAAGTCCGAAACATCCGGATGCTAAGTCTCGCTCTGGGTTATGTTACACGGTCCAATATACATGTCAACACTCGATTTACACTCGATCACTGTTAGTAACGTTGTACGCGTTTGGCGGGAGTACATTATTTGTGAGCACTTGATACTGTACTTCGACTAAAATAATTCCCACAGTATTTTCATCATCTGATTATATATGTTTTTGTTACTTCTTTTGAAACAATGGATTCATTTATGGAATTCGACGGTGTTAACTATCTTGTTTTAAAAATGAGAAGTCCAGATAAAGTTGAGGCCGTCATTTTTCCTAATTGAAACCAAATACATGGAAAGTTAAAGGTCAAATTTCCCGATAAACAAACTTTTCTTTAATTATCGTTTTTGAATTAGGTTATGGTTTGGTTATGACGGAGGTAATGATTTTTTTCTCATATAGAAGCGAAAAATGTTGTTTTTGACTACTTTTATTCACCTTTATCGATTTTTGTGAATGACTTATCTCCCTTGTTGTGACGTCATTTGTGCTTCAAAGTCATATGAACTAACAGTAAGAAGAATCTAGTTCTCAGTAACGACGGTGTTTTTGCACAAATTTCGGACATTTTAAGTGTTGAATTGTGTTTGGGAAACATAAATTGGATATTGAATATGGTATTTTGACAGGTCTTCTGGTGTTATTCTGCTTTTGGTCGCAGGGATGCGAGTTTCTCCCGTTTTCCGACGAACATAAAAGCTGCAAAAAGTTTCGATAAGTTAACTGGACCGTGTTTACTTTACAAATAAGCAAATGATATATTCCCCAAACAAGAACAGTAGGCTGTGTTACTTTCACTTCGAAGACGGCAAGTTTACGCATTGTTAGGCGTTTCCAAAAAAAAAATGATTTTAATGATCTTTAAATGATCGGACTCAATTCAAAGTAATTTATACAGATGAAGACGCTTCAAATTCATTCTTCTTATTGAGTAACCGTTATATTTTCCTTATTTGAAACACACCAACAATATTCACTTTACCTTGATGTATTGGTTTCAAGACTGTCAATTTAAACCAGACAAAGCTAATCTCACTTTCAAACACCAATCAAGCGATAAAGCATACAATCATGCATCTTGTTCTTATTTGCAAAACTTGTTTTATGTTTTAACATAATCGTAGAAACGTTGCCATTGTACATAAATGAGACAAAATGAAAAATGTACGTTGATTGCTATGATAACAAACCGATTAAAACAAGCAAGTTTCTTTTATCTGCCGTTGTCTTTGAATGAAAATTCAAAGTAATGAATATTTGATATCCGCAAACGGTCTCTGAACTCATCAACGCAAATGATAATGGGTTCGATCTTAACTTAAGCGTCTGCTTTTCGGAATTATTTAAATCACACATCTTATTTTTTTGCCATTGGTAATATTGGTTAAATGACGTATGTCACACTGAAATGCAGGTGTTCAAACATGATTAATACAAATTTATATTGATCATTTAGTAATAAGATCACTTAATATATAATTTACACATTTGAACATAATCTCTTTGTTTACAATTTAATTGATTATTGTCAGTTTATCTCACATACAAAGGGTCAATCAACAGACATCGGACATTACAAGGATTAAGGGTCGTGATGCAAATTAACACCAATCTGCCACATTTGCACTGTATGTGTCAAGTCTCAAGTCCTTTATTGTTTAGGCGAAAGATAGCCTCTGGCGTTAATCTCTTAAATATCTCTGTTGTTAATTAACAGGTCTGACACGTTCTGCTATTCCAGACATGAAATAACAAGCGGCAAATCTCACACTTTCAATGCGTGGCAATTAAATTTATCTTAAAAATCCATTGTTAAGATATAACCAATTAAGACCAAACTCTCACAGGATGTTTGGATTGATAAGGTGTCAGGACATATTTATCTCTCAATGTGACTTACGTGTGATACTTTGTCGTTATGATATTCAAAGAAGTGAACATGTTGTCTTTTTTATTAGAATAGTTTGACACTTCAATAAGTATATGATAATCAGTATTCACCAAAACGGTATTAACTCTATGTTTCAACAAAAAAACGTTTTAACATCAATTTCAAGTTTTGTCAAATTGATATTTAAATTCCAAAATCATAAAAAATAAATTCAAATACGTTTATTTAAGGTTGTTAGTAAAATAAACTATGACGATTTTTTTGTTTTAGCTGTTAATTATTAAACCTGTCCGAAAATTAAATGCTCAATATGTCAAGGCTACTTACACGAGAGAAAACGAACATCAATATAAAGTGAATATGAAGAACAATTCTTAAGTTCTTAACAGTTGATCTAGAAAGACGACATCGGAATCAATTTCGAAATCATAGACCTCTTACTGGGGTGGAGTTACTGGAAAGTTGCCGGATGATTTTAACAAATACTCTTAAATGTGCCAGTGTTTAGTTTTGAAATTTGGATGTGTGGTGAAAATGTGAGGTAAAGGATAACCTTCGTATCACAAGTAAGTTGATGTGTAGTGAAAATGTGAGTTAAGGATAACCTTCGTATCACAAGTAAGTTGGGTTATAATACGGTTTGTTTGTTCGCAATTTATGATCTTCTCCCGTTTCATTTCATGTATTGATAAGACAATGCAGGGTGAATTTGACAGTTAATAGTTATACGATGTACGGTGTTAAGACAATTCGTTTATTCAGACCTGTGTCTTTGTTTACTACTCAATTAAAACCTTAATTCTAATACACGATCATCGACGAAAAAGTACTCTTGGTTTTTTTCAACAAATATTAATAAAAATAGCTGTTTCAACAAATATCGTCAAAATTTCAAGCCGATTCTTACATATGAAAACATTTACAAATCCTTTCAAATTTACGCGTTACGTCACTTACTTTTTTTTCAAAAGAATATTCTTATAATATGAAACATATTCAATAAAGAAAATGCACTGTCAATCCAAACATTGACTTAAGGATTGCTATTTCGAGGAAAATCGTCCCAATTTCAAGCCGTTCCTTTCATATGAACGCATTGACATATCCTTGTAAATTCACGCGTTAAGTCACTAATTTATTTTTTCAAATGGATCTTCTTATAATATGAAAACTATCCAGTATACAAAATTCACTGTCAAGCCAAACAATGACTTAAGAATCATTTAATTCAAGGAAAATCGTCCAAATTTCAAGCAATTCCTTTCATATGAACAGGTTTACGCAATGACAAATCCATGCAAATTCACGGGTTAAATTATTTATTCATCTTTTTTCAAATTGATATTCTTATAAAATGAATCATATTCAATAAAGAAAATGCGCTGTCAATCCAAACAATGACTTTAGGATCGTTTATTTGAAGAAAAACACCAATTCTAACCAGCGATCGCTCTTCACGCCCTTTACATGGCGCATTCAGTGGATCACGAGTGACGTCACAACAAAGGGAAGTAAGTCATACGAACTTTTATTAATCGGTGCGCTATGACGGTGATTTATGACGTAATGCGTTATGCTAAAATGTTGCAAATAATTTCAATGTGATTCTTTTACTTCATATTTTAATTTTATGAAATAAACCCAACCTGTACATATGACCTTTAAATTGCGCTTCTTGCAGACTTAGTTCAACGCATTGGCTGAAACTTGCGAAATGATATACGGGAAGTTGCTCCCCCCACGAACATTTGCCACCATTTTTGTATAACTCTTTACCGAACGTTAAATGTTCAATCGTCCCAAATTGAAAGGGTTTGCAGACGACATTTCAAAATGTGATGTTATTGGAAATGACCTTTCTATTAGGTAGAAAACATTGTGGGAAAAGGATAAATTGCTCGTTAAGAACAATTTATCCATGTTCCACAATGTTTTCTAGAGTCGTCTGCAACAAACCGGTAAATTTGGTTATTGTTTAGTAATGGGTTTAGGCGCACATTTGTCCCCTCATATTAATCTTTTGTAAGTTACCTTGATATATTATGATAGTATTCCGTTATATTTCAATAAAAACTTAAATGGAGATAATATATTTTATCAGACCAGAGACATAGATTACAATCATAACATATATGTCTCTGATCAGAATAATTTGTCAATTTTGCTCTATTACGCCGATGGCACTTGGTCAATTATGCCGTGAAACTTGTTTCGACGTTAATTTTCTTATTTTTGTCAAAATTTGTTCTCTCTTACTTAATAATCAAACGTGATGGTCTTTGATTGTCATACTGACACAAATTGAAATACCTTTGGTCTTCTTTGTTTAGGTGGTTTGCCTCGAGTGACAAATTGGGTAAGTGTGACCTCCTTTGAAAGGTGTTTGTTGATTCAAGTATACAAAGACAGTATTAAGGCCACAAGGGGAAGGATCGTGGAAATGTTTCACAGTTCTAGGACTAAGAAACAAACAAAAAATGGATAATAAAGGAATTCTGTTCGCCTGCCTCCTCCATTCGTGTTCTGTAGGTAATTGGGGTCAACGTACCCGATATTGAAGTGATCGTTCATTGAGGGCTTCCAAAAGTGTACTTTCGTACTGGCAAGACGTTAGGCGTAGTGGACGTGTAGGACAGAATTCTGTTTCCATATGGAAGATCCCTTATGAAATCAATCGCAGACGACTATATGAGAGATCTTGTGGAGAGAAAGATTTAAGTCAATTGATAACGCATCGAATGGACAAGTGTGAAATACAGAGTTCAAATTATTGTTTTGCAAAGGAGTGTCCCGTTTGTGAATGCACTGCGTGTACTCGTTGTAGTATTTGTAGGAAGTTATGTGAATTCACAGGGAAACGGTCTGTAAAGGAGCAGTTTTTCCAAAAGAATACTTCCATTGAACACCTGCTAGAAGTCCAAATTTCAGCGATCAACAGGCGGAACAAATTGTTGTAACAACAGATTAAAGTTCTTAATTAAAAAGGAGTTGAAATAAATGTAACTAATCAAAAATTCGCTTCTGATGAGCAACATTTCATTTCGGTACAGAAGCCTGGTTCAAGTACATGTATAAAGGTCCTACATTTGGTAAATAGGTTGACATTATAGGTTCGTAATTTGAATGAATTGTAGAATTGATATCATTTGAAACACAGCGCACCACTTGCTCCTAATATACCAATATTGCATGCGTATAACGTCGTCTGCAAAAAAAAACCCAGATCCTCCTTGTTCATGGTGTCTGATGAGGAATTGATGATAATGGATAGGCTTGAACAGAGTTAATCGTTTTGACTTTGTGAATTTGTCCTTTATAATTTGATTGAACTTTATTGAACACTTTATGTCCGAACTTGAAACATTGTGAGAAAAACACTTTGTTTCATTTTGGTTTAATAACTTGACTTTGTAACTTTAAGGGATTAAAATCTTTATTATTTCCTTTTAAGATTTTGTTATTTTTCTTGTTAGGCTCTAGCTACCTTAATTGTCATTTGATTTAAAAGCTAGTGGTGTGATCCTGACTAACTAATTGTTAAACCCGAGTTAGACAATTTTTATCCAGAGCCCGAACCCGATAAAACTCGTTTCCCGAGGCGAGGTTTACGACACATGTATATAACGTCGTCTGCAAAACAAACCCACATATTCTTCTTGTTGTCTGGTAAAGGATTGATGATAATAAGCTTGAACTATTTATCCCCACCCCTTCTTCAAGCACTATAAACACTGTGCAACGACATATTGTTATGAAGGTGTTAAGTAAACTATTCATTATGTCAAAATGTGTTGTTTTATTCCTTTGACATTAAATCTACTGTGTAAATACGTGATAGATAGGCTCTGGTTACGCGGTTTTCACATGCAGGTCGCTGATAGCATGTACCCGATGAACACCCAACGTAATACTTCATGAGTAACTTTTTAAACACTAGTTGCAGTAAGTATATATGTTTGGTGTTCATAGGACTGAACATCACCGATCCAACACAGGTGAAGGAAATAGTTTGTTATAGTTTCAAGGAAATCAACTACAAGTTTTATCGGTCCGACGTCAGGCGTTTTACGCTAGGCGTAAATATCGCTCCAATCACAATTTTATAAATCGAACTTTTAACCCTTTCCCAAACAATAACGACATTTGACCAGTTTGTTGCAGATACTGTGCAAAACATTGTGGGAAAAGGAGCAATTGATTGTGACGAGCAGTTTGTCATTTTCCCACAATGTTTTCTGCCCTATCAGAAGATTATTTTCCAATTTCATCATATTTTGAAATGTCGTCTGAAAACTCTTTCAATTTGGAACAGTCGAAAATTTGTTGTTTGGGAAAGGGTTAAATGATCCTTATTCCTGTTAGATTTGATTCAAAACAAAACATGAAATGATTTACGTTCATTTTGAAAAAAAAAAGTATATATATTTTTTTATTTTGGTAACACTACAATCACGTAATAGGCCTACTTAAACAAAATAAGCGAATTAAAAGATAACAAAAACAAGGATGTTATTTTAGAAGAACCATAACGGACTATGCTTCAAATGCTGGTTTGCAAAAGACATCTAATTCTTATCCAAGCATATCTTCTCCGAATCTGTATGTGAAGAGAGCTCAACTTAGTACAACTCGACTTTAAGTAGAAAGACGCGTACTTCATCCCAAACTGTATACATAATGCGATGACCTTTGACCCGCAAGATATTCGCGGGAATCTCGCGGCCGGTGGTAAACAACATGGACGGCGATTGTTTATTTTTGAGCATCGTCGATGTTTCTTGATAGATAACTCGCATATAAGAGGTGTACTGGATACTTGTGTGGGCTGAGACAAAGACCTAATAAACACAGATAAGCAACTCCGCAAAATACCGTTCTTTCTCGCGTTGACATCTCGTTCGCGAGATTTTGCCTTCCTGTAAATACAGACGCTTTATTTTGTTAATCAAAGCGTCTGCCGTCGCTGATAAGCTATGGTAGCCCTTTTATTGACCCTCCCGACCCCAAAAACCAATAAACAGATGGCCACCAGATGTGGTGCCCTGCTGTGATAATTACCGGGGATTATAACTTATTGTAATATTGCACTGTGTCAAACTGAAATGTCTAGCTAAATATTATGATGGAGGAAAATTTCAGCAGCAAAATTTACTGTTAAAATATTAGCTTAAATCTATACTTTTGTGAAATGGGTCTCTAAATGGGAATTATCTTTTTTTGCGGCATATCATGTACAATATTCTATGAATTAATAATTCGTAATGGGGAACATTCTATTTTCTTTGAAAAATGTACTCAATACCATCATCATCACCATCTGCATCATCATTATCATCATCATCATCATCAACAATGTTAGAATTATAATATCAAACAACAACTAGCTATATACTTCTGCGCACAAATATGCACCCGAGTCTGCTTTTTATCTCTTGATTTGCAGCATGTTGATGTCATACACTTCCAGCACACACAAACATGCTGTCATTAGCCGCAAATTTTACACTTTCTTTGCATGGCAATTATTTCCAGCTGAACCAAACAGAACATATCGTTACATCTTCCACGTATACAGTTTATATACAATAAGAGAGTACTAAGAATAAATTCAAATTAAAAAAAAAAGACCAGATAAGAGAATTTAAATGCCTCTTAACATCACAAACATATGAAAAAAAGTTCTTGATCTTCCCTTGTTCGATAAAAATATGTGTAATGAATCAAAGTTTGTTTAAATCAACCCATATTTTGTTTTTGTTTCCGAGGAGTTAGACAAAAACTATTGCTCTACTACTAAAACATGCAACCATATGATTTCAAAAAACCAAGACCAGATAAGAGAATTTAAATGCCTCTCAACATCACAAAAATGTATAAAAGTCCTTGATCTTCTATTGGTCGATAAAAATATGTGTAATTAATCAAAGTTTGTCTAAATCAACCCATATTTTGTTTTTGTTTCCGAGGAGTTAGACAAAAACTATTGCTCTACTACTAAAACATGCAACCATACGCTTTCAAAAACCCAAGACCAGATAAGAGAATTTAAATGCCTCTCAACATCACAAAAATGTATAAAAGTCCTTGATCTTCGATTGGTCGATAAAACTATGTGTAATGAATCAAAGTTTGTCTAAATCAACCCATATTTTGTTTTTGTTTCCGAGGAGTTAGACAAAAACTATTGCTCTACTACTAAAACATGCAACCATATGATTTCAAAAAACCAAGACCAGATAAGAGAATTTAAATGCCTCTCAACATCACAAAAATGTATAAAAGTCCTTGATCTTCAATTGGTCGATAAAAATATGTGTAATGAATCAAAGTTTGTCTAAATCAACCCATATTTTGTTTTTGTTTCCGAGGAGTTAGACAAAAACTATTGCTCTACTACTAAAACATGCAACCATACGCTTTCAAAAACCCAAGACCAGATAAGAGAATTTAAATGCCTCTCAACATCACAAAAATGTATAAAAGTCCTTGATCTTCAATTGGTCGATAAAACTATGTGTAATGAATCAAAGTTTGTCTAAATCAACCCATATTTTGTTTTTGTTTCCGAGGAGTTATACAAATACTCTACCATCCCATCCAATTCCAGCACTTTCGGTTCTATTGATGATACACATTTCAAAACACGTGTTTCGCCAGTGGTAAAAGGAAATCAATTGTCTCATATGCAATTATTAATAAAAACAACACACTAATAAAGGAATGTTAAAACTATCGAAAAATTAATAAAATAAACGTTAGTTTTCACACTTTATTCAACCTTCGTTTACATCGTCTAGCTGGCAGACACACTTCAGTGCCGACGAGATTAGGAAGTCTCGCATAGTCTCCCGAAATCTCATCCTCCACGAGATGATAAGGGAGTTCGGTCTTTACCTATGGGGAGTTGCTTATCTGTGTTTATTAGGTCTTTGGCTGAGACGATTCATAAATGATTTATGTATGTATTTCAAGTTTCCGTTTATTTTTTGGTCCCTTTGAAAACGAAAAATCGCAAGTTAAAAGCACTGAGTCGGTCGTTCGAAATTTTGTAACATAAAAATCACGTTGGACTTGAGACGTAGCGAAGCACGATAAATGTCCAAATGACGAAAAAAGCTTCGTTCACGGATCATTATTGAGACTAGGTCTTTCGTAGCCTGGGATTTCAGCTCGATGACAACGCGTTAGAGCCGCGTATAGTTATTGTCCAAAGGCCTATCTCACAAAGCACGAAATATTCGTATAATACATTTCTTCGTAAACGTAAAGACAAAGAGAAAAGGAGTTCCTCAGATTGAGAAAAGCGTTAACTTAGACGCGAAAGGAGCAAGAGTTCTACCGCGAAGTCTTTATTCTACTTTTAACCGCATGTCTCTATTTCATTCATAAAAATAAAGTGACTTTTGACATTTTAGGGTTATGCCAAATTTGTGATTTATCACCCAGGGGCCTGTCTCGCAAAGATTTATACGATAAATTTCCTCGTTAACATAGATATAAAAAGAAAGAGAGTTCATTAGAAAAGCGTTAACTTTGAAGTGAACAGAACAAGTCATACCCGTTTATAATCGTAATTATACTTTTAACCACGAGTCTATTTCACATTCACAAAAACAAAGTTACACTTGAAAAAATTGTTTACAAACACAGTTACGAATCTTTGCATACAGGTCCCTGGACCCCAGACACTCTCTCTTGATTCTATAGCCTACCAGATTCAGCACAATAAAAGACAACCTTTAGACATACCATCAATCGTATCTACTCGAAAATCCCCGTAACAAGTCGGTAGATATACCTCGTAGGCAGTACATGAATACACCAGAAATCCTGGGGTAATTCGCCTTATTTCCGGCGGCTAACGCAAAATGCACACAGGCACTAAATACGTATTTAAATACACACAAATTGGTTATATATCACAATTGAATGTTTGTGTTTACCCTTTTCATTAAAGATGACCATATCAACACATCTTTGATTCATATTTTTTTCAATCGTATCTACTCGGCAATCCCCGGCTTGTGCCGGGGATTTCCGAGTAGATACGATTGCAAACGGACATGCCCTTCGTTGCTGACCTACTTTCAAAAATGGCTCCCCATTGCCTCCGAGGTTATTTTAAGAAATGGCCGAGGTGTTCCGAATGGACATACCATACGCCAGCATGCTCTTCAATCGTAACTACTCGGGTATTTCCGTGACCTGAGAAATATCTTTTTTCATTGGATAAACCAGATATGTTCCAATCTGATTTTTCAGCTCACGGAAATACCCGAGTAGTTCTGATTGGATAGTACCCTCTCATACCAACAGTCATTTTACTAGAACGATCAGAAATTGGAACCATCTACCACTAAAAGTCAAGTCACGCGAGGCCTGTGCCCAACTAGCCACTCTCTATTTCTAACTTACTCTTTCGATTTTATATTTACTCTGTACACAACACTTTTTGACACCTTACTCTCCCCTTTATAATATTCGGTCAGTTGGATGTGACCAGCAGGCGCTTAGTTAGCCCTCCATGGATGTGGATTCAAGATTAAACTATGGGGTCCAGGGGCATGCCCTGAACATTTTGAAAATAATAGTGAAATCTAGCGCATTCTAGGCGATTTCAGAGTCATTAGTGTAGTATTATATTAGACTATTGACAAAAAGAATACATTAAGGCTTCAGGTTTTTTGTCAGAACCATGTGGATTCAGACACATACTCCCTTATTGGCAGCTACACGCCTTACCAGTATAGGCAAAAGAAAAAGTATTACAAAGACTATTAAAAATAATTATATTAATTTTTTTATTCAAATCATACAAGTCAGTCTTTTCATTGGTTTATAAACAATTGTAAAAACAAACTACACAATAACTCGACTTGACAACTTTCATAGATTTTCCTTCTGCTAAAGAGTTCAGAATCTAACATGTATTCCACAAACGAAAAGAATCTACAATGTGTGTTCCTATATGTGCAGCTTCCACTTTGTTGGTACCAAAAGTGAAATTCCTTATCAAAATTGTGAAATTCCTTACCAAAATTGTGAAATTCCTTACCAAAATGGCGAAATTCCTTACCAATATGGCAAAATTTCTTACCAAATTGGTGAAATTCCTTATCAAAATGGTGGAATTCCTTACCAAAATGGTGAAATTCCTTACAAAAATGGTGAAAACTCTGATCAAAATAACCTATTTGTCTGCCTAAGTCTGTAAAAAGCAGTGGACAATATTTTGTAGTCATGTGTCTTTGGTGGAGTCCATCGTTAATCTGATGCCCTGCCTTAGCCTGGGAGCCTGGCCTGTGCGTATACTAGGCTAACCCTGCCTTTGCGATAGGTCCAAAAGAAGCAGCATACAGCAATTTCTACAGTATGCATTTACTTTATGAAACTTTATAATCATAGTGACAAAAGAGAAACAATGGTAAGGATGGTGTCTTATTGCTCTTCTTGTTACAACTGCTCAACAGTGTCTCCTTTTTCAAATGCTGTCTTGTTTTTACATGGATCTTTCATCTTACTTTAGCCAGGTTAGTTTTAGTTCACATTATTTAACTTTAAGGCATAAATTATGTCCCTGCGCAAGTTCTAATTTTATCATACACCATTGGCAGCAAATGTTGAAAATGCCACTCAACAAGTCACCTATGTTAAGACTATTAGTGGAATTTCTATGCACAATATCCCTTATAAACCATAACATTTAATGACACAAAACAACTAAAAGACTATCCACACCTAAATAAAAACATCAATGTTTAAAGTGATATAAATACAACCAAGCTTAATGATCTAAATGATAAAAATGGAATATTCTAAGCACCTATTTAATCAACAGATTTCAAAACCTCAATATCCTTTCCCATAATGCAATGGTTCTAAGTAAGTATCCATCACAAATAAAAAGAAACAAAGTATTTTTCAATTCAAGCATATAATGTACTTCCCAACATTCACCTTGCTTCAAAGGCTTGCAGTTTTGAAATCTGTTTAAATCATGAAAACAATATGATAAACAAGAGTTGTATTTTTCACTAACAAATTAAACAAAATAAGTGCTACTAACTTGAATTACTGCGAAGATAAATTAGTAACAGACTGTCGTCAGTCTTTCAGCAGGGCTTGTAAGGGTTTCTTTTTATTCAATTGGCTTTTCTTTTTATTCAATTGGTTTTTTTTAATTATTCAATCAGGTTTTCTTTTTATTCAATTGGGTTTCCTTTTTATTCAATTGGGTTTTCTGTTCATTTAATTGGGTTTTCTGCTTATTCAATTGGTTTTTACATTTAGTCAAACAATTACTTTTGGTTATTTCCTGGAATCAACCAGTACGAGAGGGGTGCCCTGCAGTGTCCTTCCCAAGGACACTTCCATGAGAATTCCCTGTGGTGCTGGTGAAGATTGAACCTACCAGGACCCCTGTGTCATAAGTCCTTCACCTTTACCACTAGGCAACACAGGACCCTATAATCTGCTCAAGAATCGCTATATATGGGAAAGAGCTACAGAAATGGAATTCTTTGGGTAAACATCAAACACAACTTAAGGACATAATATGATACAACAACATTACACAAATTAATAGAAATGCTAAATACTTTTAGGGCTCAGCCCAAGGTCATAGTATGTCCTTCTCATAGGTCAAGGTTATAGTTTGTCTCTTACAAAGGTCAAGGTCATAATTTGTCCTTCACAAAGGTCATGGTCACTCAAAAGTCTAGCACTAAGTTCTAAATGTTTAATATATGCTGCCATCTTCTGATGGCTTCTTATTAGCTAGTTTATATGGGTTCAACATCACATCAACATTATTTCAGTTATGTTGTGATCCCTGACTCATAATGATGGATGAAGACCCCATACTCAACTACCCATAAGGGCTGGTCAAGCCAGGTAGAACCATCGGCATTCTGTAAGTCAGTCGGGAGACTACCTATCATGAAAACCCTATACCTCACTGGGATTTGATCCCACGCCTATGCGTAGAGGGGCTATGTGATTTTAAGTTCTGTACTCTAACTACTAGACCAATGATGAAAAAAAAAGGTTTTTCATCATACAAGATAAGAATTCCTAAAAATTGACTTGACATTTTGAAACATTCTACTTTATCAAAGTTGTTTCATTGATATAGTTGACGTTTGCTAACTCTTTCTCATTCTATTTATCAATTTTAATTGTCATCTGCTAACTTTTTCAAATTGCTTTAGTTGTTTGCAATTATCAACTGCTAATGCTTTCAAATTTGGAAGATAAAATATTTTTTTTTATTTTTTTATTCTTATGGGTTTTACATCACACCAACATTATTTCAGTTATGTAGCGATGCCCGACTATTAATGATGGAGGAAGACCCCATACTCAACTGCCCATAAGGGCTGGTCAAGGTGGGTAGAACCATTGGCATTCCGTAAGTCAGTCGGGAGACTGCCTCTTATGAAAATCCATATCCCTCTCAGGATTTTAACCCACACGGAGAGGGGCGGAAGATAAAACAACAAAAGGAAGTTGTGCTAAAAAAATGTAAATGGCTGATGTGATTTCAATCAAAAATGATAATTAAAAACTCATCTACAAACCTCACCAAAAAGTAAAAAAAGATCAATACATAATTTTTATAAGTACAACACATACAATTTAATTCAACAAATCTTACATTAAAAGAAGAAAATAATCTAAACCTAACTTTGAAATCTAGGTTTCCAAAGACAAAAATGTAATATTTGACTTATTCTACAGTTATGACATTTATATGAGCTTAAGTCAAAATAAGAGGGAATGATAAAAATCTACCCATTCATTAACATGGGACCTTTTAATTGGATCAAATCAATAAAACAGAAGGCAACAGCCATTTTATTTATTAACATGGGTTTTTAAATTGCCTCAGCATTATTTCAGTTATATTGCGATGCCCGACTCGTAATGATGGAGGAGGAGCCTAAACTTAACTGCCCATAAGAGCTGGTCAAGCCGGGTAGAAACATCAGCTCTTTGTTAGTCAGTAAAAAGACTTCACCTCATAAAAATCTAAATGCCATCACCGGGATTAAAACCCAAGCAGATAGGGCCCATGTGATTTCCATTTCTGTTTTCTTACCTCTAGGCCATGGAGGCCACACTGGCAACAACCAACATCTCACTTATTGAAATTAGCCTATTGCTCTTGCTTTAACCCTTTTTCCAAAATTTAAGTTTTCAACTGTCCAAAATAAAAAGAGTTTGCAGACTACATTTCAAAATATGATTAAATTGGAAAACAATCTTCTGATAGAGTAATCACATAGTGGGAAAAGGAGAAATTGCTCTTTACGAGCAAATTCTTTCATTTTCCACAATGTTTTCCAGAGTCGTTTGCAACAATTGGTAAAATGTTATTGTTTGGTAATGTGTTAAATTCGGTCCTGTCAAAAAATCAAACATTCTTGAATGGGTTAACATTCTAAATATCCCTCTTATTCTGGGCTCTGATATGAAACTTGGAAAGAAGTAAAACCAAACATAGACTTTACAAGCACACATTCAAAGACAGGAAAAACCTTGTTTTAATCTTATGTCTACACCATGTTAACCTATTCAGACCTTTACTATACCAATAGCTCCATTAGAACTCAAGTTTCACACTTGCTGTAGAAGTCTTGAGAAACCTTTGTGACAAAAGCATAAATTGCTTCTAAAGAACAATTTAATCTTTTGTCATAATTATACCTCACTTTACCACACTTGCTGGTTATTTGTTTAGCTGTATTGGGCTTAACACCATAGAAACACTTTTCCCATCATGTTATGGCTTTCCTGGATATACTAGAACTAGGCTAGGGCTCTGAAAAGTCTGGCCAAAGGACGCTCTTACGAAACCAGACATATCTGTTTGGTTTGAGAAAAGCGTTGTAGGGTTGAGGGAAGAGATGAAGTGGGGACCCATCATTCTCCCTTTACCTGTGTTCAGAATCAAAAGTAACATGCAAAGTAAAAAGGCGGATGTCCTTCAACAAAAATAATCAAAAGAGAAAAGGAGAATCTTAAACAATTGTTTTTCAATATTAGTAAATTAGACATCGGTATACATGGTAAAGCTATACAGATGTATACTGGTACTAAAAATACCACTGCATAATTGGCAAGTGCAATTGCCGGAAAAAAATCTCCATAGACAAGAATAATTGGTTTTACATTAAACCGGACAGTGGACTTTAGTAAAGTGCCATTTCTTTTGAAGAGTTTTCCCGTCTGATGAACAGTGTGCTTTTGTAATTGTCTCCCTTTGCTGTACAGTCCATGGGGGTGACCTCCCTTGCTTCCCTCTTCAATACCCTTCATTACTCCATGTTATGTCATCATATTCTCTGAATTTCTTTCCTATAAGATGTGCTGTTATGCAGTGGTTTGCTCGACCATAGCCCTGAAAATTAATGAAATAAAATAAATAAATACACATTACATATAAGTTAGAGGCTAGATAGTGAAATTTAAACCATATAGAAACCCTGTCAGTCGCTATCGCTCCTTCCTTGGGGTTTCTATATCATTTAAATTGCATTATCTAGCCTCTAACTTATATTTAGTGTTTAACCTAGAGATAATAGAGCGCTCTATGAAAATGTAGGTTTAACACTAAATGTACATAAACCATTCAAGAGTACTAGTCTAGGCCTTTGCAGTACACCGTATCATGCCAAAGTACACTCCGAAGAAACCAGAGGTACTGGTTGGGCTGGAACATGAGACCCCTGAGTTCAAAGACATGTCATTTTAACCCTTTCCCACACAACACATTTTTGACGGTTCCAAATTGAAAGAGATTACAGATGACATTTCAAAATGTAATGAAATTGGAAAATGATCTTCTGATAGGGCAGAAAACATTGTGGGAAAAGGAAAAATTGCTTGTTAAGGGCATTTTCTCGCTTTCCCACAATGCTTTCTAAGGTCGTCTGCAACAAAGTGGTCAAATGTTTTTGTTTGGGAAAGGCTTAAACACTGAGCAACCAGAAGCGTTGCTTGACTGAAATGAATGTGAAGGCACGTCATTCTCTGAAATCGCCCAGGTGCATTCTACCATGTATTTGAGAGCACAAAAACTGTTTAAGTAGGAAATAGAGGCCCTCTCTGTTGCGTTTTGAGTTTTTCTTCTTTTATGCATTCTGTAATAAAACTGTAGGCATGTGCCTAAAGTGCCTAAAGGAAGCTATGCCAATGGCCATACATTAACTGTCATTGTGATAGGTGTTACTTGACATTCTCTTAAAAGACAAAATAAAATCCAGCCCTTTATTTATATGTCTTCAGCAGATTGATGGTTCAACACAAGACTAAAGCAACTCCGGGTACATTGAACCCTCGAGATGCACAAAACTATTGCTAATGGGCAAACAAGTTTACCAAGCTCAACACTTTTCCTTTGATTCAATAACTTTTGCAGCAGATACCGTTCAGTATAATTTGACAAAAGGAGTTTGCCAACAATGTTTATCACATTCTGACAAAAGAAGAGATCGCACAGCATGAGCAAATCTGCCTTCCTTCACAATGTTTTAAATGAGGACTTTTATCAGCACTTGTGTATGCATTCTTCACATACATTCCTTATGGTTGTCATAAAAATTTGTTATCATTTTGATGTGCTGTTTATGTGTCTTCTGCCGAGACTTTTCCCGAGACTTTTCCCAGGAACCAGGGGGAAAAATAACTGAGTAAAGGTCGGCTTCCCTGCGAAAATGTTCCAGGTTTCCAGCACGATATGCCTTGCTTCTTCCTATCAAGAAACCTGGCACCTTTATCATTGTGGAATTTAACCTGTTCCCTCATATGGTGTTTTTGGAATGAGTCCAAAATGAAAATTACAGTAAACAACATTTATAAAGATTGAAAAATAATACTGTCTTCCTGGTTTGGGGTAGAAACCATTGTGACAAAAGCAGAAATTGCTTGACACAAGCAATTTCTGCTTTTGTCACAATATGGTTTCCTTAATCTATCCCTGTCAATATCATAAAACAAGTGAAAAAATGAATAAAAAGAGATTGAACCTTGCCTAACACAGGTCTTTAAGGGAATGGCACCAATTAATTTGCAGGAATTTTCTCAATACCTGGTATCTTTCAATGAATATGCGAATTTAATTGGGGGAAAAAGCTGTCTAAATGCATTTGCTGTAAAAAAATTCATTTCTGGTCAGCTTGTACAGGTAATCATTTTAACAGTCTGCTCAATACTAGTTCTCAATCCTCCATAAAGATTTTTGTTACTTAAAAGCATACTAGTCTAGCGCTCAGAACGAATTCAAAAATGGGTAAAATGAGTTATAAATTGTAGTAGAATAGGTTGAAACATAGCAAAACACCACAGGATCATGACAATATCATGCCTAACTATCTACAATTTAGGTTTCAATGCGCTATTTTCACTAATTTGTACCCACCAGTTTAACTTCATTGATTTCATTCTTTACAATTTCAATGACTGTTATATGACTTCAAATTTTCAATTTTCATCAAGTAATTAATCTAATTACATGTATTAACATCATTGAGGACTATAATCAACATTTCCAACACTCATTTAAATATGCAATAACATAACATACTCTTTTTTTTTTTTTTTTTTTTATATATGGGTTTTACATCACAACAACATTATTTCAGTTATGTAGCGATGCCCGACTCTTAATGATGGAGGAAGACCCCATACTCAACTGCCCATAAGGGCTGGTCAAGGAGGATAGAACCATTGGCATTCCGTAAGTCAGTCGGGAGACTGCCTCTCATGAAAATATAACATACTCTTATTTTAAGATTAAGCACATAGGCTCATAGTTATTACAATTCTTTATTTACATGCATGCTATGTGAGGCCTCTTTGGTATTTCAATAATACAAGCCTAGGAAACAGTCCCTTGCCTAAGCCTAGGAAACAGTCCCTTGCCTAAGCCAAATCAAAAGCAATATAATTAATAAGCTGTTATTATAAATAAGTCAGGTGTCATTTCATCTAGTCGCAAGTCCCTGATGCTAACTACTACACTACCACAGATCCCTTCCAGCAATCAAACTATTGTTCGTTGAAAACATTCAAATAATCCGGCAGATAAATAGCGATTTTTTCGATAAGCGTGCAATAGTTTCTATAGAAAATGTTTTTGTATTTTTATGTAGCTCAGTCGTTGTAAATCACAAATCTGCATGATGACACCCTGTCACCCTTGAGCATTTCCGTTAAAACAAGATGGCGGACAAAATGGCCGCCGAAAATTAAAACACTTGATAATTTGAACATTTAGTTTTTATTCAGAACAATTGAAATGCCACAAGTGCAATCAAATTAACAACACAAGTAACATGATACCTAGCAGTAACACTGCAATAAATCATGTAGTCTTAATAGGTAATAAACATGATTAAATGGCCGCCGATGCCAACGTAATTGAACGATTTTCGACACATTCTCAGGTTTATTTCCGTTCAAACTTGGGTGGTTTGTTGTTCTGTAATATAGATGGTGTATTGGTTACCAAACGGGTGTGTTAGTGAGTCTGGTCAATGAATCACAATTTGAAGGTCTAATGATGAACTATACATCGAAATTAATCATTCGATGATTTGCTCTGTTCATTGCAGCATAAACCCTCTTCACGACAAGCACAGAAAACTGTAAACGATCATTGAGAATTGTTACAACAGCAATTCAAACTAGAGCACGGCATTTGAATATAACATGAAAACCGTATCAGTTTCAGTATTTCCTGCGGGGCCATCTGTATTTCGAAAGGCACTGTAGTGGGAAGCATTGACTTTGTTTCTTCGTTTTTAGTCAATCCGTATTCCAATGGAACAAGCTGTGGTGAATCAGAGTTGCTGTATGCTTCCAAACACAGGTCTGATAGCGTGCTTGTTTCACATTCTCTTTGAATGATTCTGTTGTTGGGGGAAGAGTCTGAAGTTTTGGGGCCAATGCTGGCAAATTCCCTACCTTCTTCGCCCATGCTGCAAATCTGATGTCGCATAGCATGAAGCCATGACTATTGTTTATTCGTCTACAATAGTCTGTTAGGCAGCTGTTTCATCACCTAATGATGTAATAGGACACCTTTCAGATTTAAGGACTTTAACAACAGTCTCTTTGCCAGTACCATGACAACATGCTTCAGTGTCACATCTAGATAAGGCATGTGCTCCTAGTAAGTTAGGGAGGATGGCCTTGTTTGCATTAACTGTTGTGATTATGCCAATCACTGCACCCGTTTGGTAACCATTATCACTTTTACAGCAATTTGATTCGTGAGGTGATAAAGTACTAATACAAACACGTCTGTGTCATCCAATATACTGGCAATGCCACTGTCCGCCTAATGCTGGATAAGAACCATTTGCTGAGCAAGAATCCTGTGATGTGCGCATACCTTGACGTCTTATGCTTACACTCCTATTTACCTCTAGGGGCACATCATCGTCCCCGGTCATGACGAGTTTGTAGTGAACCTCATTTAAAAATGATCTGTTTGCTGACAAGTCGCAAACCAATGCAATTAACTGCTATTTGTTCTCTGGAACATAAAGTACTGAGTTTTGTGGCGACAGGTTCTTAACATAGGCGACCTTGTGTATCTGACAGGATGTCGCTCCTCGCAGTACTATTGTCTCTCATTTAATGCTTTAATATCTGTATCTATGAAAGACAAGGTACACATTGTGTTAAGTTAATTTTCGCTCAATGTATTTTCCAAATCTTGAACGGTCCCAATTGCGGGCAAGCGAATACTATATATAACTGCCGAACTATCAATTGCAGCATGCTCAGTTTGCTTTAATGAATGTCGTACTGATGTGACAACATATAAAATCTTTTTCAGTTGCGATTTTGCTTTAGATCGCTCTCCGATCTTTTCTTTCTGACGCTATCCTGGCTTTTGATTCTTCCGTCTCTATTACCACCCCATTAGGTCTCTCTACAACACTGAGTAACTCGATGTTCTGCTCGATTTGACTGCATGTGTTTAGACTTAATGCCCAGAAATTTAATGTTTTTGGTTTTAAAGTAATCCCTAATGATCCCTGAGGCACCGTGGCCTCATGAATGTGGTCTCTATGTGATCAATGTCAGAACAAATACCGTTCGATATTCCATATTCCATACATGTCTCATAACCTGCTCCCTCTTCAGGAACCTTTTATTGACAGCTAATGAGAGCAAAATATTGACACACACTCTCTATGCACATGAATAGTGAGTTTCGGATCTTTTCATCCGTTCTTCTAGGGAATTGAACCGTTTATCATCATACTGTTTGCTATTTTGAATAATTGTCTGTATTCGATCAGATCAGGTAATTGACAAGTTTCCTGTTGTACGACTACGACATGTATATGTGGAATAAACATTCCTCTGTCATAATTCTTTATGGCTAATAAGAGATAAAAACAATTATACACTTAAACCTTTATAAAACAGTCACTCCGAAACAGAACATGGCTAGCTGTAAAAATAGGTGATAGCTTATTACAGGGGGCAAAACATACAGAAAGCTCCTACCTGATCTTAGCTTCCTTTATTATGCGGTCAACTCAATCTAATATGTTAGATTTAATTCAGCTTTAAGGTTGCTACTTAAGACAGGTTTCACATAAACTTGCTGTTTAAGACAGGTTTTGCTGTATCCTTGATCAGTTGTAATAAGGAGGACAACTTCTCAAATTCAATTCGAATTTTGATATGCTATTCTGAGTGAGCCATTGTTGACTGCACATATTGATCCGAGATGACATAGTGGGCTATATTGTAGATGTAGACCGCTAAAGTAAACCATAATATCTGAAAATTCAACATACGAGATTTTCAATGTTTTCAGTAAACTTTACATTTGACCAATTATATACTAGTATACAATACATCATAATGTAACATGTTTTTTATAACTGTCTGCATAAGACGCATACACTATTTCATAACAGACATTTATTCTGAATCAATCAGAAGTAATGGGTTTACCCTGAAAACAGCACAGGTAGAATGGTTCACAATGATACAAATGATGCTGAATCAGGGGAAGTAATGGATATATTGTTGATTTAGGGGAGGTAATTCTTTCATTACTTTGAGACTGCTCACTTAAAGGAGTAAAAAAAGAATGTAATCTTTAAATTTTAGTTTCCTAAAGGGTTTTAAACCAGATATTATATGCGTTTAGAATTGAAATGCACACTATAATTTCCAAAATTGCGCTCTAAGAGATAGAATTCTCATTACATAATTTGTTCATACATATCCCCTATATTTAGCGAAAATTTCCGCATAACTAATTTCTTAAAAAATTAACTAAAAATCCAAGTGATTCCACATGTTAAAATTTTGTATATGTGTTATCATATGTAGATATTTATAATAATTCATCATTTTACATGAGAAAATCTATGATAAAATCCGTCATTTAACCAGATTTGATACCCAACATGATATTTGGCGGCCATTTTGGACGCCATCTTGAATTATGAGAAATGCTCAAGGGTGACAAGGTGTCATCATGCAGTTTCTGCATAAGTAACACCCTGACAACAAGAAAATGCAAAAACATTTTCTATAGAAGACATTGCACGGTCCATCGCATTATCTGCCGGACTAAAACTTATTCCATCATATAAGCATTTTGATACTAGTCCAATTTGAACCAAAAGTACAAAGTCATAAAAACAATAATTAACCCTTTACCAAATGCCAAATATTTCTACTGTCCCAAATTGAAAGAGTTTGCAGACAACATTATAAAATCTGATGAAATTGGAAAATAATCTTCTGATAGGGTAGAAAACATTGTGGGAAAAGGAGAAATTGCTCAATAAGAGCAATTTCTCCTTTTCCCACAATGTTTTGCAGAGTCGTCTGCAACAAACTGGTCAAATGTCATTATTGTTTGGTAATTGGTTAAACTTAAAAACAAATATGCTATTCTTTAGCAGTTCAAGGAAAATCAACTGCATAGTAATAATACCTACAGAGCTGTCAATCCAAATCCTTAACGGCAAAAAAATCCAAAAACTTTCAAGACAGACACCTGACAAAGATACTCATACAAGAGTATCATAGCTTTCCTAATTAGCCAAATATAATTACTAAAGAGGCAAAATCTTGGAAACAATTACCAATATACTTGCCATTCTTTCAAGACCTTGTCTTGTTTAATGAACAATATCAGGTCTTGTTGAGGCAAGCTTAACGCTTAGTATGCTGGGTAATTTTCGAGAAATAGATTTTTATGTCGTCTGCTTTCCAAAACCTCGAATATCTGCTTAATTTTGATTGGGAAAGATACCCAGAATAGCAAACAGGTAAGATCACAGGCCAGCCGCCAATTTACTTGGCGGCTGGCCTGTGATCTCACCTGTTTGGATAAGCATGAAGTTGGTTCCAGCACTATAAGGGTTAGTAAAGAGATTGACAGTTAGTTCAATGCAAGAATATAGTATTGCAATGAACTCTCATTTTAACCTTTTTCTCGAGAATCTCGTTATAAATCAACTGGACAAGAAGCCATTGCTATGCATTATTTATTCATTTATCTATATGGGTTTAACATTGCATCAACAGTATTTCAGTTATGCAGCGAATCCCAGCTTGTAATGATTGATTATTTAGTTGTATGGTATTTAAAGTCATATCAACAATTTTTCAGCCCTGTAACTGCTTTCCTGAATCCACCTACTAAGCTAAGACTCTGAAGAGACCTGCTAAAGGTCACTCCTAAGGAACCAGAGGTGTCATGGGGCTTGAACCCAGGACCCCAGAGTTCTAAGTCCACCAGCTTAACCACTGGGCCATTCAGGACTCTATAATGATCGAAGGAGACCCCTAACATGACAGCACACAAGGGCTGACTAATGCGGGCAGTACCATCACTTTACACAAGTCAACCAGGAGACTGTGTACCTCTCAGGATAATCTAAATAAATGCCATCACAGGGATTTGAACCCAATGGGAGAGTGTTAAATATGTGAAGGACCTACACCTGTTACTTTCGAGATCTTGAATTCCCATTGACTCCAATGTTAAATCAGGCATTTTCAAGACTCTGCTGAGTGAAGAATAGTGTTTTCTACGCTTAGCTGTATACAGAAATATCAAGTTGGGCCGTAAAACTCTCAAATTGGACACCTCAATTGTCTTTTTTTATCAACGGAGCAAAGTGTACTAGTGCCGTACGAAAAATAAGTGCACAAGCTGTAAAATCTAGCCGGGGTACCAGCATTTGTGTTCATACATCCCAAACAAAAAGTCCTGCAAAAGGCAATCAAAACAAACTATGAGAGCATTGCAGGACTATAATCTATACAGGAAAACATCAGTTTTCTACCAGCTCATCTCTTACTAGCAAAACTATGCACCAGAAGTCGAAACTCAAAATTTCTAAATGGGACTACTTTTGGGTACTACGACCAAGAAGTACTGTGTAACAGGCACGCAACCTACTATTATATTGCACTGAACCCTCCAAATATTCCGATCAATTCTTGCTTTGAATTGGTCAATATCTCAATGGTTCATTAACAGGACCAGACTCTGTAATGGTCATAAAACTTGAAGGCAAGTGAACGTCAGGATGCTATTGTAATCAATAGGTTGATTGGTCAACATTGGATTGATGAAATAATACTACATGGTTTGATTACAGTAATAAAACTTGTGGCAGGTTCAATTAAAACCATTTTATTACCTATAGGGTAAGATTAGATGATATTCAACTCTGTGAAATATTAACCAATGAAAACCAGCAATTACGGACATATGCTTTGAGTGTATCATGTTGACAGAAGTCAAATATTGTCTTATCAAAAGCCGGAACCATTGGGCCTGACCCTTAGAATGCTGGGTAATTTTCTAAAAGTAGATTGTTGTGTTGTCTGCTTTCCAAAACCTTCAATATCTTCTTAACATCATTGAGGAAAAATACCATTAGTAGCAAACAGGTTAGACCACAGGCCAGCTGCCAATTTACTTACCTGTTTGCATAAGCATGAAGTCAGTTCCAGGACTATATAAGGGTTAATATTTAAACTATATATATTATAAAAGCTGTCTGCTTTGGCTTTCAATTTGAACAAGACACATCCTACTGTATGAAGGATTTTGTTAACAATTGTATTTCCTAGCAAACACAATAAAATTGAGGATCCGTGGGTTATAAAACACTACTTCTTTATTTCCCCCCAAATGCATCGCCTCCCCAATGCAGAAAAATGTGATTGGTCCAAAGGATGGACATGAGCAGCCAAAAGTTTGGTATTTATGGACAATCAATCATTAAATAAAAATTAATTTTTGTAGGGTAAGAGCTATAGGTTTACATGCCTTACTTATTTCCTCTAATATATGACTTATAGACTATTCCTAACTGGTATCAACAACAAATGAGTTATAAAGTTTAAAAGTCTCTTTGAGAGAATGAAAACAAAAGAAAACAAAACAATGTGACAAAAGAAGAAATTGCTAGAGACTGTTCCATTTGTCTTCTACTTCAGGTGCCAGTTAAGTTAACCCTTTGATAAACGCCAAATTTTCGACTGTCCTAAATTGAAATAGTTTTCAGACGACATTTCAAAATGAGATAAAATTGATAAATAATTTTCTGATATGGCAGAAAACATTGTGGGAAAAAGAAAAATTGCTCTTTAAGAGCAATTTCACCTTTTCCAACAATGTTTTCCAGAGTCTGCAATAAACTTGTCAAATGCCGTTATCATTTGGTAATTGGTTAAAACAAATACAGATAGATAAATGCTTATTGATACATAAGGCCATAGGACATGATGATCACAACAACATTTATCAAATAACATCAAAGAAACAGACCATTTTGGTACCAAGTGTTAATTCAGGATATATTTTCACTCCAAAATGCTATCTTAAAAGTAAATAAGCTTTAGACAAGACATACAAACAATTGGTTTGCTTGAAGTCTTCTCTAAAATCATACTCACAAAATAACTTAGCACAACTCTGTTTAAAACAATGGCAACACTCAAAACAAAATAATATGGCGTAAAAAGCAGTCAATTATTGACCAAGCCCCAGCATTTTGAACCACATTGGGATGGCGGCAGGCAGCGGGTAGAGCGGAATTCAGAATTTTATAACTAGAGGCCAATAGCCATGTTTTATGTACCAGTATTGTAAATACAATTAGCCCTTTACCATACATCAAATCCTTTGCAACAGAAGTGTTTAGAAACAATTGTGACAAAAAGGAGAAATTGCTTGTGGTGAGCAATTTCTCTTTTTGTCGAAATTGTTTCTTGACATCACCTACAAAAGAATGCATTTAAAAAAATAATCATAATAACTGGCACCTAGCTGCTGCTTTCAAATTTGGATCAAATCAAAAAGCCAATTATGCAGGAAGGGATTAATGAATGGAATTCCAGGAAACAAACACCACAATGAACCAGAGGCTAAATCCAACCTTTCCATGTTAATTAAAAATTAGAAATAGACCATTAAAAAAGAGGAAGTAAGTTTCAAGGTTATAACTTCTTTATTATCTTTGTCTCAAATCTGGATTACTGGTTGGATTGGGGTCTAACCCTTAAAGTGCTGAAACTGAATTCATGCTTACAATATGCAAACAGGTTAGATCACAGGCCAGCCTCCAAATAGATTAGCGGCTAGCCTGTATTCTAATCTGTTTGCTACTCTGAGTATCTTTCCACATCAAAATTAAGCAGGCATTAGAGATTTTGGAAAGCAGACGACACAAAAATAAATCATTTTTGAGAAAATGACCCAGCTTTCTAAGGGTTCACACTGTTTTTAACAGTATTTCCATGATATTGCGGCATACAGTGCACCTATCAGTGATCCTCGTAGTACTCACCAGTACTGCACAATTTTCTTTCCAAAGACACTGAATACTTTCCCATATGATCATAATTGAAAATTGGTCAGAGTTGAATTATTCAGATCACTTTAGTTTAAACTTTTTTACTTAACCTCAATTGTGAAGGAAGCTTGAAGGTTATTTAATTCCCTCTCTATGACTGCTTCCTGGATACTAAACCAGTACTCATGCTGATTTGAGGGCTACTCTCGGCAATTTACATCTCGCCTAATAGGGATCGAATCTGGGACCCTCGGTACAAGAACCAGATAATCTTTGAACCCATGTTGAGAGGGACCATGTGACTTCAAGTTTGTTACTCTAACCATTAGGTCACGGGGGCCCCGATCAGACTTCAAGTTTGTTACTCTAACCATTAGGTCACGGGGGCCCCGATCAGACGTCAAGTTTGTTACTCTTACCATTAGGTCACGGGGGCCCCGATCAGACTTCAAGTTTGTTACTCTAACCATTAGGTCATGGGGCCCCCGATCAGACTTCAAGTTTGTTACTCTAACCATTAGGTCACGGGGGCCCCGATCAGACTTCAAGTTTGTTACTCTAACCATTAGGTCATGGGGCCCCCGATCAGACCTCAAGTTTGTTACTCTAACCATTAGGTCACGGGGGCCCCGATCAGACTTCAAGTTTGTTACTCTAACCATTAGGTCACGGGGGCCCCGATCAGATGATGTAAAAGAAACTTTAAACCTTGCGCATGCAATGTACAATCTTACACAATAAAACATTTTATTTTCTTGGAAATCTCTCACACCACTACCTCTGATTTATAACAGGCATATTAAATAATAATTCAACAAATTTGAAATGTCTATATGTATCAGGATAATTTATCTTAATCTTATTTTCAAATGCATTGCTTATCTCAATTTTCTGAAAAAAGGTGAGAAAGTTATGATATAACATGTATGAAGTCAGTCTTGTTCATGTACTTCATGTCCTTTAACCATTAGAATGCTGGGACATTTTCTAAAATTGGATTTTTGTGTCATCTACTTTCCAAAACCTTAAAAGTCTGCTTAATTTTGTTGAGGAAGGAATTACTCAGAGTAGCAAACAGGTTAGATCACAGACCAGCTGCCAACTTACTTGGCAGCTGGCCTGGGTATAACCTTCTTGTATTAGCATTGAGCCGGTTTCAGCACCATAAGAGTTTATCCAAGAACATTGTACTTTTGTTAAGTACAAAATCATTTTGTTTTAGGTACAAGGTAATTTCATCTATTCAAAACAGATGGCAGTTCTGATAAATCCTCTGCAGCAGAAATCTAGATGTACATATGCACCAGATTATAAAAAAAACTTGCAACAAGATCAACACAGATACACACTTAATAATACTGTTTCCTAATTGATCAATATTTGGCTGAAAAACATTCAAATAATTACCAATAATTGGATGATTGGATTGGGGGTTTACCCTCTTTTCAACAGAATTTAATTCATATTGTGGTTGTAAGTGCCTTGACTTGCCCTGATATGACAGCGCAATATTCTTCCTATCAGATATGATGGTCCTAACGTTTTATGGCTGAGAACAGGAAATGGTAGTAACATTACTTCTACCTTCCCATATGAACATAACTGATCAGTGTTGGGAGAGAAAAATCATATAACTAGTATCATATTGCATTGACTCTATTACATGTTGTAAAGAAAATTGGCAAAGCCAGGTCTCAAACTCATGACTCTTGTATCTCAAGCAGAAAAGGCTACAGACTAAGCAAATGTTGCTTTAACAACCAATGAGATCCCACAATGAAAAGACCAGGTAACAAGTGACAAGGGAGAATCACCTAACCTATGTTTATAATGTCAGAACAAGATGGCTGCGTTAAAGATGTAGCATGTATTTTTGCTTTTTCACCTACCTTTGCCAATGATAGCCACATTGCGTACCCCTCATGAGTTGACCATAAACTTTTTTTGTTTTGGAAATGCGCTCCCGTTGACTGGGATTTCTCTGTCATGCGATAGACGCCAATCATTGGCAAAAGTAGGTAAAAAAAAAGCAAAAAATCCTATGGTATAGCCATACGTTCGGACATAAGATCATCAGAACGGTCACATGATTCCCCTGCCTGCTGTTGTCTTTCTTATTTATTTGTTTCATTGGATATTCTATGGCTTCCAGTTCTGTTAATATCTTCAAGAACTAGTCTGTGAAAATTGGTACTGTGTAATCTAATAAACATACCCCATGAGAAGTTGTCTCCTGTTTGACTTAATGAATGCATATTACCTTTCAATCATATTCCTTGCTTGAAAAAAAACAACAAATATATTAACAAAACAAAAAATATTAAATATCTTGCCATTACCATTCAAAAGTAGAATACTTCTATATCTTTTCTATCTGCATTATGATACATCTTACCTATTGCGTTCTAAGAATCACTTCAATACCAATTTAAATCTCTGTTTATGAAAAGAAAAATGAATAAATTTAAACCCTTTGAATATTAGCTAATTTTCTATAAAACAAAAATGGTGTCGTCTGCGTTCCAACGCCTTAAATATCTTCTTAATTTGGATGAGAAAAGATACCCAGAGAAGTAAACAGGTTAGATCACAGCCCAGCTGCCAATTTACTTGGTGTTTGGCCTGGATCTTACATGTTTGCATAAGCATGAAGTCAGTTCCAACACTATAAGGGTTAACAATAAAGTATTCTTACCATTGAATAGCCAAACACTTCGATTTTCTTTTTACTTGCATCATGGGATATTCTGCCTCCACCTAAACACTCACAGTCTAGTCCAGCGCCCTCTATATCTGGGGCCACCTCTTCAAATATGTCCGCTGGAAAGAAACAAAGCGTAAACTCAGTAAGACTTGCAAGGACCTAAAGGCCCAGTCACACCGCCAGAACTTTGCTGGAGCGTTCCTTGAATGGTATGGAGACAGGCAGAATTTCGGCAAAGCTCCATCACCGCACACAATGGGGAAAAACATCGAAAACACGGGCGTTACAAAAGCGCTGCACCGCTGAAGCCAGCGTTGGCTTAGCGTTGGTTTAATGGTAGCTAGCGTTGGTTTAGCGGTGACGCGAGCGTTGATAAAGCATATACAGTCGACCCGCGATAGTCCGAACGTCGTTAATCCGGAATATTCACCATCCGAACAGAATTTTGAGGGAACGGTTCTTACCTTCATCAATTTAACTGTTTAATGCGGAAAATCTACGTTCTGGAACCGGACAAAAGAATTCGGGAACCAACAGTCACTTTTCATAGTATATGCGTATGGCTAGTCCGGAAACCAGTAAATTCGTTTATTTTGCGGTTACAGTAGCGAATGAAGGGAACGGTCTTCTGTTGTAAGCGGCATTCACACGTTTTGCAAACTGACATGTATGCTTGACCATAACATGTCACCTAGTGTAGTGTACCGGAAGGTGTTGATTGTTTGTTAATCCGATCGGTCATTCTGTCAGTTGATTGGTCTTACAAAATTGTAATTACGGTCGCATGTCGATAGTTGAGTTTGTAAAAGGTGTTGATTGGCTGATTGGCTGCTTTGACAGCGATCAGGAGATAATGTCTGGCAATCATTTCAATTATCACTCAATCAATATGCTCCTTTTCCCTATAAATAAACTCTCGACAATCCCACCCTATCTCATTTCTCGATATTGAAATAAGAAGATACAACTTGAAGATGTCTACACCAACAGCCAAACGAAGACCTGTCGAAATACCAGTTTCTTAAGGAAATTTAACTTCTCGAAAGACATCGCTTCAAATTGTCATTTTTTTAAAAATCTGTTTGACCAAATAAACACTTCCATAACACACTTTATATTTCCCTTCAAAAAAAAAAATGATTGTGTATTTCTTACTTCATAGTATTTATCATGATACACCGACACCATGTAAAGGTAAACATTTCGCTGTAACTCGCATATTCTTTATTCCGGAAAATTCGTTAATACGAACATTTCTCCTTGGAAGGAAAGTGTCCGGATAAACGAGGGTCGACTGTAGAGGCAAACAACAAGCTTCCATGATGGTTCTGACAGTTTCATGGTGATGTTGAATCGTGGTTCCAATTCCACCATCAAGGATGCCAATTCGTTCTCCACGACCCGTCTTGTCCTGGACAGCCAATAGTTGAAGACCTTGTCAATGGGTGAGGTTTCTGTAGGTGAAATTGTAGTCAGCATCCATCATGGCAAACAGGATCACGCTGTAAAAGCCTTTGTAGTTGTAATATTCTGAGTCAAATGTGGGAAACACTTTACAGGTCATGTTCTTGCCATCAACGGTACCAATTGTCTGGGGAAATTTCCATCCCAGGTATCTTTGTACTCCTCAATAATGACATTTAACACTTCTCTTACTACCACACTGATGGTGTTGTGGGGGACCCTTCAGGAATATTGCATGTTTCTGTAGGTGTTACCAGAGACCAGGTGCCGTAGGGTGATTACCACAGACCAGGCTCCAGCCTCGGTCGGTAATGGCGTCTTATTTGGGCAATCGGGTGATCAGCTTCTGTACATCGTCATCAAACATGACTGGTGGTATCCTCATAAAGTGTTGTAAGGCTTGTGGGTCATCATTCCTCAGCTCCACCATCAGCTTGTGATACAGTCTATGTTACAGCCTTCTCGATATCCATTGTCTGACCCACACACGTCTGTCTCTCTTTCTTTGCTCTCTTCTCCTTCTGTCAACAGCTTGTTACAATCTGAGGAGATTCTGATTTTGCTACTGGACTAGTGCACCGATCACAAATCTCCCAGCATCATTGGTAGAACGCTTTTATTGTAACTGAGCAAATCTAAATGAGGTTTGCACTTAGTTAGTTGGATTTAAAAAGGACTTCTGACTAAACTCTTCCCGTATTTATAGCGAAGTTCTGATCCTGCTCCAACACCTCAATACCAACGCTAAACCAAAGTTAATCACTGCTATGGATCGCTACTTAAACGCCCCACACGGTTCAAGCAATTCCATGCCCGTTCAAAAAACGCTTACAACCGCTCCATCAAATTTTGTGCAACGTTAAATCACAGCCAGGACAAAGCTGGCGAAGCAGCGGTTGTCCAGCGTTCAAGATTTCTGTGTTGGCCTGGCGGATCCAAATGTTCACGAACTTACGTCTAGCGGTGCCAAACTTTGACTGAGCGTTGGTTGAACGGTGGTGAACTTTGGCGGAGCGGAAAATTGACCGCTCCTCACCGCTCGCAATATTTTGTGCAGCTCAAAGCTTTCGGAGCGGTAGGAGGAACCATCAGCGGTGACCAAGCGTATACAGCGTTGTCATATCGGAGGCCAACTTCTGTTTAACAGTGGTGAACGGTAGCGAGCAGTGATAATTGTTTTTGACTGCTCAAGGAATGCTCAAGCAAAGTTCTGGCGGTATGACTGGGCCTTAACCCTTAGAATGCTGGGTAAATTTCTAAAAATAGATTTATGTATTGTCTGCTATATCAGCTTAATTTTGATGAGGAAAGGTACTCAGAGTAGCAAACAGGTTAGATCACAGGCCAGCTGCCAATGTACTTGATGGCCGGCCTGCATCTAATCTGTTTGCATAAGCATTAGGTCGGCTCCTGGTGAGGCTGAGCACTGAACCTTTAGAATGCTGGGTAATTTTCTAAAAACAGATGTTTGTGTTGCTTGTTTTCCAAAACCTTAAATATCTGCTTAATTTTGGTGAGGAAAGATACTCAGACTAACACAGATTAGATCACAGGCAAGCTCCTAATTACTTGGCGGCTGGCCTAGATCTTACCTGTTTGCATAAGCATGAAGTCGGTTACAGCACTTTAACCCTTAGAATGCTGGGTAATTTTCTAATAATATATTTTTGTGCCATCCGCTTTCCAAAACCTTAAATATCTGCTTAATTTTGATGAGGAAATATACTCAGAGTAGCAAACAGGTTAGATTAAAGGCCAGCCGCCAATTGACCAGGTGGCTGGCCTGGACCTGTTTGCATAAACGAGGCTGGCAAGAAACCTAATATTTCCTTCATATACACTGTATATATATACATGTACAAGAAAATTAATTGACACTGACATAAGACATTTTTGTATGAAGGCAAGTGTTTAGATGTTTATCATTTACGTAATCATATACATAACCAAGTTTGACAAAAGAAGGGTTATGTCAAGATAAGGAAATTCTCCTTTTGTCTTCAGGGTTGCCACCAAACATAAAAAAGCAGTTTTCAACTATTTGCTTTCATTGCTCAATTAGTGCCAACAAAGCTGAAACATCACTGAAAATTGTTGAAAAGGCATTAAACCTCATTTTAGGAAACTCATCATTGTTCAATTAAAGCAAACAAGGTTCTTATTGATGTCATTTAAATTTAGTCTTAACCTGTTACTAAAAAATAACAACATTTGACCAGTATGTAGCATACGACTCTGGCAAAAATTGTGGGAAAAGGGAATATTGCTCTTAACGAGCAATTTCTCCTTTTCCGACAATGTTTTCTGCTCTTTCACAAGATATTATGCATCAATTTCATCACATTTTGGAATGCGGTTTGCAAACTCTTTCAATTTGGTAGTCGAAAATTTAGTGTTTGGTAAAGGATTCAGCGGTGACAGTGGTGTAGAGGTAAAGCATTTGCCTCTTGTACCTCCTGTACAGTGAGGGTTCCAAGTTCGATCCTTATTAGGCAGGGTGAAAATTGCCGGGACAAGCCCTCAAATCAGTAATAGTACTGGTTTAGCTTAGTTTTAACTTATTTATTTTACATCGATTGTGAAACAAGTTCTTACAACTTGGATTAATCACTCTTGATTTTGATTCCTGGATACATAACCAGTACTCAAATGTGGATTAATGAAAGTTTGCAAGGCAAGATCCTGTTATTCACAGGATTCTAACCCACGACCCTCATGTCCTTAGACTGACTTTCTACCCCTGGACTACTGTCCATGACTGGTTTACTGATTTATAGTATCCAGGAACCAGTCATCGAGGGGGAATTAGGTAACCTTCGAGCTTCAGTCACAATCGATGTAAAGTAAATAAGTTTAAACTTTTATTGAAAACTATTGACCAGGTTATACTGGTGAGTACCCACTCTATAGGGATCAGGGAAAGAATCAAATGAATGAACAAATGAATGGTGTTTTATTGGTGCATCAACATCTGAGGTCATTTAGCGTGCATAATGATGATGTTGATAAACATATATTGAATCATTTACGCGCTAAAAAGTATTTGCTTGATAAAAACTGAATAGGAATTTGTAATGAATGATTGACAGTAGATAAAAAAAAATGAGGGATCATTGCAATACGATAGTTAGTATTGCACGTATGTGAAGCACTTACCATAGCCTTGCATTGAACCCTCAAATTTTGCATTGAGTAAATGATAGTACATAAATAATTCATTATAAATGTGTGATATTAATCAAATAACTTGTAATGAATTAATGATATTGAAAAATGCATACAGGAAAGAATGAAATAAATAACCAAAATAATTGATGGTTCAATGTAAGACCATCGCAACTCCTTCACAAAAGAGAGACATGCTAGTCATGCATTGAACCCAAAGAATTCTTCTAATCAGAACTTCCCAATACCCAAGGAATTGCTGAAAATCCAGCTGGTTAATATGAATGTTGGGAAATAGTTTCTTGAGATAACCGCTACATTCCGCATTACTTGTTCCTGGGCAAAGGTGGCTTTTCTATCAGACATTAATAAACCCTTCCTTTACAACTAGCAAATTGCCAATTAACAAAGTATGAACAATGTTTTCCCGGTAACCAAATAAGTCTATAACAATAAAACATGCGGTGACAATTTGTTAGTTAGGTTTTGACAATGTGTCAACTGTTTTGTAACAAATTTTCACAGCATACAACATGATTGAAAGAGGACATGACTATTATCAATGGCCCAATGCTTTTGTTTGTTTTTATGGTGTTTAACGCCTTATCAACAATTTTTTAGATATGTTACCGCTTTCAACCAGTACTAAGCTATGGCTCTGAAGTGACTTGCAAGAAGTCACTCCCATGAAACCAGAGGTGTTGGTGGGGCTTGAACCCAGGACTCCAAGTTCTAAGTCCGCAACCATAATGGCCAAAACAGCTTGACCAATATCATCTTTCAACAGAATCAAACATATATAAAAACAACAACAACAGGACATAAAATAAACTTTTTTAGTTATATAATTATTTGTTAACCATGGGGACAAAATAATTCCCAAAACCATGAGTGAACTTGGTTTCTTGAACCCTTTACCAAATGCCAAATTTTCTGCTGTCCCAAAATCGAAAGAGTTTCCAGATTTCAAATTTGTGATGAAATTGATAAATAATCTTCTGATAGGGCAGTTCCGAAAGAGCAATTTCCTTTTCCCACAATGTTTTGCAGAGTCTGCAACAAACTGGTCAGATGTTGTTATTGTTTTGTTATGGGTAAAAACTTCTTGAATGAACAAGGCTAACAATCATATACTTAAGTCCTGACACTATTTGCACATCAGTTTCTTTTTTCAGTTTTGGGGGACGGGGGTTTGGTCCAATGAAGGGGGGAAAATTCTCGCATAAAAGGGGAAATTTCTTTGCTTAGCAAGTAATCAAACAAAATCAAGTTTCAATATATAGTTTATGAAGCACTTACTATAGTCTTGCATGGAAGGACCCTTGGTTTGCAGTTAAGGCTAAAAGAAAGTAAACACGTGGATGCGGCAGTTAAGGAAAATTAGAGTAAACATATTCATAACGAAAGACATAGTTAAATGAGGTTTTGATTGAAATTCAATAACACTTCCGAGAAGGGAGTTTTTCAAACCATTTGGGGAAAACTTATACTCTAGAGATTGGGAATGGAGCCAAATAACACCAACTATTTAAAAAACAAAAAACAAAAAAACTTCACAGTCATTAAGAGTGTGGTAAGACTTATGACCTTGAAATCCCAGAGCTCCTCTCCATGTGGATTCAGTCAAGGTGGTATTAGATATGTTGATAAAGCTGCTGTTTCACAGATGTACTGTTGTAACATACATATTAGAGGAAAGCCATCAGTTCATATTTAAGTTTTTGGAGCCTGTATACAATGAACTAATGAATGAACGAATGGTGTTTTAAGGCACATCCACAGCTAAGGTCATTTAGCGCAGTACAATGACCTACTATGTTGTTAAATCCACAAACGGTTTTGAGACCTTCAGCATATATAGACTGTACATACAGATATACCATTGATTCTTCCTGAGTTATGCTTTCAATAACTCTTTTTAATTGCAATCATAATCAAAAACTGTATTGTTTCAAGGACAATTTAATTTGACTTTCAAATGCTGTCATATTTTTTTATTTTATGTGAAGAAGCAACTTTGAGAGAAGTCTCTATGTTAACCACATTTGGTCAAACAGATTTGTCTTGATCAATCTCTTTATACACAAAACCGGGGTCGCGACTCTGGAAACATACTTAAGAATGATATCTTTCTTAAACTTTCTTAAAAAGTCGTGCTCAATTTTGAGTATAAGTATATGCATTGAAATTACGTTAGGATCTAGAAATGAACTTTAACTTTTCAATCAATTTAAGGTTAATCAATGATTTTGAGATAACCAAAATGCTTTATCATCAAACCTCAAACTGCTCCAAACAAATTGTCTGCTACATTAGTAACTTAATCAAAACAGGGGAAAGGTTGAAAAAAAAACACCAAAAACTTTTTTTATCTGATATGAATTGATTATGCAAAATGCTTTTTGATTTTTCGTGGAGTGTTTATTTCTGGTGAGTATATTTATGGAATCATCTACAGATTATTATCACTTCATGCGCACATGGTAGATTTCATTATTAGGGCCAAACATTGCATTGGATACGTCACAGACTGATGGTATTTTTCAAAACTTGGCTCGCAACTGCGTCAGAAACGTCTCATTTAGCCACTCTTCCCCTGACAGAGATGACATTAATTGTTCACTCGGTGCAATATAAAGGTAATTCCTTTGCTTATTTGAAGAAGTTAACATGATCTTGCAACTCATTGTCCATTTCACAAGTGAATGGTAGATGACTTTTGGAAGCATCTCAAATAATCTCAGGAGAATCTACCTGTGATAAGGTTTATCTGTTTGTAAGAACTGTACATCACTCTATAGTATTCTAGCTGTACTTATTGCAATGCACTTTACAAAGATTGAGGGAACCCCAAACCCCCAAGGGCCCGCCAATTTTGTTTGAATGGAGTTATATGTTGTATCAACAAGTTTCCAGTTATGTAACAGCTCTCCTGGATCCACCAGTACTAGACTGGGGCTAGCTGAAGTGACTTGTCATAAGTCACTCCCACAAAACCAGAGGTGTTAGCAGGGCTCAAACCCAGTACTGCACCCCCAAGTTGATTGGAGGCAGCAGGCCTGTGGTATAACCTGTTTGCTACTCTGAGTATTTCATCATCAAAATCAAGCAACACAAAAATTTATCTTTAGAAAATTACCCAGCATTCTAAGGGTTGATAAAATCCCGATACTGGTAGGTTGGTTAGATTAGGATTTAAGACTGTTTTCAACAGTACTTCAATTATATGGTGGAGGTCATCACACTTAATTATCCATGCTCCTGGTGTTATCCTACTTGTATTATGCACATTATTCTTTCCAAGCCGCTGACTTCTCTCCCACATGAACATAGGTGATTTGTGGTGAGAGGCAAATAGATCATGTCAACTAAATTATATGCCATAAAGAATATTCGCCTAGGTTGGTCTCAGACCCAGGACCCTCGTATGCAAAGTCTGCAATGGATCTGACTGAGCGAAAACTGTAACGAGTATTTTGACTTGTGCCATTTAAAAGTTGAAGTAGATGGCAGTTATTAAATATTTATTATATTCTTATGAGTGAAATACTAGGATTTCTCAGTGTAATAATTTTCAATTTTGTCACAGTGAATATTGTCACTAGTGATGATATCAGTTTTGACAGGACTACATTTTTACCATTCCTATGCATCTAAGTCATAGCTGCACTTTTGCACACGGCACTAAAATGTTTTTAAGCTAAAATATATCCTAAAGCGTGAAAGACGTCATAGGCTGGAAAAATGACGTCGTGGGCAATATTAACTGCTTTGCTCCTCCCATTTTAAATTCTATTTGGCGTTTATGAAGGTATTTTGGCAAATATACTTTATAAAGTAGAATAAAATAAAAAAATAGTCAACTCCATTCTCTTCGAACTCGTTTTTTCAACCTGATAACAACCCATTCTCGTGACATACTTTTGATATCAATCGAAAGGAGTTGATTATCCTCTATATAATTTATTGTATTTTCTTTGGTAAAACCACTGTGACCAAGATGGAATTTGCTCATCTTGACCAATGTCTTCATTAGCCGTAGTTATTTTTTCTTCTTTTGTCACAAATGTCTTTTGAGATGTCAGGTACAGAAGTATGATGTATATTTTAATTGTATATGATTAAAGTAAGTTAATTTTGTGACACAATGTCCAAATGACAGCCATTAACACACATCATAGAAAATAAAGAAAACTTGTTTTCACACTTTCATTTTACATTAACTGAATCCAAATAAAACAGTAGTAATGGATTTTGTACCAATGCACTGAGAGGGTGAGTGATGTCAATTCAATTACATCTCACCTGTGAGCCACAGAGGGCTTGGATAGAATTGTACATAACTGAAAGTGTGAAATGCAATCTCACTTTAGTTAGTATAACTTTTTGTTTGATTGGTGTTCAACCCAGATCAACAATTTTTCAATTATGTTACAGCTTTTCTGGTTCCACCAGTACTATAGGCTATTGGCTTAGAAGTGACTTGCAAAGGTGACTAACACAAAGCCATTTCTGAGGTGTCAGTGGGGCTTGAACTTGACACACCCTAGTTCTAAGTAAGCCACCTTAACCAATGTGCCACGCAGGACCCTAATAATACAGATGACATCTGTTAAAGATTGTCATTTGGATGGAACACAAATTAATAAACCATTTAATTGTGCTAGACCTTCCCAATTACTGGACCCACATTTTTGCCAGACATTATGGACAGCAGACAAGGTAACGATAATATACTAATTACAAAAATATACTAATTACAAAAATATAATGATTACAAAAATATACTAATTACAAAAATATACTTATTACAATGACTGTTATAACTCTTACACCATAATACATAACTGATGCATCTACGGTAGAAGACTTTGAAAACCACTGTGACAAATGCTATTTGCTAAATATAAGCTATTAATCATTTTATTTCTCTTTATTAGGTCTCTTCTCAATATCATAGGAAAATCGTCATTTTTTATACTTTGAGCATATCTTCTGATTCTTCTTCTTTCAACTTGAACTGGTCAAAAAATCTGATATAAGGCCAAAGGTAAACCCTTAGAATGCCAGGTAATTTTCTAAAAATAGATTTTGTGTTGTCTGCTTTCCAAACTCTTATAAATTTCTGCTTAATTTTGATGAGGAAAGATGCCCAGAGTAGCAAACAGGTTTGATCACATGCTAGCTGCCCAATTTACTTGGCGGCTGGCCTGGATCTAACGGTTAACCTATTTGCCTAAGCATGAAGTTGGTTCCAGCACTATAAGGATTAAGTATCTCCGCAGATACAAGAAGATCGTCTATGAAGTAATAAATTTACTACAAATTACGGGCTATCATAACTAGGGATAATGTGATTATTTTCCGAGATAAAACCATATGTTTGTGTAATAGAAGGCCCTCAGTCTGTTGCTTCCTTGATTCCTCATGGTAACTTGATCCCAAGGGGAAATTACTATAGTCTAACATTGAACCCTCCATATCTATGAGCTCCTGTTAAAGGTTCAATAATTTAACCATGAACATTCATGATCAATAACCCTTTCCCAAACAACAAATTTCTGACTGTCTCAAATTGGAAGAGTTTGCAGACGACATTTCAAAATGTGATGAATTTGGAAAATCATCCTCTGATAGGGCAGAAAACATTGTGGGAAAAGGAAAAATTGCTCGTTTCGAGCAATTTATCCTTTTCCCACAATGTCTTCTAAAGTCGTCTGCAACAAAGTGGTCAAATGTCATTATCGTGTGGTTAAAAGGACTATGTCACAGATTAAGGGTTAAATGGCAAATCATGAACACAAAGCTGTTCTTAATTTGTTCCATGAGTTACAAAAACATGTTCATGAACATCAAGAGCAGAGTCATGAATGCTCATGAACATGTTCTAGAAATTCATGAAAAAGTTCTGTGTTGCCGTGAAGGAACCAATCCTGTCAAAGATTCAAGAACTTATTCATGAACGTGCTGTTCATGATCTTGTTCATAAAATTCATAAAACGTTATGTGTTCATGAACAACCATTTAATATTCATGAACGCTCGTAATTTCTTGAATCTTTGAAAGGGTTGGTTCCTTCACGGCAACTTAATTCCATTGTTTCCATTGTTTATTGAGTTTTGTGGGATATCCGAATTAAAAGCAGACAACAATTCAACAATCATGAAATATGGAAAATGATAATTCCTTTGTGTTATTCAGGGTTGGATTTACTATGACTAAAGTGGGAATTTTTCATAGAGATTTTTCTTTCAATGGGCAATTTTCTCATTTTATCAAAATGGTTTCTTGACCAATTCTTCAAATGAGATTCTGTGTCACAATGATTGGAAGCAGATACATACTGATGACACTTATTGACAAATGAGAAATAAGACGGGTTGTGTAATATTAATATCATTACACTCATCTAGGCTAGAAGGCTACGCAGGCCTCCTGTTTTATTTAGTATACATATGGGTTTTACATCACATCAACATTATTTCAGTTATGTAGTGATGCCCGACTCTTAATGATGGAGGAAGAACCCATATTCAACTGCCCTTAAGGGCTGGTCAAGGCGGGTAAAACCATTGACATTCCGTAAGTCAGTTGGGAGACTGCCTCTCATGAAAATACATATCCTTCTCTAACCACTAGGCCAAGGAGGCCCCCTGTTTTATTTAGTGCATTAGTCCTAGGTGGCCAATTAGTGGTAAAAGGAGCAGTCTCAGAGCTCTGGGCCTAAGTTCATTATCCCCACAGACTTCTCTGGTTTTGGTGGAATGTCCTTTGGCAAGACACTTCAGAGCCTGATATCCTAGTATTGGTTAATCCAGGAAAGCCACTATATAACTAAAAAATGTTAACACGGTGTTAAACCACATAAAACAAAATGTAAGTGCACACCTAGCATCTGCAGGAGGCTGACATTCTAAAAACAATGTAAGCGGATACTAACAGAACTTCACAGTAAGCATCCTTTGGAATTCCTCAAACGTAAACGCCAAGGAAGATCAAAGGAAATAATTGTTCATTATGATGCACCTGAAATCATTTCACGTATAAACAATTGGATTTAACGACGATCAATAAAGCATCCATGGCTAAATCTACAATTCCGTAAAAATCGATTATCATAATACACCTGCAGGGTGCAATTCCTGTTGAATAATAAATTTCGAGGGTTCAATGCAATACTATAGTAAGGGCTACATGTTTGTGAAGCATTTACTTTAGTCTTGCAATGAACCTGCAATAAACCATCTCCAAAAAAGAAACAGTTCATTTCATCATAAAATGTCTTCTCTTTTTGCAAGCTTTTCGAAACATGAAATTTTAAGTTGTTATAATTCCCCAACTGTCATTTGCTTCTTTTTTTGTCTAAAATTTGATAAAAACAAGATATCTGAAATGAGAGACACATTACAGTCAAACTTGTGTTAAGCAGCCACCCTTTCAAGCAGCCAACCTGCCTTCAACAACCACTGCAAAAAGTCCCATTGTTAGATTTATAGTGTACATCAACTTGTGTTAAGCAGCCAACTTGTCTTAAACAGCCAATTTACTCTGTCCCATAGACTGGCCTCTTAACACAAGTTTGACTGTATCTTAATTTTTCAATATTTTTTGCATTTATCCTTTAAAGTTAATATATTCCAAAATATCATTAAGGTGACTTTGAAGACCACATAATGGCACATGGGTTATGGGAATTTGCGACTGGTCCAAACCTAAAGCAACAGCAAACATCATAAGTTGACATGAAACAATGAATTGTCTTTATGGTACTGATTGAGTAGCTTAACCCTTTCCCAAACAATAACGACATTTGACCACTTTGTTGCAGACGACTTAAGAAAACATTGCGGGAAAAGGAGAAATTGCTCGTAACGAGCTATTTTTCCTTTTCCCACAATGTTTTCTGCCCTATCAGATGATAATTTTCCAATTTCATCCCATTTTTTAAATGTCGTCTGCAAACTCTTTCAATTTGGGACAGTCGAAAATTTGTTGTCTGGGAAAGGTTCAAGAAATCAATGTGATAAAGGCTGAATGATTTTGCCCAGCAAGGGCAATCTCGAGGGTTCATTGCAAGACTATAGAAAGTGCTTCATGTTTGTGAAGCACTTACTATAGTCTAACATTGTTTGTTTGTTTGTTTAATTTGTTTTACATCGGTTGTGAAGGAGGCTTTATAGCCCATCAAGTCACTCTCAATGACTGCTTCCTGCAGAATTCACCAGTAATCGTGCCGGTATTAGGGCTAGCCCGGCAATTCTCACCTCGCCTAACAGGGATTCTAACCCGGGACCCTTGGTATAGGCGTCCGACGTTCTATCACTATGCCACTGAACTCTTGATTTATTCTTGTGAATAATGTGAGGGAAGGTTGACTTAAAACACCCTCCCATCACTGTAGAAATGAGAACTAACATAATCAATAACATCCTTTAAAATGAAAAACAAAAACTTATTCATGATCAAAACACTTTGGTGCATTCTGACATTAATTTTGCTAAGATCCCGCCTATTTTTAAGCAAGCTTTTATTAATAGACTAATTAGCCCAAAAAATTAGGAAGATAACACAAAGTAATAAGGAGTTATTAATTTACAGGAAAATGTATTGAAAAGACACATACACAATTGTTTACAGATGTTTTTGAGGATTCTTTAGGATCTAAAAAATACTCTTACAATTCTTTAAGCAATCTATAACAGACTGATTAGCCCAACAAACTAGGAAGATAACAGAGAGTAATAAGCAGTTATTAATTTACAGGAAAATGTATTGAAGAGACATAATACTTAATTGTTTACAGATGTTTTTAAGGATTTGCTAATGCTATGATCTAAAATACTCTTACAATTCTTGACACCTCAATCCATTGGAAATATTACCCCACTTTGCCCATTAGATGCTAAAGCATTAAGAAACCATTGTGACAAAAGGATAAATTGCTCCTGTCACAATGGTTTCTAGCTAATATCATGAAGATAATGTATCTAAATTTTTCATGCTTCTTTTTTGGGTCTTCTGCTAACGCTTTTAATCATAACCAATCACATATTTCCTAATGGGTTATTTATCTGTAGATGATTTTTGCAAATTGGTTCGCCACTTACAAGTCTTAAGTGCTAATTAGTTACAAGTGTAAATCATGTTATAGGCATTAAAGACTTCAAGCACCTGATTGGAATCATTTGAGTTAAAGACTTGTCAGAAGTCTGTTCAAGGGAACTAATTTCAATCTTTCAACTCTCTCACCTTCATATGTTAAAGGCACATAAAAGGAGATTAATGCTATATCAAACTCTATCGTTTTGAAAACTTTTGGCCATATTCAAATAGTGGTCACCAAAAAAATCCATAAACACAACCAAAACATGAAAATCAACCAGAATATTAACCCAGATTAGCAAGATTGATAATTCAGATTGCCTGATTTTTTACCCCTGACCTTGTCATTTGATAAACACATTTTTGAACCGACCAATCAGAATTCGTGATTCTGAATATGTTAACAAACAGGTTGTTGATAAACATGATTGAATTGGAGACAACTATATTTCAATCACAAAATAACTTATGAAAAAGAAGTCTTGATAGGGTCTCAATGCATTTGAAAATTAACTCTCATGACTTTTATGAATATTATAAAAGAACTCCATATATACTTTTAGCAATTTATTTGTACTCATCTCCTTTCGTGTGCCTTTAACTGTTGGCAACAGTGGATCAGTGGTATAGTGTCGGCAGAATGAGAGTCGCAGGTTCAATCCCCATTTGCGTTTCAATGTGTAAAGTATGATAATATAAACAATTTGCTTCCCACACTGACGCAACAAGATTTTTAACATTGAACGAATTAAAGGACATCAGGGGAATCATCAAAGGGACTCTTGAAGAGTTTAAAATAAACAAACCTCAGATACTGTTTGCCTTTCATTTTGAAAGGACAATTTATAAAACCTGTATGATTTTTTAAATTATATGAAAACAGCAACATAAAGTTTATACTAAATGTCATCTCAAATAAAATATTTATTTTGATATTGTCACATAAAGCATAATGTTTGGTTAGATTCATAAAAGAAATTGATAATTTTCTTGAGGGGGGGTTGAGGAGGTATGAAGGGTTTTGGGGCCAATTCTCGGACAAATTGGAAATCTGAGATTTTCTGGTCCCTGATTAGAGGCATGATGAAAATGCCGACTCTAGCACCACAAACCCGAGCAATTACTATAGCAGAATCAAGAGTGATGAATCTAAGTTGTAAGAACTTGTTTCACAATTAATGTAAAATGAATAAGTTTGAATACATCAACATTTTAACACATCTGCATGAAGCCGCAGACTTAAGCCAATCAGTTGAAGGTATTAAAGGAATTTAACACGAAATTTAAATTTCCAATAAGCGTTTTTTGAAGTCTTAATGCTTCTGTCAGAATCAAATCTACCTGCATGCGAGCATTCAAAACAAATTATATCTACATAATGACTTTCACACCTGGGGCTTTGCATCGAGCTTCTGCACTAATTGTGAAATATCATTAACCCTTAGAATGCTAGGTAATTTTTGAAAAATAGATTTTTGTGTCGTCTGCAATCCAAAACCTTAAATATCTGCTTAGTTTTGACGAGGAAGATATACGGAGTAGCAAACAGGAAAGATGACAGGCCAGCCGCCAATTAACTTGGTGACTGGCCTGTGATCTAACATGTTTGCACAAGCATGATGTTTGTTCCAGCAGTATAAGGGTTAACCCATGTTTAACAAGGAACAAGTGGTATCCTTGATTGATACCTTGATGTTTTTTTTTATTTTTTAATTCTTTTTTAACTTATTTTCTTGTTCCAAAATAACCAGCAGACAACATTAACATATGCTGCTTCATTTCTATGTCTTAACAATTATGTAGCAGCATATTTACCTCATTAACACTTTGTTTCATTTATATGTGCCTTGCCAATCTACAAAGTAAAATTAATTCAGCTAAATCATATAACTTAGACAGGTGAATTTTAAAAGATATATTGAGGTTAATTAATACAATTGTGTGCTGATGGCCAATATATTGTAGTACTTTTGTCTGTATTTTTTCCTCAACCATTATAGTGCTGGAACCAACTTCATACTTCAATATGCAAACAGGTTAGATCCAGACCAGCAGCCAATTAATCGGCAGCTGGCCTATGATCTAGCCTGTTTGCCACTCTGAGTATCTTTTATCAACAAAATTAAGCAGATATTTAAGGTTTTAGGAAGCAGCCGGCACAAGAATCTATTTCTAGAAAATTACCCAGCATTCTATATATATAAGGGTTGAATCAAAAACAAAATCACAAAATTAGGAAACAAACAATAAAAAAGCATCACAGCACATCAAAAACTCCTGATCCCCATCGAATGGCTCAAAAATCTAAGTTGTAAAGATGAGAAACTGATTCAAACCAGGAGTGGCAAAATCAATTTCAAATCTTTTCCGCCACTTGTCCGTATATTGGTCATATAGTAAATTTCTATAAAGGCTTTTGGACAAAATCTGGGCAACACAGTTTGTTTGTATGGTGTTAATCCCTGTATTGACAATTTTTCAGTTGTGTGTCACTGCTATCCTGGATCCATTAGTTCTAGGCCAGGGCTCCAAAGTGACTCGATGAAGGAGGAAATTAAAGTTGTCACTGGGGCTAGAACCCAGGAAGCCGAAGTTCTAAGTTTACCAAATTATCAACTGGGCCACACAGCCAAACTCTGAAAACTGTATATTGGTACAGATATTGGCTTTTATTACTTTCAGTGCTTTGATATCTATTGATGGACCACATCATTCAGCTAACCCTGACATTGATAAATTACAAAACAACTAATAGCTAATACTCTATCAGACGAAATTACATTAACACTTTTCCTTACATCACCTACACACATTCCTATACACCTGTATCAGATATTACTTGAGAAACAATTGTGACAAAGGGAGAAATTGCTCATCAGATGAGCAATTACTTCCTTGGTCATAAGGGTTTTGTCCCAATACATTTAGTGATTTACGAGTAAAACATAGCCTTTTTTCCTGAATAGTTTTGTCCTTTGCTTAATGCTTTCAATTCTCATTATATACAAGTTCCCATATTGGAGAATGTTTTCAGAATTGTATCATCTACGTTATTATGAATGTTCATGAACATTAAATGGAAGTTCATGAACGCAGAACTTTTTCATGAAACTCAAGAATATGTTCATGAGCATCAAGTACAGGTTAATGAGCATGAACCTGTTCTTGAGGTTCATGAACATATTCTTGAAGATTACAAACAAATTAAGAATTGCTTTGTGTTCACATAATTCATTTAACATTCCTAAAGTCCATGAATAAGTTTTTGAATCTTTTGCAGGGGAATTAAGACTACAGAAACCAATATGACAAAGGGAGAAATTGCTTTTTTAATAATTATTCTTAAATTAATCAAAGTACTTAATATGTTACATTCTTTATGATAGGTATTTGCCATACAGTCCAACTTGTGTTAAGCAACCATCCTTTGAAAGAGCCAACCTGCCTTGAACAACCACTACAGAAATGCCCACTGTTGAATTTATAGTGTAAATCAATCTGTGTTTAACAGCCAATTTTCTCAGTTCAATAGGATGACCACTTAACCCTTTCACAAACAATAACGACATTTGACTACTTTGTTGAAGACGCCTTTAGAAAACATTGTGGGAAAGGGAGAAATTGCTCTTAACAAGCAATTTCTCCTATCCCCACAATGTTTTCTGCTCTATCAGAAGATTGTTTTACTATTTCATCACATTTTAAAATGCCGTCTGCAACCTCTTTCAATTTGGGACAGTCGAAAATTTGTTGTTTGGGAAAGGGTTAACACAAGTTTAACTGTAGCTTTAACTTTTGACCAGTTACAAATTCCCGGTATGAAGGAAAGGGTGGACACATTTCCTTACATCATTTTTCTCCCTGTCCCGGAAACCAACTCATCGATTGCGGAGATTAGCCAAGGTAATAGATACCCATCTAGACACTCAATATTCATCAATCAGATAACATACCAGAAGCACTTTTTTCAAGTTTAACTCTGCTTTCAACAGTATTTAAGTTAGAATGCAGCAGTCAACAAGAGACTTGATATATATCAATCAGAAAACATACCAGAAGCTATTGATAGTTTTGGAGTTAAACTACGTTTCCAACAGTATTTCAGTCATAATGCAGCAGTCAACTAGACACTGAATATTCATCAATCAGATAACATATCAGAGTCAGTGGTTGGTTTGGAGTTTAACTCCGTTTTCAACAGTATTTCAATATGAATGAAACACTGTTGACATGTTACAAAAACCTAACAAGCAGGTACATGTGAACTAACAGGTAAACATACTTTCTACAGGTACACTTAGGTAAACTTAGTAACAGAGAGCAGTATTGTCATTGGTATGAACTTGAAAACTCCTGCAGAACACGAAAACTCCTGCAGAACACACTATCAGATATTTAGTCAAACAAAAGCATTTAGTTCTACCAGTTACTGAATAAAGAATGCTGTTTTATTTCCTCATTAAAGATTGCATCTTAAGGGATAGTGAAACAGTTCATACTGTCTTAACCCTTTCCCAAACACCAAGTTTTCGACTGTCCAAAAATGAAAAAGTTTGCAAACAACATTTCAAAATGTGATGAAATTGAAAAATAATCTTCTGGTAGGACAGAAAACATTGTGGGAAAAGGAGAAATTGCTCTTTAAGAGCTATTTCCCCTTTTCCCACAATGTTTTCCAAAGTTTTCTGCAACACAGTGGTTAAATGTCGTTATTGTTTGGTAATTGCTTAACCAAATTTCCCGCCATACGGAATTGTCTGATCGAAATTCAAAGCAACAGCAGACGACAAAAGCTAGCAGAAAAATGTTTACTTTATGATATTTTGTAGAAACCATATAGGGACAAAAAAACTGCACATAATGGGCAATTCATACTTTTGTCACAATGGCTTTTAAAGAACTCTGCAGCAGATGCAGTAACATGCAGTATTAAGGAGTGTGGGATTAACCCTTTACCAAATGCAAAAATCTTCAACTATCCCAAATTGGAAGATTTTGCAGACTACATTTCAAAATGTGATAAAATTGGAAATTAATCTCCTGATAAAGTAGAAAACACTGTGGGAAAAGGAGAAATGGCTCGTTAAGAGCAATTTCTCCTTTTCCCACATTGTTTTCCAGACTTTTCTGCAACAAACTTATTAAATGTTGTTATTGTTAGGTAAAGGGATAAGCCTATCAAAGGCACGCTCAATGGAACGTATCTATCATTACACACACTTTAATCATGATGTTTTTATCATGTTAAGAATGCACCATGACAAATAAACAAGCTGTTTCTTTAATTCATGTTACAAAGCCCATCAAAGGTATGGAGCAGCATAATTGAAATGTAATACGATAACCAAATAACCCACAATTACATGGCATTCATCAAGATAGTTCTCAGCTTGATATCATTTGTATCAAACATCATATGATGTTCGTAATGCTGTTTTTATGTGTTCATTTTCAACATTCAACCCTTAGAATGCTCAGTGCCTTCTAGAAATAGATGTTTGTGTTGTCTGCTTTCCAAAACCTTTAATATCTGCTTAATTTTGTTCAGGAAAGGCGCACAGATTAGCAAACAGGTTACCAATTTACTTGGCGGCTAGCCTGGATCTAACCTGCTTGCATAAGTATGGAGTTGGTTCAAGTACTGTTAGGATTAAGTAAGCTTACTCGAAAGTAATAATGATATTTTCTTTTTGTTTGTAAGGGTCACATCAACAATACTTCAGTAATAAAATGCTGCCAACCTTATATTGGCCTATAATCTATGGAAGAAGATTCTTCACTTCACTGCCCATAGAGGGTGGTTGATCAAGACATGTAGAACAATCAGCACTCAATAAGTTATCCAAATCCAAATATCTGCAAACATTTTATTAATCAACACAGAGCAGCTAGGGTCTGTGTGATTTCTAAATTCTTACCATGCAGGCTCCCAAATGACAATTTAACTCAACAAATTCTCACCTGCTTTGTTTGTTGTAAATGATGTCATAAAATACCTTAGACAGAAAGAAAATACCATGCAAGTTTGTTTGTCATTGGATAAACTACTGTGGATGTTCAGCTCTACTTTGTCTACTTGTAAAAGGTCTTTGAGAAAAGGTATTTTAAAATATTATAAAAACCATGTTGCACCCATTGAACATTACTGCTGTATTCTTATCATCATGATAAAGCAACACTGTCCTTTAATTGGAGACATAAAAAAGATGAACCAGAATTTCCAATTGTCAACAGCATTAACTAACAAGGGGAAATTCAAACCCACGCACCATGGAGTCTTGTGATTATGGTTATTTAAAGACTACCAGCCTGTTGTATTCCTCTCTACATCGTCAATGATGAATAAGCAATATTTCTTTTTTAACAGAGAAAATGAATCATCCAGAATTCTTAAGACTTTCCCATTGTCAACTAGGAGCATTTACAAAGCGAAAACAAATGCCAACCTGGAGATTCAAACCAACGCACCATGGAGCTTTATAATAATGGTGATTTAAAGACTCCAATCTATTGTCATATGAGAAACCACGGAAACTAGATAAACTCTTTTACCCTTAGTATGCTTGGTAATTTTCATAAAATAGATTTTTGTGTCATCTGTCTTTGAAACCTTAAATATCTGCTTAATCTTGTTGAGGAATGATACTCAGATTAGCCAATAGGTTAGATCCAGGTCAGCCACCAATTTACTTGGCGGCTGGCTTGGATCTGACCTGTTTGCATAAGCATGAAGTCGGATCCAGCACTATAAGGGTTAAAATGACTATCTAACAGACTGGGATTTTAACTTTTTAAAATAAATTGTCTTCTACTGATGAAATGAAGACATAGATTACTTAGACATAAGACTAGATTATTGATAGCTTTCCAAGCCCGTTTGTAACTGTATACATAGATCAGATATAGAACATTAAAAATTTTATACATCATGTATTGCAGAAGGTTTAAACATGTTTTTCGTAAATAACATGGTTATTTTTCTCTGAAGCGCGTCATATGATGTATCACATAGCAACATTGTACTTTCATTTAAGATACTATCCAAATCAATCAGTTTCGACACAAATAATTTTCTTAAGGCGCTTAGTAAAACGGTACCCTGGAAAACGGTACCCTGGATTTGTACTAAACTCTCGAAATGATCAAAGCATTATGAAGCAGGGGGTTGTCCAGAACCGGACACAAATCTATACATCTTGGACACAAATCTATACATCTTGGACACAAATCTATACATCTTGGACACAAATCTATACATCTTTGCGGTTTATACAATTGGCAATTAGGGGTAGTACAATCAATATACTGACAATCAACTTGTTTGTCATTTTCTTGTCTGAAACAACCCTAACTAGTTATGTGCGGGAATCATGTAATCAAAGCTTGATTGCTTAGATCAGTATTCAAATGATGACAATTAACCCTTTCTTTCAAATTTACAATTCATCTATTTTCTTTTTCTTTGGGGATGCCCATGTCAATAAATTATCAGTTATAAAACAAGAAAAATATACTAGGATTTCTTGATAAAGGACATTCCAACAAAATACTAGGTGCTGATTGGGGATTTAGTCAAAATAATTTGACGTGAAGATATTATTTTCTGACAGAGCAATATAACGTCAAAGTTTCGAAGGACCAATTTACCTGTGAATTTTTCAATTATTAACATTTTGGGCTTTAAAAAACAAAGTTCATTTGATAAGACAAGAAATGTAAAACAAAGTTACAAACCACTAAATAAGGGCATCAGTTGCAATTAAACAATTAAAAAGTGCTGAATAGTGTCAAATATGTTCTGTTTTCACATGTCAACCAGTGTTGTTGTTTTTGTTGCTTTATCGAGAAGTGAGGCAAGCAGAAAATAGTGACCCAGTGTTAATTTAATTGTTCTTACAAAGTAAATATGTGGACATGTTATGCGAATGGATTGATTAAAAAAGGATTTATTTACAACTGTCAGTAATGATCAATTGATATTTTACTGTAATAATAGAAATATTGGTGTTCAAAGTTGCAACAAAAAATTATTCGCAAGTTGCCACCAGTGAATGAATGGTTTGAAAGTTTGATGTGATGGGAGATATTGCCCAATGCAAAAACTTCCCAATATTTTCTGATCTCGTCAAATTAGATTGACTAATCTGGGATTGAGCCTGGGACTTCAGTGTGACAGACATGTCCACCACCTTAACCACTGGAACATATCCAAAGACTAACACATTATGCTTGCAAAGATGATCCCAATGAGTACCAACAAAATAGTATTTGTCTGTAAGTTTTTGAAACAGTCCACACTGATGATCCTTATGCATGTGCCTTTCACCTTAACTAAACCAATAGAAAGGCGAAGGATGAAAATCCTTTGTACTACCCCACTTGTAATTCCCATTAGCAACAGGGCGTACACAGAGATAGGAGGTCCATGAAAAGTTATAAAATTTCTTTTTTTATGTAATAATTGCTTACGAAGCAGCATGTAAAGCTTACACATAATTCCGTTTTATCACTCATTATTCTGGTCTCGGAGAAAGCAAAATAACAAGTACACCAGCATTGTTAATTACTCAACTGGGTACCATGCAATGATTTTATGGATAATTAACCCTTTCCCTCATATGGGTATTTTGGGAGTGCTAAACATTTTTAGGAAAATATTTGCGTTAAGTCAAAGCTGATAAACATGGATAGTACCGGTATCTTAAATGAAAGTACAGAGAGCATCTCAGAGAGACGATTCCAATGATAATGTACTTTGCAATATTACTTTGTCCAACCTTGAAATAAGAGGGAATGTTGTTTTGAACTCACACAAACTTTAAGCGTAGAACATTTAGTAAAACGGTACCCAGGTCTTTAATTTACAAGGGTCTTACATCACATCAACGATTTTTCAGTTATGTCAAAATGCCTGGATCATGATTTAGAAGGAATAACTGCAGGATCAAAAGTCAAATATCTCCATTGCCCTGCTTTTCCAAAAGCTTTACAGACAAGATTTGTCTTGGTAATCCATTACTCAACAATAATGACATTTGACCTTTTTTGTAGCAGATGACTCTGAAAAACATTGTGGGAAAAAGGGGAAATTGCTCTTATCGAGCAATTTCTCCTTTTCTCACAATGTTTCCTGCCCCACCCTATCAGAAGATTATTTTTCAAGCTCATCAAATTTTGGAATGTCGTCTGCAAGCTCTCTCAATTTGGGAAAGTCGACAATTTGGCATTTGCAAAAGGGTTATGATTATTTTAACAAATCCCAACATTTAGAATTTACTTCAGTGTTTTTGAAACACTGCATGCAAAAGACACTAACATCCCCCCTTCTCATGCCCCCCCACGTAACTGGACCCCTTTGACGCAAGAAGATAACATCTTTGTTGAAGAAAGTGTTGGCTATAACTCTCGTTTATATAGAATCTCTTGACATGCCAACCAAATAATATGATAGTTCCTGCCGTGAACATTCATTTACAAGCTTACAAGATGTTATTTATATCTAAACCTTTTCCCTTGTACAAGTAAGGTAGCACCTTTGCTACATAACATGTTTGAAAACATCATATCAAAAGATAGAACAGTGGAAGAGCGTCGGCCTATTGTACTGTGGGTCCAGAGTTCAATCCAGGTTAGGCGAGGTGAAAATTGCTGGGACTTACCCAACAAATTGGCGCAAGTACTGTTGCCAAGACTTACCCAACGAATTGGCGCAAGTACTGGTGCCAAGACTCTCGAAACTTGTATTCTAACTTAAGAGTTTAAAGAAAGCAAGACTGTAACAACTGCTTTACGACAGTCTTTCACTGGACCATTGAATTTTCATCTGTTAATTCCTTTGAAATATATTTTTTACATCAAAAAAGTGTTGTCTGGTAAAGTGTTTACAATTGGGATTACATTTCTCATCCCGCCTGGTCAGTATGAATGGTTGCTATGGAAACATTCATCAATCGGGGAGTAATTAATGCTAAAGCACCTTAATAATTGCTTAAAAACCTGATTCTGTTAATGACAAAACTATTGTGTCAGATATTCTATAGGACTGGTGCTATCATTCTCTGTTGGTTCACCAACCTTCAATAACTTAGGCTGAATCTTGAAGCACAGAGGTCTAGAGTTTAAACGGGCATGAAAGAAGATTAATGCTATATCAAACTATATTATTTGGTAAACTTTTGGTCAGATTCAAATAGTTATCACCAAGAAAAAAACATCAGCACCACTTAAACTTGAAAACTCACAAAAATTAACCAAGATTAGCCAGTTTAATAATTCAGATTGCCTGATTCTTCCCCTCTGACCTGTACACGTGATACACAAATTTGGAACCGACCAATCAGAATTTGCTATATCAAATATGTAAACAAACCATTTGTTGCTTAACATGACTTTATTGGAGCCAACTATTTTTCAAGCACAAAATAACTTATGCTAAAGGAGTTTATCAAATACGGTCTAACAGCATTGATTATAACTAATTTCAATGACTTTTATGAACAAAATAAAAAGAACTCCTTATATTTTTTCAGTAATATATTAGAATTTGTACTCATATCCTTTCATGTGCCTTTAAAGCAACTATGTCACAGAATGTGTTTGATGATTAACTTACATTAGAAAGATGATTAAATCATCATTTAATGACTGATCAAATTCAATTTCTTCTTTTCTTAAAGTGCTAAAAATCTGTATTTTCATGAAACATTTGTGAAAGGAGCATTCACTACTTTCAGAACTTCAATAACAAAATCTGGCCTATAAATAGTAACGGTCATGCCCAATGGCTCTCTGCAGAGGCACCTTGCAAGCTCCAAATGATAAAATTGTTGATTCACTCCATAGTTTTGATCCCAAATGCTCCTACACATTGAAATCATTTCATAGGACAGAATTTAAAGATGCATCCTTTACCAAATAAACTGTTTCAACAGTTTACTCTATCTGCATAAAAAATGCACTTTGGCTTTACAAAATGATTATGAAAGAGTAGAGAAACATATCAATAATTTAGTTATATGTAACTCTGCAATCTGTGTTGTCATTCTATCCATAGAAGACATTTCATTTTAAAATGATTAGATTTGAAATCACTGATATACTCAATCTAACTCATTACTAAACTAAAAACGATATTTAACCACCTTGTTGCTGACGACTCTGCAAAAAATTTGAGGGAAAAGAGAAATTGTTCTTAACAAGTAATTTCTCCTTTAACCACAATGTTTTCTGCCCTATCAGAAGATTTATTTCAATTTCATCTCATTTTGAAATGTAGGCTTCAAACTCTTTCTGAATTTGGGACAGTTGAAGCTTGGTATTTGGTAAAGGGTTAAGATCCGGAGTTATAACCCAGCTTTTCCCTCCCAGTTTGGTGTTGATGCCTGATTATTTGACACTGAGCTTTCTTGGGCAAGACAGTAATTCAAGTTTAGCCAAATACATGATCAACTCTTTTAGCCTCATTCAGTAATAAACTATATGTTTGTTTATTTGTTTATTTGGGGTTTAATGCCATGTCAGAAGTTTTAAAGTCATGTTTGAGCTATCATGGATTTACAAGTACTAGGCCATGGCTCTGAAGTGTCTTGCCAAAGGATAGTCCCACTAAAGAAGAGGTACCAGTAAGGCTTGAACCCTGGGACCCCCATGTTCTAAGACTGCATGCAACCTTAGCAACTGCTAAGCAGGATCTCTCAAGGCCTTACTAAATCATGATCCTGGAGAAAAAGATCATTAACCCATTACCAAACAATAACGACATTAAACCTCTTTGTTACAGACCTTTCTAGACAATGTTGTGGGAAAAGGAGAAATTCCTTGTAACAAGAAATTTTTCCTATTCCCACAATGTTTTCTGTCCTATCAGAAGATTATTTTCCAATTTCATCACATTTTGGATTGTTAATTGTCTGCAAATTTTGGCGTTTGGTAAAGGGTTAAAGAATATTGTTCGCAAAACAAAGTCTGCCTGTCGGTAAAAAAAAATCTCTTTAAGTATTAAAGTGTAACGATTTCTTCTGATGAAGCAAAATAAGGGATGGTGTGTAATATATTACATCTTTTGGCTTGGCAACAATTTTTCATCCAATTTTCTGTTCTTTTGTACTCCCAGCTTGTAATGTGTGTCACTTTGCTGTATTGACTAGACAGGAAGCATCAGGATCAACACTTTTCCCTGTAGGTAATTTTTGGGGGTGGCGAAGCAGAAAACTTGTACAAGAAAAACATCCCAAAAATGTGAACCAAGGTTATATTGAGCAAACTTATCATTCTATAACAGTTACTTTTCTTTAAAATTTGACATTCCCAGATAAACAGTTATTTGATGAAGTTGTGTCAATCTTCTTTATTGTCAATGTTGTTTGCTGCATGTTTTGTTCACATAAAAAGGGTTAACCTTTCTTAACGGAGAAAAAGACATCTTTACTAGGTTAACACTTTTTCTGCTGAAAAAAAAAGCAAGTTCATCAAATGATGGAACCGTATTGTAGTTGTAAAATCAGCAAGAATGCTTGAAGAACTAAAATCTAAAATAAAGGAAAGAAAATGTTAGCAATAAAAACACATGTACATGTATATCATCATGGTGTCTGGAAAATTATGTAGGAATGGGAACATAAATCTTGTAAAGCGCACCATTTCAACTCAAATAAAAAATACACTTTGACAGATGAAGAACTTTAAAGTAAATTTCTTGTTTTCAAAAGCCATCTACAGCAGAGAAGTTTAATTATGTCAATTGCATTTTGAAACTTGACTCAGATATCGCAAATTGCTGAACCTCTTGTGCCTTCCATCATGCCATAAATCAAAATATGCTCATTTACACATTTCATCTGATTGTATCATGTGTTTCTCTTTTTTAATGTTCAACCCATTACCAAATAATGAAGGCATTTAACCACTTTGTTGCAGATGACATAAGAAAACATTGTGGGAAAAGGAGCAATTGCTCGTGACGAGCAATTTCTCCTTTTCCCACAAGGTTTTCTGCTCTATCTGAAGAATGTTTTTCAATTTCATCACATTTTGATATGTTGTCTGCAAACTCTTTCAATTTGGGACAGTCGAAAATTTGTTGTTTGGGAAAGAGTTAAAGGTGCTTGTTCGTGAACATATGTGACGAAATTTGGAAGTAAAAATCATTCATTCAAAACTGCACATCAGCAGCTGCTGTACTATTATATGATATTCACTGAAGAATAGTCAAGGTAAGCAAAATTAGATCATTTTTAATTCTTTAGTGTGTGTTAAAAACGAATTTAAAAGGGTAAAAGTCCTGTCAACACTTTTTCAGATATATTCCACCTTTTCATAAATCAACCAATATTTAGTTATGGGCTCAGAAGTATCCGAAGTATCCGCGCCATCTTAACCACTGGGCCATGAAAGACCCTGCCATTCCTTCACAATGTTTTAACCCTTTCCCAAACAAATTTTGGACTGTCCCAAATTGAAAGAGATTGCAGACGACATTTCAAAATGTGATGAAATTGGAAAATAATCTTCAGATAGGGCAGAAAACCTTGTGGGAAAAGAAAAAATTGCTCATTACGAGCAGTTTCTCCTTTTCCCACAATTTTTTCTAAAGTCGTCCGCAACAAAGTGGTCAAATGTCGTTATTGTTTGGGCTCTAAAGAAACCGCACAACCATAACCACTTGGCCATGAAAGACCCTGCCAGCTACACTTGCAACCGGGAATTGGTGTCCAATTTCAGAAACAACGCCTCGTTGAACTAGTACAAAGTACAAAGAAACATTCATCCTCATTGGATATTACATGCTTTTGACAATGTTTTTAATTCATAAGTAGTCCAAATAGAAATGAATAGAACACAATACAATTATAGAACAAGGAAACCATCATGATTATAGATAGGAACAATACCACATGTCAGTAGAAATCAATTTCTGCTATTGTAACAAAGGTTTCCCAAACATTATGCAACAGGTCCTTCCAAAAGGACTAAATCACAGATTGGGATGTTAACTTTTTAAAATGTATTGTCTTCTACCAATAGATTATGACAACATATATTTCTAAAGTAACATAAGACTAGATTATTGACAGATGTCCGTTACTCCATTCAAAACTGTACATGAAAGATACAGAACAGCAGAGAAATTGCAGTCGAAGACAGACTGTTTTGGACATGCCCGCCTGTGGACTGTTGAGTTACCTAATGCGGTTATATACCACCAGACCCTATAACCACCAGAAATGGAAAGTTGATGGTCAACTCATACAAGATACACAATGAGGCTATCAATGGCAAAAGTAGGTGATTTTTTTTTTAAATACCTGTAGTGCGGCCATCTTGTTTGGACATAAGTTCATAAACATTGGTCACATCACCCCCTGGTATGTCTCATCCCTTAGTTATCTTTTGGTCACATCACCCCCTGGTATGTCTTATCCCTTAGTTATCTTTTGGTCACATCACCCCCTAGTATGTCTTATCCCTTAGTTATCTTTTGGTCACATCACCCCCTGGTATGTCTTATCCCTTAGTTATCTTTTGGTCACATCACCCCCTGGTATGTCTCATCCCTTAGTTATCTTTTGGTCACATCACCCCCTGGTATGTCTCATCCCTTAGTTATCTTTTGGTCACATCACCCCCTGGTATGTCTTATCCCTTAGTTATCTTTTGGTCACACCACCCCCTGGTATGTCTCATCCCTTAGTTATCTTTTGGTCACATCACCCCCTGGTATGTCTTATCCCTTAGTTATCTTTTGGTCACATCACCCCCTGGTATGTCTTATCCCTTAGTTATCTTTTGGTCACATCACCCCCCGGTATGCCTTATCCCTTAGTTATCTTTCGGTCACATCACCCCCTGGTATGTCTTATCCCTTAGTTATCTTTTTGTCACATCACCCCCTGGTATGTCTTATCCCTTAGTTATCTTTTGGTCACATCACCCCCTGGTATGTCTTATCCCTTAGTTATCTTTTGGTCACATCACCCCCTGGTATGTCTTATCCCTTAGTTATCTTTTGGTCACATCACCCCCTGGTATGTCTTATCCCTTAGTTATCTTTTGGTCACATCACCCCCTGGTATGTCTTATCCCTTAGTTATCTTTTGGTCACATCACCCCCTGGTATGTCTTATCCCTTAGTTATCTTTTGGTCACATCACCCCCTGGTATGTCTTATCCCTTAGTTATCTTTTGGTCACATCACCCCCCGGTATGTCTTATCCCTTAGTTATCTTTTGGTCACATCACCCCCTGGTATGTCTTATCCCTTAGTTATCTTTTGGTCACATCACCCCCTGGTATGTCTTATCCCTTAGTTATCTTTTGGTCACATCACCCCCTGGTATGTCTTATCCCTTAGTTATCTTTTGGTCATATCACCCCCTGGTATGTCTTATCCCTTAGTTATCTTTTGGTCACATCACCCCCTGGTATGTCTTATCCCTTAGTTATCTTTTGCCATCTACAGCTAATGCTTTCAAATTGGACCTGTCACAATTTACTGTATGGGGGATGGATAAAACAAGTTAACATGAGGGAGACAAGTTTACATGAGGGAGAGGGTTAATTGTATTCAGAAGTATTAGACTATTTCCCATAAGCCCATGTGACCTGTGTATGACTTTTGACACTCTACATTTCCCCTTACATTATACGGATTTCTCACTTTTGCCGCACTTGCTACAGAGGACATGATGGTCCATGTTCGCAGAAGATAAAATTTGAAGGTGAAAAAAAATTGTTGAAACAAACGATCAAACAATGTAATTTTTTGTATTTTGATTTATAAACAGTTAAAAGTAGCTATTGAAAGCATAATCAACTCAGGAAGCGTCATCTTATCTAAGTATGTAAAATTTATATACATTAGATCTCAGAAGCGATGTATCACTTTTGGATTAAAATACATGTTAATTTAATGTACGCACACTTTAAATAAATAAGAACAATTTGATTTTGCTTTCAAAGACTATTTTTCAGTGGGTATCATAGACTAGTAAATTCTTTTGTCCAGTTTCAAATGAATGAATTTTTAACATCCAAATTTCCTCGCATCTTTAAACAAGCACCTCTCAGAAACCATTGAGACAAAAGAAGAAGTTGCTAATGGCAATCAGTATAACTGCCTTTGATTAGTCCATGCTTGTTGGTATTCATTAGCAGTACAGATCAACACTGACTTATGCGTATCATATGTTATATATATATACAGTGGACCCTCGTTTATCCGAACACTTTCGTTCCCAGGAGAAATGTTCGTATTAACGAATTTTCCGGAATAAAGAATATGCGAGTTACAGCGAAATGTTTACCTCTACACGGTGTCGGTGTGTCATGATCTCTACTATGAAGTAAGAAATACACAATTATTTTTTTTTTGAAGGGAAATATAAAGTGTGTTAAGGAAGTGTTTATTTGGTCAAAGCGGATTTTTAAAAAAAATGACAATTTGAAGCAATGTCTTTTGAGAAGTTAAAATTCCTTAAGATAGCTCTGAAAAGAACTGTCTTCGTTTGGCTGTGGGTGTAGACATCTTCAAGTTGTATCTTCTTATTTCAATATCGAGAAATGAGAAAGGTAGGGATTGTCGAGAGTTTATTTATAGGGAAAAGGAGCATATCGATTGAGTAATAATTGAAAATGATTGCCAGACATTGTCTCCCGATCGCTGTCTAAGTAGCCAATCAGCCAATCAACACCTTTTAAAAACTCAACTATCGACATGCGACCGTAATTACAATAATGTAAGACCAATCAACTGACAGAATGACCGGTTAACAAACAATCAACACCTTCCAGTACACTACACTAGGTGACATGTTATGGTCAAGCATAGGTGACAGTTTGCAAAACGTGTGAATGCCGTTTACAACAGAAGACCGATCCCTTCATTCGCATCTGTAACCGCAAAATAAACGATTTTACTGGTTTCCGGACTAGCCATACGCATATACTATGAAAAGTGACTGTTGGTTCCCGAATATTTTTGTCCGGTTCCGGAACGCGGATTTTCCGCATTAAACACTTAAATTGATGAAGGTAAGATCCGTTCCCTCAAAATTCTGTTCGGATGGTGAATATTCCGCATAAACGACGTTCGGATTATCGCGGGTCCACTGTATATATATATATATATGGTTATTTATCGCTTCAACAGTATTTCAATTATAGTGTGATTCCCGACAAATAATAATGGAGGACCACCTCAAACTTGACTGCTTATAAAGGCTGGTCAAGCTGGGTAGAACCACCAGCATTCTGTCAGTCAGCCTGGAGACTACCTCTCATGAGTATCTTAATGCTGTTACCAGGATTTGAACCCACATGGAGCATGTGATTTGAAGTTTCTATGATACTCTAACCACAAGGCCATTGAGGCCAATCTATACTGCCTTCCATTCCACTTGAACACAATGGTTTAGAAGTGATTAATGCATTCATGAACCTGTACTTAATGTTCATGAATATGTTCTTGAATGTTATGAAAAAGTTCTGTGTATGTTCATGAACGTTCATGAAGTTTATGAATAATTTCTTGAAACTTTCATGAACCCTCATGAGTATGCTCTTCAATCTTTCACAGGGGTACTTAAGTCTAGATGATGTTCAGAGTTAAAACGAGTCCCTATGAAGAAATGGGAACCGGTCTACTGTAATGGGAAATAGGCTAACAAGGCCTCTGACGAATGAATTGATAGGTGACAAAGATTGATCTGCATGGGGACAATTCCGGTTTTTCATATAGGCAACATAAAGATTTATCATCCTGGAAATCATTATCCAGCCTTCAGACGTCCCTTTGCCTTGGTCAGACAAATTTAATCTCGTACATAGAGCTATGAAAATTAAGGTTTCAGCTGTACATGACAATTAAACTACTTTTGATAGTTTTTCAAACAACTATACAAAATTTGCTTTATTTCAGGAACATTCTGGTTTTTTTTTAGCCCATTACCAAACCATAACGACATTTGACCAGTTCCTTGCAGAAGACTCTGGAAAGCATTGTGGCAAAAGGAAAAATTGCTTATTTTCCCACAATATTTTCTGCCCTTTCAGAAGATTGTTTTTCATTTTCATCAAATGTTGAAATGTTGTCTGCAAACTCTTTCAATTTGGGACAGTCAAAAAGTTGGCGTTTGTTTAATGGTTAAACATATTCTTTTGCCCAAAATATACATAGAATAGATACATACATATACAGTCATAATATAGAAATTTAGTACAAATCATAATGAACAAGCAGTTTGAAAGCTAAATCCAACCAAACAACAATTCAATAAAAAAAAGTCCTGAAGGGGAAATTGGTAATGGGGATCCCTCTGTCCAGAACTAATCAATATGTGTCAATCTGCCATCACTTAGGAAGCTTCGCATTATAATTCAGCCTTTCCAGAGACCAGTGAATGGGAAGGGGGAGAGGGGAGAACATTTTCATTATGGCTTCCCTAAATGGAAAAAAAGCACCATAATTGTAATTTAAAAGGTTTGGAGGTTTGGATAAGGGCTTCACTGGTGTCCTTTAGTACACATTTTTTAAAAAAAAAAAACAGAAAATATTTGGCAACTGAACTCATGTTTTGTGGATGTATTTATTAAGGGACGAATTAGATCTGGTAATTCCTAGCAAGTATTCACACACTATAAAGAAAGTGAGACAGGGAGAATAGAAAACAAAAGGAAGCTGGCTCTGTATATACTGTTACTATCATTCTTACATGGGTTTTATATTCTGTCAACATTATTTCAGATATGTTGCTTCGCCAGACTTTTATTGATGGAGGAAAACCCCATTCTTAAAGTTTCTGTGCGTCATAGGATTATTTTTTAAAACTTTTAAAAATAAAGGAATATAGATTAATTTAACATTTCAGCAGAGAAACCAATAGCATATAAGATGAATTTTGACATTTTTCATTTTATTAAAATCCCTGGGAAATCCGACATAATCTAAATATAGCGTCAAGCTATTAACAACCGGTCACGTGACGCTCACATGATCCTAAGACTACACGCTTTAACAAAAATGGACGCCGACACTAATATCTTCTAACTTAGGTGTACATCGTCACATGACAGGCACTTGACAGCCCATATGTGACGTAACTAATTACCATATAGCTGTAATAACAGAAAAGTCGAGGCCGTGGGGTTTTTACGTCAATATCTTCATTTATACCACAATTTGGGTGTTCTTTTTTAATGAATATTTGTTAGAAGCATAGCTGAATACCATGTACGCGAATTCTACTTTTTACCTATATATTTATTTAGTGTATGGTGTCCAGGATCTTTAACTGCCCATAAGTGCTCATCAAGTCTGGTAGAATGATGGGTATTCTGTAAGTCAGTCAGGAAAACTACCTCTCATGAAAATCCAAATGCTGTCATTGGGATTTGAACCTACACAGAAAATAGCTCTGTTACATAAGACTCGGTATTAGGGTCTTTTACACACATGATGGTTGTAAAAAGTACCAACAATATAGGGTTTTGAGAGGCAATTATGAAGTATGCTGAAGGAGCAAAGCCTACAATCTAGGTCACTGGCTATTGCTTTGTACATGCGAGAAAAACAGCTTTGTTGAAAGTCTGAATTCCTTATAAAGTGCAGTCTTGCCTTGGTCTATAGAAGGCAATTTTTCAAATACTCATTGATCATAACTATTTTGTGGGTAATCATTACAATTATCTTATCAAGACCATTCTAATGAGTACCAACAATGTAGGGTTTAGAGTGGCAATTATGAAGTAAACTTCATGATCAAATAGCCTCTTGTCTGGACCAATGGCTATTGCTCTTCCCATGTCAAATAGAGAATTTATAAAGCTCAATCCTCATTTAAAGGTCGGTATTATGTAAACCTATGATCATGATGATGATAATGATGGTGTTAATGATGATAATGATAATTGAAATGATAATGATGATGATGGTAGTGGTGATAATGGTGGTGGTGATGATAATAATGATGGTGATGATTACAGACAAGATTTTTAATAGCAAGACAAATCTTTGATATTATTTTGAAATGTTGTGACGAAAGAAAGTTTAGCACTTATAATTAAACTCGCCTTACATCAAAGCTATTTCAAAGGTCATAGACATTTGTTTTGCTTCAAATATCTATTCATAATAATGGCTTCAGAGACTTTTTCTCGGAAATTTCTCAGAAAGGGTCATGGCTTAATGGGTTAATGCCCTGCATATTTTCGATGCTGGGGAGACACACATTTAAATGATAGTCATAATCCATCAATCACTGTTCATATCCTTCAGACAAGTCGTCTGCATGCGTTCCCGAATATGGTGATTTTGTGACAGGACGATTTCAAAGGGACAGCAAAGAACCAGATTAAAGAGTAAAGAAAATGGTTGGGTTTTTTTAAAAAAAAAATAGGGCAGAAACTATAGAAGAAAAAAGATAAGCTTAAAAAGCTTGAGGTTACAGCAGACATCTGTATGGCATGTAGGAATGAATGACTGCTCCGATTTGAAAGAAACTGCAGACGACAATAGAAATAAGCAAAACATTATAACCTTTCTATATAATATTAGATAGAAAGCCTTCATCAGAGAACTTTAAAAGAGGTATCATGGAGTAAGGCCTTAACCCTTATATGGCGGGACCGACTTCATGTTTTCGCAAACAGGTTGGATCCAAACTTACCTTTTTGCTACTCTGGTTATCTTTTCTCATCAAAACTAAGGTTTTTGACAGCAGATAACACAAAAATGTATTTTAGAAAACTACCCAGCATTCTAAGGGTGAAAGTGAGTTTGGACTAATAAAAATGCATAAACAATACCCTCAACTTACCATGATATGCTGCCTTGCTTGACCCACGTACGATGTGTTTGAACTCTCGCTCCTTTTCTGGGTCATGTACCTTCACCAGGATGTACTTGAACTTGCCGCTGTCGATTTGTACATCCGGAATGGCTTTGAGTTTGGGGTTCTTTGCAGCACCAATGGACTGTATTTCAGCTGGATTGACAGCCATGTCTGTCTGTTTTCTGTGAATAATGGAGGATAAATCCATTTTTGATTGGGTTTGATGCTGGTTTTTTTTATTTTTTTTTTTTAAATATTTCAGGCAAATTGCGGCCATCAGCAGACCTATCAATGTTTTTGGTATTTCCTCACAGCAATGTTTTTCTTGACCCCCATCTTGGTGAGAAACAAATGATTTATCATGCCACATTGACTATACAGTATACTGGCCGAGCCAAATCTAAAACCCAGGACCTCTCCATTCCTAGTAGGATATGCTACTTACTGAGCTTATGGGACTCACTAACGAAAAAAAGATAGGAATACATTCTTTAGTTTAAATTATTCATTTTACATTGATTGTGAAAGAAGCATGAATCTTCTTAAATTAACTCTCCATGACTGCTTCCTGGATACTTAACCAGTTCTTCCGCCAACTTGTGGGCTAGTACCGGCAGTTTTCACCTCGCCGCTATTTTAACCTTGCCGCTAAAATAATGGGGATTTGTCCCGGGACATCCGATAGAAGAGTATGACACGCTACCACTGCATCACTGTCTCCCACAGCTTTGATCTAAAATTGTTTCATTTATTTAACTTTTTAAACATGTCAACACTTTTTCAGTTAAATTGCGATGCAAGACACATAATCAATGTGGGAAACCTCAAAATTTATCTACCCAATAAAGCTCTGGTTATGTCTGGTAAAAGTTTGACCATCATCATAGAACAGCAATTAAATCAGGAGACAGTATCTGATGAAATTGTAAATCAATGTGTATTGGAAATCAAACAAGTGTAAGGAGGAACCCAGATGTAAAAACGATGAAACGTTTTAGGGTCCTGCATGACTCAGTGAATAGGGTGGTGGACTTGAAACATAGAGGTCACAGGTTTAAGCTACACTGTTACCTCTGGTTCCATGGGAGTATCCTTTGGCAAGACATCTCAGATCTAAATGTCTCTCTCTCCCTTTGATCAATGCACAAGTGTGTTAATTTGGGAATCAAGGCAATGGCTTGAAAAAGATATACAAGGATGATATTACTAACCCATAACCAAACAATAACAACATTTGACCAGTTTGTTGCATGCTACTCTGGAAAACATTGTAGGAAAAGGAGAAATTGCTCTTTGAGAGCAATTTCTCCTTTACCCAGTGTTTTCTACCCTATCAGAAGATTATTTTTCAATTTCATCACATTGAAATGTCGTCTGCAAACTCTTTCAATTTGGGACAGTCGAAAAATTTGGTGTTTGGTAAAGGGTTAAAGTAAAGTCCATTTGGCCAACACATTTTTCAGTTTATTATATTCCCATCATTGGCTCAATATAATGGCTGGAAGAAGAAAGGTAAAATCCCCAGCATTCTGACTATCTATCGTTCATGAAAATCAAGATCTATTGCTACAGTGGTTCGAAACCACACAGAGATGATGTGATTTGCGATTTCAATTTGTTATCTCATAACTAGGGCATCACATGTAGGCCCCCTGCGAAGATATTGTACGATGCCTGGAGATGAAATACCAAGAGATATGGATAGATGCACTGACCTCCATTGTATCATTGCAGGGTTGCCATTAATTTTTGGAGTAAGAGGCCAACTTTCCCTTTGAGGAGGCCAAAGAAGCAAACACCAAACAAAAATTAGGTGTAACTTATGACCACCTATCATATTTTTGTTCATTTGAGCCTACCAAAAAGTCATTTGAAGTGGACAAATTGGCCGACAGCCGGCTCTTAATGATAACTGTCTCTGCACTGACAAAGTTTTCCCTTGACCCGTTTATTAATGCTAATTTTGAGATGTACAGCATATAAAGAGTACATACTTAGATAATTGTCACTTCCTGAATTAATGATGCTTTTAATAGCCACTTTCAATTGTTTATCAAACAACAATACAAAAACTGTTTTGTTTAAACAACATTTTTTTCTTGACTTTCAAATTTCCCCTTCTGTTGACAAGCACCTTTAAAAAAAGAAACATGAAGTAATTAAAAGAGACCCTCAACTACTTCTTTATTGGTATTGGCTTCACAAACACAGCTCCTCATTGTCTCACACATAAGGCTTGTTAACAAGCTATTTCATCGACACCAGATTCCATCGACACCAGATTCCATCGACACCAGATTCCGTAGACACCACTTCTTTTGGTGCAAAGATTAAAACTCACATCAAGTGTAACAAGTTGTTTGGCAGCAATTGATCACTGCAGAGACATCTCCCGTAGAAAAATCTTATAATGATGAAGAGTTGATGGTAAACACATTTTTACAGGATAATATTTCTGTAGAGCTCAGTAAATACAGGCAGTGATGACTGGTATAAATCACAGATGGCCATGTTTATTTTGTATCTGTTAAGATTTCCTCTGGGAGCAACCCTTTTAACCTAAGGGCTTTTTTCCTGTTATATAACAGGGGCCCATTAACCCATATAGTGCTGGAACCCACTTCATGCTTATGCAAATGGGTTAGATCCAGGCCACTCGCCAAGTAAATTGGCAGCTGGCCTGTAATCTAACCTGTTTGCTACTCTGAGTATCTTTCCTCATCAAAACTAAGCAGATTATGATATTTAAGGTTTTGGAAAGCAGACAACACAAACAAACATTTTTTGAAAACTACCCAGCATTCTAAGGGGTAAAGGCATCTTCTCAATTGGAAATTTCTTTAAAACCATGCAAATTTACCAAAAAATTCAAAGTCACACCAGCTCTCTGGCTTCTAAATTCAGAAATTTCATGGAAACCATTTCCTAAAGTTACCAGATTGACTAACTCCTTATTAGAAGGAAAAATCCCTGAGATTATCTGCCCCCAAAATAAACTTAAGATTGGTTAGCAAAGAATCAAAAGCAGACTGTGATTATAATGCATGTTCAAAGTAGCTCTTTCTTCCCCGATTTTTGGAAAGAAGCCATGGTGACAGGATAAATTGCTTGTCACAAGTAATTTCTTTTTCTGTCATAATGGCTTCTTAATCTTCCTCACCCAGGTATGTTAAAATGTCTTAAGATTTACCCAATTAATCTCTAATAGAGGAGTCAGTGCTTTTTTGCATTGTATTGCAGGGCCCTTTAAAAGGCACCTTCCTAATTGGAAACCTTTTTAAAATCATGCAAATTACCAAAAGAATTGAAAGTCACACCAGCTCTCAAAATAGTATTTGTCTTGTAGGTTCTAAAATATAGAAGGTAAAAGAGCATAGCATGTTCTCTTATGTAAGACCAACTTGATTTCTGTACAATATTCTGGATCATTCTGCATCGGCTCTTTTATCTTTCTAGCGCTTTCATCAATGCTAAAACATGTACGAGCAAACATTGGTGGCTTCAGGGAATTCCTACCAAAACCACAAACAAAAGATCAAAGCTGCTAACAAGAGTCATCAGTATCAAATCAATTATCATTCTTTTTACCAGCACGACTCCATGTTGTAAAGCTTCATTATATAACTCTTCAATGAGACTTAAAGTGTGTGTTCTGTTGGTTTGGTGTATAATGCTGCTTTCAGCATTTTTTCACTTATACCATAGTGAAAGTTAAGGCATCCAGGATTTTTGGGTCAAACTTTCTTCAGGCATATAACTATAATCATCACAGTTTAAAATCAAACTTAACTAAATTATAACCATCAGCATTCCTTAAAAACAACCTATCATGAAAATCCAAATGCCACCACCAGGATTTGAACCAACATACAGAGGACCATGTTCTGTATTTTTGCCAGAGGGAAAATCCATATTGCCGAGCTTGTCCAAAAGCCTTATTGGACATGGGAACATTTCCTAAAACTTACCATATAGCCATTATACGGACAAGAACAGGAAAAGATTTTGAATTTACTGACAAGTAAATCTACATCAGATTTTGCCACTCCTGCAGGCCCAAATCCTTTTATTGACTGGTTCAAATTGAAAGATAAAACCACAATCACAGCTCTCTGTCAAAGCTTGAGAGTTTCCATTTTGCTGTAATTGTAGCAAACCATGCGTCGATGATGCGCATGGCAAACTATTGCATCAATAATTTTCTGCATAAAACATCAGTCTAAAAACAGTCCATGTGCAGACCACATATCAAATCCAACTCCAGAACAAATTATACAACATCTGTTACATTTCCCACAAACCATCAACCACAATCATTGAGGGAATTCTTTCACGCTGCTACTTGTAAGCAATTTTTCACTATCATTGTTGGAAAAGGAAGTTATTTCTATGACCATTTTTTGTTCCAATTCTTCTATGGCAAAATTTTCCAATTAAGCCTTATAGTGCTGGAACTGACTTGATGCTTTTGCAAACAGGTTAGATCCAGGCCACCCGCCAAGTAAATTGGCGACTGGCCTGTGATCTTACCTATTTGCTACTCTGAGTATCTTTCCTCATCAAAATAAAGAAGATATCTAAGGTTTTGGAAGGTAGACAACACAAAAATCTAGTTTTAGAAAAGTACCAAGCACTATAAGGGTTAATATTTTAAGATCAATTCTTTTTCTAAGAAATATGCACAGGGTTCAAAATATATCGAATAAATAAGGACCTCTGTGTGCACTTTTCAACATAATTCCCTTTGATATTTACCTCTTTCTTTCTTCCTCAAATCAGATATCATGAGGACTTATCAGAATCATCTTCAAGAGACCATATCACTGTATGGTTAGAGCGCAGAGGTCTGTTTTTATCCTCGAGTCTATACTATGTAATATTATCTCATTACCAAATAATAACGACATTTGACTAATTTGCTGCAGACGACTCTGGAAAGCATTGTTGGAAAAGGAAAATCACTCTATACCACCTATCACATTTTTTTTTATTTAAGCCAACCAAAAAGTCATTTTAAGTGGTCAAATTGGCCTGCAACCGGCTCTTAATGACAACCCTGCTTAACTGTCCTTATTTGTAATTAAAGATGAAAACGCTTGGGAAAGAAAAGTTAGTTTACCATCTTTTTGATGTAATTTCATGAATACTTCAACTTCATGTGGTATGTGACAATATCAAAGTATAAGAAAAAAGCGTATATTGAGAAGAGTATTCTTTGATTACTGCCTGCATTGATGCTAGTAATTTAGATTATCATTAGTCAAGAACAAATCCAGATGAGGTCATTGATCAATTAGTTTACCTGAATTATTTTTTCCTAGTATCTCCTTCAAAGTGTTTTTTTTGCATTCACAATCCAGGGGGCAAATAAGTCAAATATCCTTACATAAGTAAGCAAACAAATCCAAGTTTTTTTCACACACAATGCTACATCTAATTGTAGGTACAAGACAATGAGATACCACATTAATGAAGGCGTAAACCAATATGTGCTTACAATGTACCAGAGAGTGGAAACACATCACAAACATCCCTTAAGAAAAGAAATCAAGACAGTGAGGGTATATTTACCTGCACTATCTTCTATTACACTTCACTATACTGGGGTTCATACATATATTTGCTACTATCCAACCGTTTTACTAATTGAATATTCTTTTCAGAAGCAAATAATGGAAAGGCAGATGTTTTAACTCCTTACCAAACGCCAGACAACATTTCAAATTGTGATGAAATTCAAAAATAATCTTCTGAAAGGGTAGAAACATTGAGGGAAAAGGAAAAATTGCCCGTCATGAGAAATTGCCCATCATGAACAATTTCGCCTTTTCCCACTATGTTTTCCAGAGTCGTTTGCAACAAATCGGTTAAATGGCTTTATTGTTTGGTACAGGGTTAACCAACATTCAAAGGACACTATGGTTTTCCCCAGTTAACAACATAATAAACAATCACATTTAATGAATGCATTTTAAACAGAATTATTGAATTAGTAAATTACACTTTTATTGAGTTCTGGTTGTTCAGACATGTATTTTTGGTTCATGGGATCCTAAATGAAAGTCTTTTTAATGAGTATTGTTTGACCTTTTGAAACAAGTCTATCTTAAAAATCTTAAATAAATTCCTCAAACCAAGAAAAATTAGTAAAGTATGGGAAGAGTTCTTTGAACTTGAAAGGTCTTTTTAATCAATGTCTTAACCTATTCAAGAAAATTGTCGATATCAAATAAGATCACTTTAAAGATCACTTAAAAGCATGAAGAAGGGGTTGATTAGATAGAGTCATGTCTGATAAGATCAAATCAACAGGTAAGTTATTGATTCATGTAATCACTACATAAAATACAGACATATTAAAATCTTCTTTTTCAAGGAGTTTAATACTTCATTTGATAACACCATTTCAAAAGTGTTATCCCTATAATCTCTATAACTCATTATAAAGCTTTTACAAGAGGCTGTTTAATCAGTAACACTTAAACCATTGATTATAACAATCTATTGAAAATAATACCATCATGTTTTTGAAACATTACCCATTGCCTACTGAGACAGTCATTTTTTATTCTTAACCCAGAGAAGCCACAAAAATCATTTTGGTATAAAATATTTGTTCCAAATATCACCAGAATCTATATCACACCAAAAATAAAATTCTCTTTTCATTCTTTGAAATATAGTTTGAAATCCCTTACCAATTTAGATATTCCACTTTAATCTATTTCGTAAAACAAACTTTGTCACCATTAAAAACCTGTGTATGAAAGAAAAACAGAGTTCAAGCTTTCTTGGCAAGAACTAAATAACCAATAACCTATGAAGCAAGTAGTCCCTGTCAAGTTTTCATACCGACCTTAGCTCCAGATAATCAAAGAAATACGTTGTAATTTCCATCATAAAGATATTTTAAAGAAAGATATTTTAAACTTCTATTCCAAGTCCAACAATAATGATGATCTATTTGCTTATTTCTTTCAGTTTAGTTGTGAGTATCAACAATAAAGGGTTTCGTGTCACTTTATGGATAGCGCTTAGAAATTGTAACAATTATTATCTGGAATTAGAAGCATAGTCAATTGCCCATGAGCGTCCACATGACAAAGACTTTTTCGCAGGTGACTTATTAAAACGGACGTGTAAAGAATAATGATGATTAAATAAGCAGCTAATTACTTTCCATGAATACTCACTGACGTGGAATGTGAACACCA